>CM046833.1:27590549-27650627 GCA_025618425.1 Heliocidaris tuberculata
ACGGCTTCAAAATAAACCTCCTCAAGCAATGGTGAGTACCACAATACCTGGGTAAACAAACCACGCTTCGTCAAGATCATTAGCGTAATTATATCACGATCATGTATCTAACACCATAATATGCTAGACCTTTTTTTTTTTGTCTAAAAAAGCGCCATTATAATTATTAAATCTCCATGGCAGTCAAAGTTAAAACACTCCTAAACGATCGAACAACCAGATTTTATTTCAAAACCATCCAGAAAAAAAATCACTCCGTCACCTAGAGCATAGGTTGTGCTTAACGGCCTATACTCCGTCACCTAGATTATAGGCCGTAAAGCACAACCTTTGTAAATTGAAGATTGTAGATTATTAAAACTGAATAGTTCTAAATATGGTTTGCTGGATTATGCAGGCCTAATATCGATCATTATTTTCATTTTACTTATTAGACATACACCAAAGGACGCCTCTATCAACCTGCGTTAGATAAAGATGATGAGATAATGATCGAACGAAAAGACCTTAATGTGACCTGTGAACATGACGAGAAAAAACAAACTAAGGTGAGATGCATGAATGAATATCCAGGGTAAATTCAATCGACACTGATGGCAGTATCATACCGGTAATCACTAGATAAATATCAAGTACCTTAAGGAAAATGTTCTTTAGAAAGGATTCGATGTGACAACGGTAAAACCATTTCTCCTTGCCCAAGCTTAGTGTAGAAATCCTATAACCTAAATATATAGGTTATGTGCCGTGAAAATTGTGATGCGTTATTAATGAACACACGAATTAAACTATTTCTTTGTACATAACATTTCAATTCCGACAGATACTGGAATACAATCGCCTCTTCAATACTGATACATGCAAAGCGTCCTTCTTCTTAAATCTCCAGGGTAAAGAGGAGAATGTTGCTGTCACTCTCGAACTGACTCAAACCTACACCCTAAATATTTTGTTTGACACAGGATGCATTGGTATACTTTCATTCAATTCCATTCTTTTAACAAAATCGTGTCTTACATCTGTTATTTATTCCGTCTTATAACAAATTATAAAAAGTTACACGGATTTTTCTCTTTTTTTCAGTATTGTGAAATTTTCGAATACTATATATCTATGCTAAGATATCTATGCTAAGATTGCCATTGAACTGAATGTAACTTGATAGGGTTATATATAGTGGGAAAAAAAACTTCAGAATTTGTTCCACTTAATCCATGTTGTTACTGTTTTGATGAATTTGGTCCATTTTGATAATGTTAAGTCATGTGATTGTTATTCATACTTATATACAACATAGTACTTTTCTTTTGATTCATGAGGCCTGATCGTGTAAATGTAGAATAGTCTAACATTACCAAACTGTTATTTATCAAAATGGTAGAAATTTTTCCTTTTATACATGAATATAAGTGCAATACTCTGTGAGGTAATATAAAATGCACGCCATAAAACATTGCAGGCTTTCGCAAAATTTCTTAAAGAATGCTTTATATTTTAACCTTATAATATTTCGGCTTCTATAACCATGTCAGGTAGCTATAACTTAAAAGGATTGTATCTACTTTACAACGTATCTATCTCATCTTGACAAGTTTGCTATTTCTTTTTTAAGAACATCATTTGATATATCCCATTACATGACATATAACTTCATTTGTCGATATCCTCTCGTTTATATTAATATAAAGAATGTTATACCAATTAATTTAGTTCGTCAGGAGCTTATAGTTCAGTATGAGTATATCATGCATGCTGGATCGTTGGAATTACAATTTTCCATTCCTTCAACAGCTCCGTACACATCACACCAAGGAGGGTTGCCCGAACAAACAGGGTAAGACATCGGCATTAATATTAAGGTTTCTTCATTCATCCCAGGGCACTTTATTCCGATTTTTAGCTTATTGATATGAATATTGGCTGAAATATCATTTTAATGTTAACCTTAGGGCCACATTTATATTTTCTTCATACCGTACGTGTCTACTCTGTGTCTTTGAGGCGGTTATTCCGTTACCTATTATGTTTGAAATTGTAACTTGATAACATTCCTTTTCTTACTTTTAGAACAACGTGAGTTATACTAATAGAAGTGACACTATCAAGTGTATAATTATTAAATTTTGTGAATTCATTATTCAACACACATTATCAACCAGGAGAGCCACAGCTCATGAAAAAAAAGAGAGGCACGATTGGACAGAATAATTAATAATATATATTTTGTTAAATCATTTAACTCACATTTGTTTCTACAGGTATTAACTTATATGTGCTCAGCTCAAAAGTAGAAAGAAAGTTGGTATGTGTGGGCGTGCATGTTGAGTGTGTGTGCGTGTGAGAGAGAGAGAGAAAAAAAAAAAAGAGACGGCAAGAGAGAAAACACGTTTGAATATAAAGTGATCATTCCTCAGAAATGAGCTGAACTGGACTTGTTCGTCTAATGAGAATTGACTTGTGAACTTCAACGTCAGATTAATCGTTTAGCCTACAAACAAACCGTTTTATTATCCCCCTCCCCCCCCCCCTCAACTTACCATCCAGACAGAAGAAGACAATAGAAGGACACAGCCAATTGTTCATAAAGTCAGAGCCTGAACGTAGAATTAATAGAAAGCTAATTCAAATAAAATCTTGCTACATTACTTTTACCCTTCTTTCACAGCCGCTACTCAGTGCCAGATGCAAAATTGAACACTTTGTCAACTCACGTCCCATCTGAGAAATACGATGATCTGTCCGCAAAGCTAGACATCGATTACAACCAGGCAAAGGTCATTCTTGTCAAACATGGCAACGACTCCAAGAAGGCGACAAGAGAATGTCTTGGTATCTGGAAGGATAAGACTGGGGGTAGCTCCGTTGACTTGCAAGAGATTCTCTCTAGCGCTGACCTGAAAGGTTTATGGATGCAATGTACACAGTAGGCATGCTGTAAACATGGTAAAGGACATGAACCGGTAATCTTTCGCTTACTATACTGCAAGCTCCTTCTTGCCTTTGTGTTAGCTGGCGATGTTATACGACGATGTGGTAGAATGAATTGGCTTGAAATTAATTTTACCAATGATATAGATAACGAATGGAAAACATTGGATACTCCATTCTTTAACCATTGTGATAATCATGATCTAGTGATATCCGCATTGTAGATATAGTATGTCTTGAGATTATTACTTTACATTAACTGTTGTTCAATTTAATTTCATTCTTATGTTATTGACCGCGTGTCTTGTTTTTCAAAGCTCCGCTCAATACTTCTTATGTATTAGGTGTTAAAAAAATCAAAAACAAAAACAAAAACATTTGACACTTTTGATCGCTAATAATTCAAAAGTTAGCGTATCAGACTGAGGTTTTCATATTGTAAAGTTAAAGGATGTCACATCTGTTGGAGAACGTTTTATGACATTTCTTTGAATAATTTTCTTTACGCTTTCGATATTTAACCAGATTTTTACTTTTTTCAAATCAAAGCCACACAATATGTGCGTATCATTAATTAATTCAGAACCCAACAACTGCCATTGGGTATTGCAGCTGAAATTTCGGAACACCTTTTTAACCCCAATCCATGACTCATTAATGGCAGTAATTCACTGAATAGCAAAGGTGTTTAGAAATGACAGCTGTTCTTAATTAATGCACACAGAAATTTGTGACCTCGATTTTTCAAAAGATGAAAATCTAATTAAATATTTAGAACATTTTTTGAAGAAATATATTCGTAGAAATATGATAAAACTTACCCCAAATGAATTTAATATCCTTAGTAAGGACCTATATACGTAATGTATTAATTTGTTTTAATTGTATAGATATGGCGCTTTGGAAGAATTTGTACCTTTTGTATCTATATTAGAATAAATAGATACAAAATGCAGATTATATGTAGATATGACCCGTATGTCTTCCACCCAATGTGGTCCATGGGCCTACATGCCACCTCGGCCTAATCTATAATATCCTACATATATATACTTATATAATCATGTGTCTTGTTCACTACATGTATTTTTAAGAGTTTCAGATCTATGTTTGTAGAAAATATCATTTTATGTAATGTACAGTCGAGTCCACATTGCAAAGTCATAACTGTCATTGAAAGGGGCACTTTAAATGAGGAAGACTGCAATGAAATATGACATGTATATAGGCCTGTGGTAATAATGTCTCATGCATAGATAAATGGCGAAGTAAGGTGATGGCTTACCAATATAACATAAACAGTGATTTAATACTTTGCTCAAGAAAACAGTTTGTCACTTCTTTCCGACAAGGATGAAAGGGAGGGACTTGGATTGCAATTGCATTACAGATGTATTATTGTGTTGGGTCTCAGAGTGAATTATAAAATTTGATCGGTCTTGGACATTGACCGCGGAGTAATTTTAGGTTTTCCCTGTAAAATTAGCAAAATGAGATTTCAAATTCATTTTTTCAGACACTTGTATTCAAGCGATTTGCTCATCCCCTTTGCTCCTTTGGTTCATATTAGTTCTCAGTTTTTCAAGTTCATTTTCCAGTGTGCACAAATGTGCTTCGAACATTCAAACAATAAACAATTGGTTTATCGTCGTCCAATTTAAAGAGGCGAGAGCGTCATTCAGATTCATTTATGAATACTTGGGTGCGGATTTTTTCCTTGAGTTTTACTTTCCTTTTAATTAAGTGGCATTCAAGTTAGCAATATGTTCATTCATTTTAAAACAGGTACTAGAAGTGCAGAAAAATAGCATGGCTTTGCTTTTTTAAAGAATCTAATTTTTCCATTTTTTCGTCAATTTAGAATTCTAATGTTTGCAAATGTAATTTGTTGTTACAAAATGATGTTATCATCTAACCATTATGAGTGTAAAAAGAAATTATTGGACTACCCTTAACTTTTTACATACTGTATCGTTTCAAATGTGTAGAGCGAATTCAAAGTAGCTTTAACATTATATTGTCTTTTTTTCATGTTGTTTAATCTTATTTTTTTTTAGTGGACTATTGGATTTGTTATTTCTTCTTTTTGTTTCTGATAATCACGCGGCCCCCAAACTAGGAGGGGCTCGAGCAACCCCACAACCCCATTTCATAGTCAGAAATCGCTCTCCCGGCGCTTGCTTTTGTTTATCAACTTTGTTTTGTTCCATATTTACCTTTTTGTAATTATATCATTCTTCGTCATTGTCATTTATTCCTGAGCTATGACATTGCAAGAACACCACTTTACATAATATTTTTAAATCTTATCAAGTAAAAACAATTTGCCTAAAATTCGAAGGAAATGAATGCTTGCTTATTAATAAATTAAAATTCCCAAATGTTCGTAATCCGAAGCTCCCGTAAATGTGAATGCTCATTGGCTAAAATTCTAATCTGAATGCTCATTCTATCAAAATGCATGATAAAAAATGTGAGATCGATTGCCCTACCATTCAAATTGTATGCTCATTTTAGGCAAATGAATGTTGATCGCAATGAGTATTCAAATTCAAATGAAATAGAGCGACTGTGCATCAATTTGGCTGCTGTTTGGATGAATTTCAAGTTGATATGATATGATATGATATATGATTGTATTTATTTACCAATAACAAGATACATACATTATAATATTTACAATATTTACAGGAAAACATTATATAATTAGATCATGGCAAAACAAGAAAAAAAAATGGTAAAATGGAACCAGAAAATTGCACAAGTGCTAGTCAGGTCCGGCCCCAGGTTTAAGATTTGCTTATGAAAATGCAAGTTATCATTCGACATATATAAATAAGCATGTGATTTAGACTAATATGAACGACAGTTATTACACTAAACTATGTATAAATACAAAAAACACTGATTAACGAAGCTAACTAAAATTCCATCAATCTAATACTAAATAAGTGATAACAAGAGGTTGGTTGTAAAATTTAATCTATGAATAAATTATCTTTTAACAATTAATGATTATGTATCATTTAACAACAACTGCATTACATCATTGCGAAAAGCTGTTCTTGTATTGTCTAGTCTTATACCACAAGGGAGTTTATTCCAACAATTGCTACCTACAAATGACATTGAAAATTTACCCTGAATTGTTTTAAAATGTGGAAGGTGCAACTGTCCTCCTACCCTTTGTCTCGTTGAATAACTGTGTTGTATGTCGTATCCGGACAACTACCCCCTGGACAATTACCCCCCGGACAACCACCCCCCGGAAAACCACCCCCTGGACGACTACCCCCCCCCTAGGACAACTACCCCCAGGACAACTACCCCCAGGACAACTACCCCCCAGGACAATTACCCCCGAACAACTACCCCCGAACAACTACCCCCGAACAACTACCCCCTGGACAGCTACCCCCGGAAAAATTGTCTTGGGGGTAATTGTCCTGGGGGGGGGGTAGTTGTCCTGGGGGGTAATTGTCCTGGGGGGTAATTGTCCTGGGGGTAGTTGTCCTGGGGGGTAATTGTCCTTGGGGGTAGATGTCCTAGGGGGGTAGTCGTCCAGGGGGTGGTTTTCCGGGGGGTAGTTATCCGGGGGGTAGTTGTCTAGGGGGTAGTTGTCCTAGAATCGTATGATGTCGCAATAATCGATAAGGGAGTGAGGTAAGTTTCTATGCACCAAATCAAACATGAACGTTGCTACTGATAGATGATGTAACTCAAACACATTCAAGATTCTCATAGATTGGAATAATGGTCTCGAGTGGGATCTGAAAAAAAGAAAGGTTATAGCACGCATTGCTATTTCTTGTGTATAGAGTATACATTGCAGGTTTGTTTTGTAAGTGCTCCCCCATACTTCAATACCGTATGTAATATGCGATTGTATTAGAGCTTTATACAACAATATCCGAGTATGTTTCGGCACGAAATGCCTAAGCCTAAACAAGAAACCAACTTTTTTCCTTATACTGCTATTTACCTGTTAAATATGAGGTTTCCAAGTCACATGTTTATCAATATGTATACCAACAAATGTAGCAACATCAACCTCTCGTATATCCTTCTCAAATATTTCAAGTCTCCCTCTTAAAAAGGGTCTCATCCCGGACTGCTTAGAAGCATGAAATTTGTTTTCGTGGAGTTGATTGTAAGTCTATTTGCAAAACACCATTCTTGAACCAGATGTAAATTTGCATTAACTTCATGCACATCAATGATGTGCTGGTGAGGTGGAAATGTATGAAATAGATTTGAATCATCGGCAAACAACCTAAAGTTAAAGAAGTCCGTGACTAGTGGTAAATCATTTATGTAAATCAAAAATAGAGTAGGGCCTAAACAGACCCCTGCGGGACTCCGCATTTGATTTGCCTCTTGTCTGATAGTGTATCAAAAGCTTTTTGGAAATCAATGAATATTCCAAGTGTACATTGCCCATCATCAATGGATCGTAATGTATTATTAATCAAATTAATCACTGAAAGCTTCGTACTGTACTTCTTTCTAAAACCATACTGATGCTGATACAATATCTTATTTGTTTCCAAAAAAATGTAGCAGTCTTATATTTACAATCTTTTCAAATATTTTACATATAACAGGTAAAACAGATATCGGTCTATATTTTCCACATTCCTATTTAGATCCCTTCTTATATAGCGGTGTCACTTTCGCAACTTTCATCTCATCAGGAAATGTTCCAGTTTCTAATGAAAGATTAAAAATATACATTAACACTTTGGACACACTCTCTTAAAAAAGTTGGGCAAAAAAATGCCCAATTTTTAACCAACACTGGGCAACATACTGTCCACACAACTTTTGGTTAAAATTTGCCCAACTGATGTTGGGCAATCCATTTACTATGTTGTTGGGAAAATTAAATTGCCCATCAGTTGGTGACCCATTAGATTTTACCCAACTCTACAATTGCCCAACTGTTGGTTATATTCTCAGTTGGGTAATTATTGCCCAACCAATCTTACCCAATAGGATTGCCCAACCCTCTATTTGTTCAGCTGTTTAGTAACAAATATCATGTGGTTGGGCAAATTCAGCTGCCCAATTTATTGTTTCCTTTTTCCTCCAACCTAGGTAAAAAAAAAAAAAAAAAAGAAATCTGCGTGTTACATCCTTCTGGGTCTGAACCTAATCAATCCTAACCTATCCTATTTTAAGCTATCCTATCCTATATCTTAACCAGTCCTATCCTATCCTAGTCCTATCCTATCCAGTTAGTGCAAACTAGTGCAAGCTTTTATATACCCTTATATTTTTTTATGCATTCGGTGACAGTTAGTAAATCGGGCCACCCCAAACCATACGTACTAAAAATTCATGAATATTCATATAAGTGTTTTCCCCAATATTGGGTAAAAATATTTACCACAAGTTGGGCAAAAGCGAATTTCTAACCAACCATCAGTTACCCAACAAAATTTACCCAACTGGACAAGGAAATGTGACAAAATTACACAACTACAGGACAACAAGTACCCAACCCATAATTACCAAATACTGTTGGTAAATATATGCCCAATATTTAGGTAAAAAGTATTGACCAATATTGGTTACACCACTCGAGTGTCCAGTTGGTTAATAATAGCCCAGAATTGGGAATATTTTTAACCAACCAGCAGTTACCCAACTAAATTTACCCAACATTTTAAGGGTGCATGAAATGCACCATCTTTTAGTAATCTTGCTGGAATATTATCATGACAACTTGCTTTCTTTGTGTCTAAAGATTGCAAGTGGTTTAAAACTTCTGTGTGCATGACTGGTTTCCAAAAGAAAGATTGCTCAGTTGATGTCCCCAAATGGTTTATGAACTCTTTATTTCGCCGTTGAAGTTTGCTAGATAGTTTTTGGTCCAACAGTCACAAAGAAATCATTAAATTCATTCGCAATGTTTGATTTACAAGTAATCTCTTCATTTTCTCCATCCATTTATTTAATAAATTTACTTACTTGATTTATTGATGCACTTTTGCCCCCAGTAATTCATTAATGACTGACCATGTTTTGCTGGTGTTGCTCTTATTATCATTCTGTAAAGTACTATAGTAATTCCTTTTAGCATTTTTTAGAACAGTGGTCAAAACATTTCTATATTTCTTGTACTTTTTGACGTTTTCTTTTTCATAGTTTGATTTAAGTTATACTAATAACTAAGATAACATCATGAAAGTTTGCGATTTTCTTGTTGTATTTCATTGACACTATCAAACCGCACTCGATACGATCTGGCTGCAATCCGATTTCGGAAGAATTCTCAAAAATCTTATCTACATTCTAAACCATGAATAACAAAGGCAATTCGCAAGTCGATTAAGACAAGCATCGACTGCATTATAAGATTCTCAGATCAAACCTTCATCCTGATGTGCACTTAAAGTATAGAAATATGTTAACGACAACTTTGCGAAAGGCAAAAAATATACATCATGGGGACTTATTCCAGAAGCATAAAGGTAATGCTTGTAAAACTTTTTTTCTATGTGATCCCGTCAAAGAATCATTTTTCTGGCTTCCCATTACTAAGCATGGGCCACGGAACCAGGGGGGGGGGGGCTGCAGCCCCCTCCTACTTTTTGAGTAGACACGTTAAAAAAATGTCGGAAAAAAGGCTCGAAAATTGTCATTTATGAGTGAAATCAGATCAGCCCCCTCCCCCACTTTCAAAAACGCTCCGCAGCCCCTGCTAAGACTGAAATAGAAAATGTGTTGAAAGGTACCGATATGAAAAAGGCGTGTGGGCATGATAATGTCCCGACGAACCTTATCTGTGATGGTGCTGACTATACATGTATTGTATTCAACTTAGCATTGCAATCAGCAGGGGTCAGGCCAATTTCCAAGTTCAATGAGAATAGCGAAAGTGAGTCAAGTCTTTAAAAAGAGTGCCAAAAATCAACATGCACTGTAAAAACAAATAAATAAAATGCCGTTTTTTTTTCAAGGGAAATTTCATGGCATTCGGGATGTCGGGAATGCCCGTTTTTCCACAGTATTTATTATCTGTTATTTATCTGTTATTTTTTTACATGCAAAATAACAAATTTCCGGTTTTTTTTTTTGGGGGGGGGGGGGGAGTTTGGTGTTTGTTTTTTTGGGGTTAAATATTAGAAACTTTAATTTCTAACAGGAAAATCTATGTCACTTAAAAAGGAACCATGAAAACGATTTGCAATTCAACAGGGTAACTTGTTAAAATATGACAAGAGTTTTTTTAACAGTGTTTTATGTCGGGCGATTGTAAGTATATGCTGATTTCCGGTAAACCAACAAATTTGCTGTTGTTTTACAAGAAAAATACTGTAAAATTGAAATAACGGCAATAACTTGTAGTCCCAAGGGCCAGAAAGTCTATAGTTTTACAGTTATCTTTTATAGTGTAACCTATCCTGCTTTAATTTATCTTCATCTATATCTTAATCTATCCTATTCTAGACATATCCTATCCAGTTAGTTCAATTTCAGTTAGTAAATCGGGCAACCCGAAACCATTACGCTACTAAAAATTCATGAATATTCATATAAGTATTTTCCCCAATATATGGGAATTTAAAAGGGTAACTTGTTAAAATATTGAGAAAATGTTTTTTTAACATTGTTTTATGTCGGGCGTTTGTAAATATATGCTGATTTCCGGTAAACCAACAAACGTACTGTTGTTTTACAGGAAAAAGACTATAAAATTGAAATAACGGCAATAACTTGTAATTTCACGGGCCAGAAAACCTGTAGTTTTACAGTTATTTTTTACAGTGTGGTAATTATAAACCCATATCGGTTTAACCAGTTTTAAGCAAGATTTGGTCAATTAATCACTTGGAAAGTTTTCTGGAAAGAAACAACATTTATATAAGCATCACCATGGTTTCAGAGAAAAGTACATAGTACCAAACTATCGGTAATAAACTTTATCAATCAACTGATACATTATCAAGATGAAGGGAGAACAACTTCTGTTGGTATTTTCATTGATTTTGCTAAAGCTTTTGAAACTATCTTTCACACTATATTATTATCTAAACTACAGAATAATGGTGTTCGCAGACTCCCATTGAAATGGTTTAGAGATTACTTCATTGTAGGTCTCAATGTGTAATTATGTACGGCACAATTGTGAAACTTCCTCGCTTTCACCAATTGTATGTGGGGTTGAATATACATTAATGACTTGCCTCAGTCATCTGCCTATTTCAGTTTTAGACTATTAGCGGATGATTTACATACTGTCCGTGCATTTCCCTCCAATCAAGTAATCGTCGATTTATCAGACATTAACAAAAATTATATGATATAATTATATAAGTGATTGGTTTGATGCAAATAGAATAATAATAAATATCAGTAAAACAAATTATATGGTAATTTAATCCAAAAGAAAACAGGTTAATATGTAAGGTTTAATCAAAATGAAGGGCCACGTTCAGAATGAGGTTGAAGTTGCATCCTTTGTTGGGATTCAGATACCTGGAAAAATCTTATAAACAGAACATGTACAGTGCTCCGGAAAAAAAAAGTTGGAATTATGTATCGGTTGATGCAATTTGTTCCACGTTAATACTATCATTGTTGATCATTATTTTGTTCAGCCACACATTTCCTATGGCCTTGAAGTCTGGAGATGTACGTAAGTTCAGTTGTTGAAAGAATATTCATTATACAGACAATGATTGTTAGGGCTATGACTTTTAATGGATTTTATGACATCGTCTTCGCCTTTATTTCTCTCATTGAAAATCTTAGATATTTACAAGTTTCACAAGTTTCTAACTGCTAACTTCATGTATGTGAATATTGCCAGGTTTTCTATCATAGATATGGTACAAGACAAAAAGATAGCAAAAGTCACATTTTACCAAAAGCAAAGACCGAGCATGGAAAGAGGTCAATTTCATTCTCTGGTTCTAGAATATGGGATTCATTGCCCTTAGATATTAAATAGAAACGCTCTGTCAAAACATTTTGTAGGAAGTTAAAAGAAATGATGCGAATGAAATATCTAGATGTTTCTCATTGTATATATCATTTTGTTTTGGTTTGGTGTTCCTCCCGTTGTTATTTGTAAATCTGGTCCAGTATTGTAGTTTTATAGATATTTCTTTATATCTGATGAGAAAATTTTTTTTGATTGTGTGTGTACATACATGCACTTCTTGCTAATATTTACAGTTTTTTCTGATTATTGTAAGACCTTACGTGTCAGAGTATTTGTATTTTTAAGAAGTCTTTACGTGTTTAATTAGCCTTTACCATGTTTACTTATGTGTATATCACATTAGATAATTTGTCAAGGAACCACATATTAATTAGCCATTTCAACTATTTCGTGGTCTCCCATGACCACTTTGTTTTGTAAATAGGGCCTACCTTGTAAATATGTTTCATATTTTGTTTTAGAAATGGTAATAAAGTAATTCATTCATTTATGCATTCATGATATTTGACAGGAACATTCAAACATGTTCAAGTCTATATGATCTCAGTTATAAATATATATAATAATTATTGTCCTATATATGAATAATGAAATTGACATTCCAGAGTTTTACAAGCCTCATTGTAGGAAGAAAGGTCAAATCGGCTCCAAATTGTAGTGACGTCAGATCATTCAATTAGCTATTTCCACGCTTTGAAGCCGATTCGGCCCTTCCATCAACTCGAGGGTTTGCGGTGATCTAAATATCTTGATTTGTCATTATTCAGGACCTCAGTGAGGAAGATTTTAGTTGTTTAAAATACCATATCAAATGTATTTGCGATTTCTTCAAAAATCGGATCGCAGTCTGATTGTATAGTATGCGGCAGGATTTAACAGTTGTAATCTCTTTGTGGGAGATTCTAGGGTAAATCTGCAAAGAGAAAAAACAAGCAGTAATACTTATACTATCATTTTCTGGTTAATGTGTGTTGTAATAAAGCAATTATCATTTTACATTCAGAATTACCATTAATAATAACTGTCAATTTGCAAAAAAAAATTAAAAAAAATACTGAAACAGTGAAAAAATGATAACTGTATTTTTTCTCCTGTGGAAATTATACCCACAAACAATCTCAAGACAATAAGAAACACGTTAAAATTTACTTTTGAAAAATCAACTCAAGGCCAATTTCAAAAGCCTATTTCTCTGCCTGTATAAATCTTGTTCGGATTGCAAAATACGTCATTGTAATGTTGGTACATTTCTAAAGGTAACAGACAGGGCTATTGAAATTGCCCTAAGTTGATTTTTCGAAAGTAGTTTTTTATCGTGTTAAGAGTTCTATTTTCAAAATTGTACATAATAGACTGGTATTTTCAAATTATAAATTTGAGTTTTAGGGAAACTCTAAGAAACGAGGTTAAATTGTAATATCATTACAGTCTTAACTGAGAATGTTGTCTTTTGCATCAATAATGATAGTACGTGCCACTCACTGCAATGAAGATTTTGAATTATGGTACATTCTATAGCTCCATCAAAAACATTTTTTTCCTCGTAAGAAAAAGAAAAATAGACGAGTTCAAGGTGGAAGGTTTTTATCTTCATTAGTTCAATAATGTATTTTTATGTTGTAAAGGATCCCTGAAAATGAAATCTGTTTCTTACATTATATTTTTTAAAATCTGTTTTGATGGAGTTGGGTTTTTACTGGGCCTTCTTCCTCTCACGTTTTTAATTAAATTATGTGATACATAATATACAGAATAAATTTAATATTCGTTATTTGCTCTGTTTAACTGTAAAACACAGAGTGCAATTTACACATTCCGAGTTCTTTAAGGAACACTACATGTCAGGGTTGACCTACCCTTCGTTGTGGGGATTTTATGTCAATTGACATGAATTGAGAGAGTTTAAATTTTCCTTTGTATGTATATATGATAAGAAATATCATATTTGTTTGATAACTAACTTTGTCTTATAATGGAAAGAACTTCATTGCTCTCTTACTCCTTATTGTGATATGTAAGAGAATGTAATCTATGCAAATGTTGTGTTTTGTTGTTGCTGTTTTTTTGTTTTTTTTTGTTGATATACTCTTTTCATAAACATTTCCCCCTTTCGCCAAGTGCAATTTCACAGTTACTCGATGCATCACCGTTTTAATAAGATTGCTGGACAATACAATATTGACAAGTCAAGTGACTGCACCATGTGTGCATATATACAACTTGTCTTTCATATCATCTTTTGATTAGCACATGCACAATAGATCTACAGTAAAATAATTTCTTGATAAGAGGGATACTATGTCTATCTATGTAAACAGGAATGATCCACCTTGCTGCTTTTAAAGTACGATGATACTTATTACATAAATAAACCATTTTTGACAACTATATAGCCGATTTATTATTGACCTTGACCCTAGGATGACGGTGTGTACGCGCGCATGTGGGTGAGTGTGTGCGTGGGAGTACGTGTGCGTGTGTATACGGAATATAGGGCTACGCCCGGTTGGGGAATTCATATAAAGGTACTGCATGCTCCTACGTTCAATATATTTAACAAAAGCAATAAACTGGCAAATTCACAATTCCAGAGTGATGATGTATATCATCGAGGCCGTAGGCAGCGGTTGAACTATTACTTGGAATTTATAAATTCGAAGGTTGATTATACAGTGCGTCCCAGAAAAACGAAACCCTAAAACAAAGGGTTATTTTGACCACACTATGTGCGTATGACAATGATCATTCATTTTCAATAAACTAAAAATATTATACTTTTAAATGATACTTTGATGGCATCCATCCATACATGCTTTACCGAGCAGCTTTTAAAATCCTGCGAGAAGACTGTTTTCATGTGTTTCTTTCAATAACGATGGTAAGGATAATGCCCTCATCATGAAATAAAGGATGGTGAATGTTTGTTGATGATGGGGGTAAAGAAAGGGTATGTTTTGTATTGAAATGATACCTTCAATCGAAATGAAAAAGTAATTTTTTTAAATTTTGAAGAGCTGCAATTTCTTTTAAGAACAAAGCAGACAGAAAGATGATATTTCTCATAACAGTAGAGTTAGTGGTACTTTTCATTGTCATCAAAAGGAAATACAAGGTTGAAATGACACATAAGGCAGAAAAAATATCAAGATTATTGCAATTTCCCACCTCAGGAGGGGCACCTTTTCTGTCACAGGAGGGACACTTTTTCATCTTTTGAAGGATATTTACTGATTTAGGAAATTTTGGGGGCGTACACCCCTGCCACCACTGGAAATTGGTATCGACCCGTGTTTCATGAATTTCTGATTGAAAGCATGTCATCACACATTGGAATTTCACGTAACATATCTCTTAAAGCTGGCATTTAGCTTACGTCATGTTCGCATGTGATCCCAACGTTTTCACGGTTTTACCCAAATCTGGCACAACTGAGTTTTTACATGTCATTTTCAAAATGCTGCTGCTCGGTAAAGCATATACGGATGGATGCCATCAAGGTATCCTTTAAAAGCAAAAGACTTCTAGTTTTTGGAAAATAGATAATTATTGTCATAGAGCACATAGTGTGGACACAATAACCCTTTGTTTTAGGGTTTCGTATTTCTGGGACGCACTGTATATGCTGTACCAAACGACTGCATGTGTTCAAATTCATCGTGTAAAGTTTAGGGTTTTAGCTATCTCTTGTTTTGTTTCCTCTCAGGTCATCCCAGATTACGAATTCAGATTACCTTCCGCAGTGGCGGAATTGGCATTCATGAATGACTGTCTCAACATCGTTAAAACACAATCCATCCTCCAAACAAATGTTGACAATAAAATGCATTTTTTTTTGCAACATTTCATTTTTGTCTCGGCCCCGTATCCAGTTATACTACACAGTTCATGATTATATGATCATTATAAACATGGCTCCAATGTAAAGAGGAGTAAACAGGCTTTTAAATAATACCAAATTCAATTATTGACGTATATTAACGCTCAAACTTGAAGTGCAGGGCCCCTTTGCATAAAACTTACCGTTAACGGTAACTCTGCTATCAATGGTAACTACCATGGAAACATCACTCAATAGCCAATCAAAATCAAGGTTTTCATGGGAGTTACCATTGATGGTAAAGTTACCGTTAACGGTAAGTTTTATGCAACGGGGCCCTGAAGGGTTTTTTAAAGTTTATAATGACTCATTGAGTGTCGCGTGATACTTTTTCATCAAATTTAATTTTGATTCGAGTTTATTTTCATTCCATATCAACGCAATTTACATTGTAAAGCAAAATACAAAATCAGAAATGAAAAAGGGAACCCACTGGAAAGCACAGCTTGTTTTTGTGGGTTCCTGGAATAAATATAATATAAAATCAATATTTTTTTATAATAATTTTCATAAATGGAATTTAAACTGTAATTGAACTATGTAATACATTAAACTCTATGATACATAAAAGAGCAAAACTGAGAAAGCTGGACGAGACAAGACAAAGCTGGACAGGACAAGACAAAGACAAAAACCAAAAAACAAGACAAGACAAGACAAAACTGCACAATTAAGGTAGACCATGGAAGGAGAGAGAGATGAAGAGAAGGGGATAGAGAGGAGAAGAAAGAGAGAGAGGGAGAGAGAGAAAAGGTGTGGACAGAGAAGATGTTGGAGATCATCCTAGATCCTGGCAGTTGGAGGTTTATATTTTTGAATAATAATTTTTTTGAACCCTCTACTAAAACTAAATGTGTGGGTTTATTTCGAATTGAATCTGGAAGAGAGTTCCAAAGTTTTGAGCCCGCAAAAATAAATGTTTTGTTCGTAAGGAGTGTTCTTGTTCTTGGTAGGTGAAAAAGTCCGGCAGACCTTGTAGGATAATGATGTATATTGACACTCTTTGTAAACATTGTATAAAAAACCTTTGGCAAATCATTTGTATCTAAATTGTACATAAACGTTCCAAGATTGTAATTATATAAATCGCCTATCTTCAGGATACTATATTTATAAAAAAGTGCATCAGTGTGGCAGCGGAAATCCGAATGACAAATGATGCGCAAAACTTTTTTCCGAAGTAATAAAATTCTATTCAGGTGATATTCAGCACAATTCCCCCATGCTATTATACCATAGTTTAAATGTGGCAGGACCAATGTTGAATAAAGATTAAATAGTATACGGGTCGGGAAGTAAAATTTTACTTTGTTTATAATACCAATATTTCTTGAAATGACTTTACAAATATTATCTATGTGTTCCTTCCAAGAAAGATTTTCGTCAATAATTACCCCCAGAAATTTAGTACTTAAAACTCTTTGAACACTAGAATTTTCAAAAATAACATTTCCTGGAGGTTCATTTATAATATTACTAAAGAGCATATAGTTGGTTTTCTCAAGATTGAGCGATAATTTATTGGCCTTAATCCATTCTGAAACTAGTTTCAACTCATGGTTGATGGTGGCAAGCAAAAGGCGAGGATCCTTATGGGAAAAGAATATGTTTGACTCGTCTGCAAAAAGAATAAAAGATAAAACATCGGAAGATTTACAGAAATCATTGATATAAACAAGAAAAAGAAGAGGACCCAAAATAGAGCCTTGTGGAACACCACAAGTTACCACTTTTGTGTTAGAGTTGGTATTGGCAACAGAAACATACTGTTTCCTGTTGTTGAGGTAGTTCCTGAACCACTCCAAGGCCATTCCTCTAACTCCATAATAACTGAGTTTGTACAATAATATATCATGATTAATTGTGTCAAAGGCCTTGGAGAAGTCCAGGAACACCCCAACAGTATGTTCATACTTGTCAATCCCGCTAGCAATCTTATCAATCATTGTCAACAAAGCATGTGTAGTACTGTGTTTTTCACGAAAACCAAACTGCAGCGGATAAAATAAATCATGCATATTCAAAAACTTTGTCGTACGAACAAATATTAATTTTTCGAGAACTTTAGATAAACAAGTTAACAAAGATATAGGCCGATAATTACCTAGCGCCGTCTTGTCACCTTTTTTAAACACCGGAATAACTCGTGCTAGTTTCAGTGATGAAGGAACAACTCCAGTAGAAATTGACAGATTAAAAATATAAGTCAAGGGCTTAACAATTGCATTAAAATTCTTTTTCAGAAAAATGTTATTAATATCATCATGCCCCGTGCTTTGCTTATTCTTTAGATCACGAATTATATCCTCAATTTCCGTCTCATCTGTAGGAGTGAAATAAATTGAATTTGGGTTGGCATCATGAAGAAAATCTGTGAAGTGTTTAGTAGAGTCCGGAATGACTCTGGCAAGATTAGGGCCAATATCTGTAAAATAATAATTAAATGCATTAGCTTAACGTTCGCGGATTTTCAATAATTTCTCCATCAACATTTATTTTTGAATCTACAGACTTTTTAACGTTACCTTGCAAAACATGCTTTATAATTTTCCAGGTGTTTTGCATATCGTTTTTATATAGCTCAAATTGGTTACAAAAATACATTTTCTTACTTCTTCTAATTATACCTGTAAGAAGGTTTTTGTAGTCTGTGTACTTTTTTTTATTCTTATCACATGGTTTTGCAATAGACTTCAGGTAAAGATTATTCTTCCTGTTAATAGACCGTAAAATACCCCTAAAGATGCACGGGGACCATGGGATCTTTTTGTAGTTTGATCGTTTCTTTTGTATTACAGGAAAACAGTGATCCATTTCAGGAGATATAAGGTTCATAAAGGCATCAAAGGCATCATTTGCATTTTGTATACTGTATTCTCAAAGAAATACCCTAATTTACATGCAAAATACTGGTAATGGAAGTAGGAAGTAAATATACCTGTATCATATATGTGGTTTGGATCCTACCTAGCAGACTTTAATATTTTAAAGAGCAGTTGCCTGCACAGTGATGAAATCTCAATCCTATTTAGTAACAACATGAAATATTATTAGAGTATTGCAGTTTAGGTAGTCATCCCTATAAATTCCCCCATAATTTCTCCTTTTCTCTCTCCCACGCTCTTATATCTGCTAATATCACGATCTATCACCTTTTTCTTTCCAACTGTCCAATATAATTCTCTGTTTCAATATCCATTCACCGCTCTCTCTGATTTTCTTTTGACTTTTCTCTCATCTTTACTTATTAAAAGTTATTTGAATAACGTTCCATATGCATGTCTACATGAAATGAAAAAGAAAAAGAGAAAAATGCATCTTCATAAGAATAATAGGAATTCAAAATGAATTTATTTTGAAATTATATCGACTTTGGAATGTTTTAAAACTTACTATATAATGCATGTGAAGCATATCTATCTTTTTTGTGAAAATGTAAAGCTAAACTGCTATACATGTACACGTATGTGCAAATGATGCAAAACAGGTAAAATTAGTTTCTCATTAAATCCAATGAATGGGTAATACCATACTCTAAAGTACTACAATGATCATGCAAGATGTTACTGTATTGTTTGCACATTTCAATACACAATACACTAGCTTTTAGAATTGCTTGTACGTAGATATATTGAAATAACTTTGCGATCGTGATTCAAATTTCTCTTTCGTTTTGAATGAATATTACAATTTAAGCACTTCATCTAGCTCAAATTTAGATAAACAGACAAAGATCAATGAAGCACTGATTAGTTATATGCTGTTCTAAACAGAAAAAAAACACGCAGATTTCTATTGTTTTGTACACATCTCTATTAACCAATTTCTTCAACATTTTCGGGATGATAGCAGGGGCGGATTAAAAAAAAAAAAAATAGGAGAGGTGACCTTTTTTTTTGTCTGCTGATAGAATTTTGGATTGAAAATACCCCCCCCCCCCTGCCCGAAAAAACAACAACAAACAAACAAATTTAAAAAAAACAACAACAACAAAACAACGCTGAATACTTTTTTTTCTCTTTTATTGTCAAAAAAAATCTAGGTAGCTATACCCTTCCGAAACATGATATCCAAATTTGTTGCTCATGAATATACAATTTATAAATATACATTTAGCGACCTGTATTTACAAATACATTGTATTCTATATTTTCAACAACAACAACAACAACAAAGAAGAAAGAAAGAAAGAAAAAAAGAACACATCTATTTATATGATATAATATCATGATGTTACAGAGCATTGGTTGAGCATCGGTTGTAGTGGGAGAACTTGTCAAGTTTAATGCCTGTAACAAGGCCAGTCACACGAGTAACAGGGACACTGGGCGTTGTGGTGTGCGTCTGTGATCCAGCTAACAGTGGAAGTTATAAACTGATTAAAGCTGACCCAGGTTCGAGACTAAGTCACATCTTTTGGATGGTGACGTTAAAGGTCGGTCCCCAGACGTAAATAATCATATCTGATTGATACACGTCTGTAAAAACCCAATTACACACACACACCCGGGACCTGGAAAGATTGAATACAAACAACGTGCGACCTATACAAGTACCTAGTCAGCCAAATGTATTCTTATTTGGGGCAAATAATCCTATCGAGAGTAAAATGACGTACGAATTTAGTGCGTGGGAGTTTTAGGGCCATTCTTAGTCACCTGTGTGACTAAAAAACAGGGAATTGTGCTATTGTGAGCCCTATAATTTTAATAACCTTCCAAGTATGTTGGTTTTTCATGTATATACAGCAAATACAGACATAGGTACATGGATTTAATAACAAAAAAAAAAAAAATGTCATTGATAACACCTGTTCTACGTCAGAGGTAAAATAATCCAGGCCACGTGTATGACCTCGCAAAGAAGCAGGTTTTTCAAACTCACATTTCATCTCTAAATCCCTCTGAATTTTCAAAAGCTTCAGTGTTCATATTTATGGCAGGTATATTCCATGGTATTATCTCTTAGAAAATAGCATTAATTATGTTGAAAGTTGCATGATATTTTTGTTTGGTAATATTTTGTATCATGATGTATTTTCACGTGCGTGACATTGGGGGGGGGGGGGGGGGGTCACGTGTGTGACATGCCATAGGTAATGTGTACAGATTTGGTGAATTATTGAAAAATCATAATATTTAGTAGTTTTAATTAATTTTGCAATAGCTCCATACAAATTATCATCAATACGGTAGAAAGTGATTCTAAGGTTCTTTTCTTTATGGAAAATACCCAGGAAACACAATTTTTTTTTTCATTTTCATTTTCATACATTTGTTGATATATTTATTGATATACTGTGGAGGTGTATTGGTCTAGTGGATAAGTAACCATACTGCAGATCACAAGGTGTGGGGTTCAATTAAGTACCATGATGGCACTAACGTCCTTTTAATACCAAGATATTTATCTGCATTTGCCATGCTCAATCCAGGTGTAGTAAGTGGGTACCTGTAGGGGTTATTTCTAGGGTGACACGACATTTGCTCCTGCGACATTTGCTCCTCCGTCTATATCTTGAAAGGTCAAAGGTTAAGGTCAAGGTCATGATTTGGTTTTTTGTTAAGGACAGTGTGAAGCTTAGGATTAGGGTTAGGGTTAGGGTTAGGGTTAGGTTTAGGTTTAGGATTAACATGGCAAAGTTAGATCGGAGCAATTGTCGCAGGAGCAAATGTCATGGAACCATTTCTAGAATGCAGTGAGGACTAGTTGTCTTGCTAAAAATCAGGGTGATAATACTTGCTGGGCCCTCAGGGAGAAAAGTAATTAGTACTGATGAGGCTACACTGGGTAAACAAGACATAGTATTATTATTATTAATTCTTATTATTTTTCTTATTGTAATTATTATCAAATATTATTATCATTCATATTTACTATTATCATTTTTATTAATGTTCAGACCAAAGAATCAGAGTAGAAAAAAATCAAAGTTTTCATGCTGATATGCATGAATATTCATCGTCAGCCTGGTTTATAAACTATTTTCAGAAGCATATTTCCATTGGCCAATTATATTACATATATTATACGATAACAATTTGATCATAATTGTACAGGTTTACGCAATCAATTTATACACAGGATTAAGCAAGAGGAATTAAAAAAGTGAAAACAGAATTATAAGGTCAAGAAACTTAACAATAATCGATGAAAAAGACTCTACACATGACTTTCCCAGTACATTTGCACTTGACCATTTGCACTCAGGTCACGTGTGTGACAAAGTTAGTTGGGCAATATTTAAAGAACGAGAATCATATTTGGAATAATATTTGGTGAGATTGAGGACACATACAAGTTAGCCTATGACAGAAAAAATATAGATCATCCAAATTTTATTTTTCAAATAGCATAAACTTTTCATGTTTTCGGGTCACGTGTGTGACATCAGAAATACTTAATTATGCATGTTAATTATTACATAATGCATAGACAGATTTTCTTTTTCCTTCAACTTAACTGCTTGCAAAAGGACCTGGGAAGGGTGTGATTTCACTATATAGTGGCAACACCTATTAAAGCTCATAATGAGAGATGACTACTATACAGTGAAAAAAAAGGATTTTTTTTTTTTTACTTTGATTTATGCCAATGTAATTGTATGCAAATTAGCATAACTGGGTCTTCAATTAAAAAAAATAATTAAAAAAAAATATGCTGCATGTAACTTTAGACATTACTCTTCAGGAATATACTTTACAAAAACAGAAGAACGAACTTCATTTTTGTCAAAAAAGTTTCACTTTACAAAGAATGGCCCTGTAGAGACTAGCCTCTAGCCGAGGCCTCTTGGTTCAATCCCCTGTGCTGCATTCCCCTGTAAACGGCTGCTAACGAGAACGGCTGCCAACGAGACTACGAGGCGCGTCAGCGCCGAGGCCTCTACTCACTTGCCCGTTGTGCTTAACCCTAATTCTTTTTATTTTTATTGAAAAACATCTACCGGAGCGGTAGATCTTAATATGCGAAAAACCTGTGATTGACACTGTGGTACTCCCACCCATCTCTCCTTCCACCAATCAGTGAGCGGGACAGACTCCTACTACTAAATATTAATTTTTTAGATTCACCAATCAGTGACCAGACTTTTGCCTTCCATATTAAATATTCATGGCACATCGTTTCATCATGGCGGAGACTTGTCGCGAAGAAAGGTTGACCAGAAGCCTTGAATTTGCTGCGAAAAAGCTCAAAATACCCAAGGAGTTATCACAGAACTCCTTGAAATACCACACTTCAAGGATTTACAAGTTGAAGCCATTACCAGTGCAGAGTTTTTGTTAATCTTCCCACCGGCTATGGAAACAGTGCCATATATCAAGCTCTTCCTCTATGTACCGATTTCCTGCGGACAGGCCCCACCATCTCGGACGAAACAAGCCCCGCTGCGCTGGGCGCAGTAACCGGGTGCTCACCGCTAATACTTTAATTTGCTGTGCCAATGGTTCTTTTACGCATGTATACTTTCGCATGATCACCAAATAGCGATTGCAAATCACACAAGTCCTTGGTCCTCTGTGACAGGCTATTTTACCTTTATTTTCTTTCCAATGCGATACCACGCGTTTGGTTGGAGTGTCATCCATGATTTCATCCCATATTTTTACTGGAAATTGCACAATCAAACAAAATTAACTTATACCAACTTTCCTCAAATCAGCTGATCGACTCAACAACACGTGCACACGTCCACGCGAGTAAACATGCACAAAAGGTATAATACAGCGTTTACAACATAGCGGTTTACAATCACAGTTGCTCCTACGCAGGGAGAATTATATTTTATTTTTCAACTAGGACTTAATAACAGGCTTGTTGTGGGCTAATAGTAGAAAAAACCCAGTTTTCGATTTCCCTTACTGACATTTAATTCAACTACAGCTTATTTGAGTTTACATGAGCTGCGAACACTTTAAAGTGAATACTAGAATAAGAGTATTTTACTGTGAAACTTATTTAAATGTGTACATTTATACATGTATGTATTTTGTTATATACATGAAAATTTGGTAATCTGCAAATATTTGTTGGGTTAACTTATCGAATAAATGTTTAATGATGTGCTGTATATACATGTTTGTGTAATGTTACCTTATACTTTAAAAGACCTGTTTAGTACATGTACATACGTTTTTATATTCTACAAACCTGTCATTTGCTATGATGGTAGTATGGACCTGGTACAATTGCAGGTCTTTCATTTATATGTTTTCATCACTTTTAAGTAAGATTTTGTTCAAACCATGTATAGATGCCTATGCGTTATAATGTAGCTGATGGTCCTAGCTAGTAGTATACAAATATGCAAAGCCTTTATTAGGAAATCTAATGCGATCTATGGGGTCGGTCAAAGTGACTACAGTCGTCTATTTCCTCGAGGGGCGAGAGCCCCGAGAGAAATAGACGATTGAGTGTAGTCGCTAGCACGGTTGCGCATGCGTGAGAAACTGCTGATCGACTGACCTACATCCAGTTACATTTACATAACCAACATGTCGTTTTGATGCGAACTAATTATTTATATAATATTGAATGGCCTTGAGTGGGATACAAGGATATATCGCACGAGCTATGAGCATATTTCACGAGTCGGCACGACGAGTGAAATATTTTCAAAGCGAGTACGATATATCCTTGTGTCCCACGAAAGAAAAGCCATTCAATATTATTATTATTAATTGTATGATACCTAGTTCCTCAATTTTCACCATTACATGTCCTAATGTTTTTTTATTGACTTCGACATAAAACACAAGTAGAAAAACATGTTTGTCCTTATCCAAGCATTTTGCAAGAGCTGCGCGCATATATCCATTGTCTTAACCTTTGCGTATTTAAGCGCGTATTCACTTTTTTACGCGTCACGCGCAGCCCAAACCATGAGATATGGAGATATATTGCACGGTCATCCGGGTACTTTTACACAAACCATGAGATATTGTTTTGAAATTGCACGGTCATCCGGGAACTTTTGCGCAAACCATGAGATATGCCAATTTTTTTGGTCGCCTGAAAACCTTCATACAAAAAATAAATACGCAAAGGTTAAAGGGTTAAACCCCCTAACCCCCCCCCCCCCCCCCGTAGATCCGCCACTGCATACAATTAATAATAATAATATTGAATGGCTTATCTTTCGTGGGACACAAGGATATATCGTACTCGCTTTGAAAATATTTCACTCGTCGTGCCGACTCGTGAAATATGCTCATAGCTCGTGCGATATATCCTTGTATCCCACTCAAGGCCATTCAATATTATATAATTATTCACTGCCACCTTTCCTTTATATTCACCTGTTGTAAGATGTCCCTCTCATATGGCCCGCCAAACCGCACCGGTTGTGGACGCCACCAAATTGACTCCTCGTGGGCAACGGGCATATCACATTAGAAATCATGTCAGTTTATAGGCCATGACAGAGAGATGACCATGTGAAACCTGTCGACCAACTCCCCCAGTCCCAGTCATACTTGTACATACAGCAGCCCCCACCCGGTTGGTTGGTTGGTTGTTGGTATGATCATGGACCTACGTAGGTCCATGGTATGATGGCGCTCCTCAATCTCTTCAGTCACTTTCGGAGGTTTTGCATAGGCTTCGGAAAGCTCACGAGCGACATTGTGTGTGTGTGTGTGTGTGTGTGTGTGTGTGGAAATGGTGTTATTAATGGTCATCATTAGTATGGTATGGTTATAGATGTTAGTGTCCCATCTCCTAAGTTAGAAAGCTGTCGATCGTGATTATTCGTAATTATTCGCTATAATATCAAGATACGCAACCCTATTCCCCCACCCTAATGACCGTAGAGGGCTTTACGTCGTCTTAGAAATATGACCCTTTTAGTTTGTAAGCAATCAAAAGTCTCTACATAGCCTCTAGCCGAGGCCTCTTGCTACATTCCCCTGTAAACGAGAACGGCTGCCAACGAGACTACGAGGCGCGTCAGCGCCGAGGCCTCTATTCACTTGCCCCCTAATTAAATATGCAGTGTTAAAATATGGTAGTGATACGTCACACATTGTATGCAGATTATATGCAATTTGCTGTCTTCACGCGTTCTGACCAATGAGCTGCGTGTTTGGCGAAGAACTCGTCCATTATTTTAGAGGGAACTACTTTACGTAATAAAGTAATAAAAAACAAAACTCCTTTTTTTTTCATTTATCTGAACAAATATTCATACTTTTACATTACAAAATTCTATTTCATAGCATTTTTGCCGAAAAATAATGGCTGTTAAAAACAAAGAGATGAAATATTTCTTGATAAACGAACCGTGTATTGATTATAAAGGTAGGGTATGACACAATAAATTGAGGAACCAGATCAGACCGAATCCAGTGCACCCTCAAAAGGGTATCGATGAATGCACTGACGTTCCAAAACATAATTCCTTTCGAAATAACCATCGGATATCTTGAGAATGGCCACCGGCCGGCCGTTGAATATGAAAACGTCTTTACACAATTTGTAAACACATAATCCATGCCCCTGATGCTTCATACAATGCGACCGATTCAACTCTTTCTATACGCGCGGTCTTATACGTCACATGATCAACATCATCAAGAAAGGCTCAGACTGATCGATAATGAACTTATAGGGAGATCTGCTCTAGGGAGGGGAAAAAGTGGCACGTCAATTTAACCACGGCCACAGGTATAGCGCGCACTAACGTACTACAATCCACCCGCAATATTAATCTAACGTTCCTAGCACCACAGATACACACATGTAAGACACGGTCTCTCACGCGGTCAATCCATTAGCATGCCTTTCAATTTTGCTCCAAAAAATAGACTTTCTGTTCGGAAATCGTCAAAATATGTACATGTGTTTTGCGTAAGGTATTTTCATTCTTAGTTGCCAAAATATCAGTTTGGCTCTTTGAGGACAAATCTTGTAACTTACCGATGAAAGTCTGAGTGAGGAGAACCTTCAGGCCCGCCTTCGGGCCTCCAGCGAATGTGCGTGTAGGCTATGCAGCACGTCAAACGTGCGTAGCCTGGCCTAGCCGGCTAGGGGGTAGGCATACGACCGTAGCCTTGCATTGCTAAATCTCAGCGTGAGGTGGGAAAAGTAACATTTTAAAACGAAAGCAGTAATTGAACAAAAAAAATGTTTATTTTCAAGCAATCCAAACAGCAGTCTACTACGGAGCCCCTAAGGTGACATGTCATTATTTTTTTTTTTTCGTAAGTCGTTCCCTCGAGTTACTAACTCGTTATCACGACTTATAACTCGTTACCACGACTTATAACTCGTTCCCTCGACTTATAACTCGTTCCCTCGACTTACTAACTCGTTCCCTCGACTTACTAACTCGTTCCCACGACTTACTAACTCGTTCCCTCGACTTGTAAGTTTGTAACTCGTTCCCACGACTTACTAACTCGTTCCCACGACTTGAATGCAAAAATGCGCAGGTTTTTTTTTTTCCAGCTCAGCTCGAGTGAGTACGAGTACCGTACGTACATGTGACAATCTGCGTAGCGTAAGCCGTAGCCGTTGCCTTTCAGCCATTAAAATGTAGCTTATGGTAAGTTCACAATGACATTCTAGTTAGTAAATTCCCTTATTGTATATTATGTGTGTTTTGTCGTCATTTTTTGCAAATATTACGAATATCATGGTATGGAATCGGGCTAGTATTGGTGGTAAAGTACAGGGACCTACATGTAGTAGTAGTCGAGTACGGGCCAACGGATCCGGCCGACGTTGTAGCTACAAGCTACATCACGTTAGAAAACGTCCAAATACTGAAACCAACAAACTGGTTTAGATCTAGTCTACTAGACTCCTAGATTCCTAGATATATTTGCAACCAGACATTCATTGCAATCAAATTTTGGAAATATAATAAGATGCTCTGTAGGGACCAGCACAAATCCCTACAAAAAGTACAAATTTATGGAAATTTGCATATGATTTAGCCAAATTATAATAGACTTCTATAAGTGAAAACTTAGATCTATAATTATATGCAGCACATGTGGAGTTTTTGAAATGTTGTACACATAATTCATAAAGGCAAATTTGTTATTGATAAAGGCTGCCTTTTGTCAAAGGCAGTAGGCTTTATATTATAACCATTTTAAAATGGCCCAAGAATGAATCTAAGTAATAATTAAGCCTTACGATGAAATTTGGACCTTCTGTGAATTGAACTTGACTGGAAAAATATAAATTCCAGTTCTCGATGTTTTAAATTGATTTTTTTGTTTGTTTTTCATAACAGATATTGTGTTATTGAATGATCTTGGTCTGCATTTCACCTACAATCTTGAATGAGGGGCTGGAGAATTAAGGCAGAGAACTGGTTCCTGTAGGCTGTACTGAATCCATTTCATGGCAGACATTCCCTTAATTAATTTTGTATATTTTTGGTGAGTATTTCAGGATATGCAGGAAAATCTTGTGTGGTACATCCATGGGCGTTAATCTGAGACATCACCCTATTCATCAAGGGGGGGGGGGGGGACGAATGAATAGACCCCCCCCCCCCCCCTGATAAATAGGGTGACATAGATTTCCGCCAGTGGGTACATCTGTTTTAAAAGCTGTGCAATTGTATGTTACCATTTTCATTTCCCTTTTTTTGAAAATACAGACACAGTATAGTGAAATAAAAACAAGTAAACTAGCTTTCATTTTAATTCTCTAGCTCTATTCTTGATAAAGATTTTCAGCTGAAATGTGTCCTTCTCTGTTGAATTTGTTTTATACAATTATACATTACATTCTTGTTATTTAAATTTGACCAAAAAAAAAAAGGTATGAAGAATCATACATTTTAGGCAAATATATTTTGAGCATGATAAACAAAATGCATAATCTTACTTTCGGACACTACAACAGGTAATGCTGGTCAGCAGCAAATACTGTTCCTGTCAGAGATACATGATCACAGAGAGGGATATGCTGGGCCATACTACAGTATATGCATAAAAAAGTAGTAATTGCAATTCATGCTCAGCAGTCAGCAATTGCTTAAATTTGTATGCATATATATGATCTTGAGCATACATGTAGCGAAACCTTTTGCTTGCCTTCAGCACTTGAACAATCACCACTCTTCAATCAGGATGCAGCCACTTTTTAAGCAGCATCCCTTATTCCACTCCTCTAACCCTCTCCTTATTCCACTATCCCTATTTCCACTTTTCATCAATTTACAAATAATTCTAACCTCTGTCATTAATTTAATAAAAAAAGGTTTTATTTCGGTATGTATTCTAGGAAGATGTGGCAATTTTTTGACTTATCATTTAATTTTAAGTATTCCAGATTACTTATTGTGAATTATTTGTATTAATTTCAGAGTACTGATAGAGACATTGGTGATAATGCCAAAATGGATAAGCAGGAGAGAAACAGACTGATATTCATGTGCTTTGAGATGGGCCTCTTGTATACAGACATTCTGAGGATTGTAGCATCAGAATGTGGTACTGTTATATCACTGCGTCATTTGAAACGCTTAATCAAACACCTTGGTCTTTCAAGAAGGAAGGACTACAGTCCCATTACTGAAGTTATAGATTTCATCCAAATGCAACTTTGCGGATCAGGAAGCCTTCATGGTTACAGGTGGATGTTCACAAAATGTTCATTAAATAAACTGAAATGTAAGAAGGAAGATGTAAGAATAATACTTCAATTGTTGGACCCAGAAGGTACTGATCGGAGAAGGAGACGAAGACTGAGACGGCGGGTGTACTCTTCAAAGGGACCAAACTATATATGGCATGTGGATGGTTATGACAAACTGAAACGATATGGGATATGTGTCAATGGCTGTATAGATGGATATTCTAGGAAAATCATTTGGATGAATGCATACCATACATCTTCAAATCCAAAGCTGATTGGCGGTTACTATATGGAAAAGGTAGCTGAGCTTGGAGGGTGCCCCCGTGTAGTACGAGGAGACTTGGGAACAGAAAATGTCTATGTGCGTGATTTCCAGAGATTTCTGCGTGGAAATGACAATGATGCAATGGCTGGAATTCGTAGCTACCTGGGAGGAGCCAGCACAAGTAATCAGCGTATTGAGTACTTCTGGTCATTTCTCAGAAGAGAGTGCACTGACTTCTGGATGTGCCTTTTTCGAACTTTGGATGAAGATGGCTACTTCATTGGAAATGACCTGGATGTCAACCTGATACGTTTCTGTTTCATGCATCTTATTCAGGTAACAAAAAACTAAAAAACTAAAAAAAAATTAAAAAATTGAAACCACATGTATAGAAACAAACTCACGTTCACCATGTACACATAATTTTAAGCACTTGGAAAAAATCCCAATGCCATGTGGCATGTGATAGCTTTATTTTTTGTAATCCTTATATTATAATCCAAAAAAAATGACATGTACTGATTAGGGCTGGGACTAAAAACCGGGTACCCGAGTCCCGCCCGAGAGCCTCGGGACCCGGGTCAAAATATTAGATAACCGATACCCGAAAATGAGTATTTAATTATCACCTATGTATGTACACGACAAGGCGGTAGATGAACGTCGAACAGCCATTTACTATATACATGTAAAAAAAATCCATGTAGCGCTCTAGCACACCATTGCAGTGATGCGCTTTTGATTCGTTCAACTCACTGTGAAACATAACCTTACACATTCGTATACACAGAGAGCAAAGCTCACTGCCGCTATTCGGAGACTGCTCATTGGTTCATTGAACCCATGACATAATTTGCATTTAGTGCCCTTCCCCCTTCTTTGCAGTGAACGATAAGTCTATGAGCGATTAACGGGCGTAAGGTTTACAAACTCATGCATATTCAACAGTCGCTCCACACTCGCACGTGGCATCTCACAACTCGTACACTATTAAACAGGTATTTTTAACATCGACGATCACGATCTGACACTGTCACAATATCCTGAAACTTTAGCAAAGAAGTTACCAATTACTGAAATCAGATTAAGAGTACATGAACGATATATCCAAAATAATATCCTTCATTGTTCATGCGAAAGTGAAAAGCAAGGCTGTGAGAAGCAAAGGATGTCTACAGTGCGCGCGATTAACATTTTCATTCATAAAATTGGGCTTGTGACGTCATTTCATGAGCGGTCCGTAAATAACAAGTCATGACAAGTCATATGCCAGCCAGCCAATGAAGGTATGCGCCTTTTTTTTTTTTCTTTTTTCTTTTTTCCTTTCATATACCGCGGCGGCATTGGGCGGAAAGGCGCTTTGTATAAACAGATCGAATTTCAAAAGGGAACCGCATGTGTGTGTTAAAGGATGAAGTTGCAGTCGGACAGAGAAGAAAATGTTGGCTTGATGATTTTTTTTGATGAATGATGAGTTTGATGAATGATGATATTTGATGTCTGATGAAGATAATTGTTTTGATGATGTTATTATCTTGATAATGATGATATGATGATGATGTCTTTGATGATTATGATGATCGATGATGATATCAATGGTGCTACTGGCGAAGAGAGAGGACCCGGCATGTATTGATGATTTTATGTGTACTAGTAGTGGTACGTGTGTGTGAATTTCAATAATTGGCGGGTTGATCACACGTGGAGAATGAAACTGTCGGTGAGACGATGACAGCGTGCGTGAGGACTCGCAATGTGTATAATTGGAGTATGAGGAGTGTAGATACTACAGAAAGCTCGCCATTTTCGCCAGGCAAATCAATACTCCGTGTGAACAGTGAAGTTTGTGTACAAAGTGAGTAAGTGACTCGATCTCTACGATCACGATGTCAAAATTCCCAAGAGCTGCCCGTACAAAATTATTAAGAATCATCATGATCATCGTCTCAAACGAGTTTTTCTTCATAAGATTTCTTTGTATTCCCCTTCCTTTTTTATAAGTACATGTACATTCATGTATTTTGGATAAACATGTGCGAGGGACTGTTGACCGCGCGTGACTACCTAAGGCGCTGGCGCGCTGGCATGATTAGACGGTAGACAATTTCTACAGATTAGATTTAGGCGGCTTATGCCTATCCTGTCTTGCGCCCACGCGATTTCCTCCGCCTGTTTTGTTGTTGTTGTTGTTTTTGTTGTTGTTTTTGTTTTTTCCTCGAATGGTTTATTTCAGTTGCCAAACACAAAGGAGTTTTCCCACAGTTTTTGTAGCTTCTTAGGGGTAAATATTGGCTTGTAATTCGTGTTATATCATTTTCGGGTAACCGGGAACCCGCCCGAAAAATAGTCGGGTTCCCGAATTGAAAAAATACCCGAAACTCCCACCCCTAGTACTGATAACTACATGTATATTATAGGAAATGATTGTGCATGCACACATTTTTAAATACCTATGTGAAAACAAACGTTACTTTATTCCAGGGCTTTCAAACTTTTCAGCCTGTGACCCAAATATTCAAATTGTCTTGTCCATTGCTGCCCACAAACCTTACATGTACATGTATATCTTCATTATAAGGAGAGTCACACTGTGAGAAACAGTGAGATAATACTATAGTTAGCTTTGTATTATAGGCATCAATTACTCTTCACAAGTGAAGATATATGTAGTGAGAGAGCAGAGCAAGACTTTCTTATCCCCTCGCCGACGAAGTCAGCGGGGATATACCGATATAGTAAAGCTGCCGTCCGTCTGTCCGTCACAAATCTGGTTTCTGTTCAATAACTTTAGTAATTAATGTATGACGAATTTTAATGAAATTTGATATGAATGTACATGGTATCAAAATGCAGCCCAAGTTTGATTTCAGAGTGTGTAGGTCAAATATCATAGCTCATTAAATATGCAAAAATACCTAATTATATATGCAAAAATGTGGTTAACTTTCTTGCCTAGTAGTATAGTCTAATGGAGGTAACTTGTTCTGACATATATAGGCCATTTGTACCCGGCGAGGAGATGCTTCGCTTTGCGTTAACTTGTGTTTTTTAAAGAATGGGGGTTTCAAAGTTACATTTTATTGATATTTAAAAACTAAAACTAGTAAAGTTTCAGTTAAAATTTTCAGTCTGAATGCATGATTAGAAGCCTTTAGGCATCAAGTACTGATTTTGTTTAATATATTTAAAAAATAAATTGCACAAACAATCTCGCAACCCAAATTTATTACTTTGTGATCGAAATTTTGGTCACGACCCAGAGTTTGGAAAGCCTTACTTTAATCCATGTGATATTAGGAAATGAAACATTGACATAACATGTTTGGAGTCATTCTGAAACCTCTTCCATTCTCCCTATAAAGCAGTACTAACTTCTATGCATCTACATGTACCAAGTGAGCTGAACCTAAGATTGCCTCGTGCACAGTACTACATGTACATGTATCAAGCAAATTTGTTGGTAAATTTGGTCGAAAGTGATTTATCTTAATTAGCATGTCAGTGAATACATTCTCATTTCTATTGAGTGCTATTTTAAATTCATATCCCCTGCACAGGATGACCTGGATGAAGTAGTGACTACATGGAATCACCACTTGATTCGACCAACTAGAAACACCCATGTTCCAAGTGGTCGTCCAAATATCCTGTACCACATGCCAGAGTTGTATGAAACACACAACTACATATGCCTCATTCCCCAGGCTGCTGTCAACCTTTGCAAAGAGGAATGTATATTCAGAGAAACCATTCCTTGTGAGAAAGATGTATATGAGATGGGCTGGTTAGTCATGCATGACCATCAGTACGAGTTCCCATCCAGCCCAGAATCTGCTGTGGACTTATATAAATTGTTAAGGGAACACATTTATATGGAGCTCCATGCCCAGTGACTTACCGTGTAATCACTTTGTGCCAAATTCTTTGTTCTGTGTATGGCAAATAAAAGTAATGGAGATAATTTTCACATTGCATTTTTGTTGCTGTTCTTGTTTGTTTTGTTTTCCTCAAGAAAGACAAGAATTTAACCCTAACTAGGCTGGGCTTTTTTGGCTGCTCTGTTGCGGGGGGCATGAGATCTCGGCCGCCGATCGCGCGAGTGCCGATTGCGCGAGCGCCGCAAAAATTTGCATGATGGTAGTGTGCGATGTAATCTACAAGGTCGTATGGTAAATTTTTTCAAAATAATGAGATTTTATTTCATATGAATTAATTGTGCTAATTAATGCATAAATCATACTTTTAGCTCTAATTCACTAAATAAAGCTCCTAGAATGCTAAATTTTGGTAAAAATATTCTCTGTAGCATTCTCAACAACCATAATTGAAAAAAACTTCGGTTCGGAAATCAATTTCTTATGTATTTTATTGTTTTATGAATTTCTTATGTATTTCTTTGTTTTTCGACCTTTTGTTTTTCTTTGTTTTTTTCACCAGATTTATTGCACACCCTTTTTGAAGCATAATGATGCTAAAATAAATTAATTTCAGCTGATAAAAGTAAAAATAATCATATCTTTATGAATTAGATGAGAAAACTCAATTTGCATTGACTTTGTACACGAAATCATGTTTTGGAGCAATTTTGGGTCTGACATGCACTTACGAAATGTTGCGTAATTTCGGAACCGCGTACCGGGGCGTCGTAAATTTGGTCTCAAAAGATGCGCAAGACTTGAAAGTATAAACTCCGTAAGCGGCATGGTAAAAAAAAATTTGCACGGCGGAATGATCGCAGAAAATGTTGAGGGGGGGGGGGGGGAGGGGTTGATTCAACCCCCCCCCCCTCCCCGGCCGTTTTAGGGTTAAAGGGGGTACCCAATGCTGAAACAATGTTAGTTCATTTAAAAGATCATGATTTTATTAGAAGAAAATCATCTGCCTTTAAAAAAATTTAAAATTCGTGTTGCCAGAAAATCCCCGAAATATGGTAAGATTTCAGGATATTTTGGCCCCTCAGCTGTGTCCCAATTTCAGCTAGGTAACCACAATGACGTCAAAGTGGTTACCTTGTCGCGCAATTATAGCAAAATGCGCGCAAGGTGTAATGCATTTTGTACAGTCTAGCGCGCAACACATCTGCAATACGCGAACCTGGGTAACCACTTTGACGTCATTGTGGTTACCTAGCTGAAATTGGGACACAGCTGAGGGGCCAAAATATCCTGAAGTCTTACCATATTTCGGGGATTTTTCTGGCAACACGAATTTTTAAAAAACTTAAGGCAGATGATTTTCTGCTAATAAAATCATGATCTTTTAAATGAACTAACATTGTTTCAGCATTTGGTACCCCCTTTAAGGAAATTTTCTTCACCACCATGGTTTGCCGAAAAAATTGTTCGGCAATGTTTTCTGGTATACTATATATATATGTAAAAATGAATACCGGTATTTGTGGTACTTCTTTTAAATTCATCTGCAAACATCTAGTAGAGATGACTGAAGTTACTTAATGATTTAAGCCAATTTTGTCAAATTTTTGCATTGTACATGTAGGCAAGACCATAATTTTGACCACATTTAAGGACACCGAAGTGTGACAGAATTTGTTAGCATTGGTTCTTTACATGTATATTTACTCATGTGAAATCATGCTAAGAAAGTGGCTGGGAGCCTGGGAGGCATTAAACTGAAGATCTGTTTTTGCATCAACCTCAAGCTGTTAAAGGTAATCTTGTGTTCTGGTTTGAGAATGAAAATATAACCTGCAGGATAAAGATTTTGAGCAATATCATTTGACAGACTATCATATACATTAACAGTTGCATTGTATAAATATTTCAATGGAATGGAATGGATTTCTTTGCTAAAAAAGATGGAAAATTTTAAATGTTATTTCTTTGCAAAATGAACATAAAACAGTCACCTATTTAAATATGAACTTGATGTGTACCATCTATAGTTGAATTATGCATTTTGAATGAAAACAATGAACCTACTGAATAGACCAGTTCGTAATTACCTCATGGACAAGTTTGTTCAAATGACCTTTCCTTTCTTTCATTAGGATAGGCAAAATTCAAAGCAAGATATTATATAACCATGCCTGACATTGCAGGTTGCAGAAATTGAATAGACCAGGTAACTAAAATAACACATCAATGAACATTTTATGAAGGTATCTGTTGCATTTCTACTTTGAATGCATTAGCATGTGGCTATTACAATATACAGTGGAACCTCGTTATAAAGAGCACTGATATAACAAACTCTCGTTATAACAAGGTGATTTTCCTGGTCCCATCTCTTTGTATTCTATTGTATTTTGGCCCTGATATAACAAGGTTTCGATATAAAGAGGTAATTTCTCTGGTCCCAAGGACCTCGTTATAACGAGATTCCACTGTACCTAGCCAACTTTTCAATTACAGTAGCTAAAGGATGCATTGTTGCTTTCCAGTGGATCTTATGAAAAGCACAATTCAAAAGAATATATGAATAATCAAGACTTTAAGTTGGTGCTTATCTCATTGAATGTTAAACCTCAATGCCATTTGTGTTCAAATGACCTTCTGCTCATGCGCAGAATGGAACTACATGTACGAACTGGCTTATTGTAATGTATAATTTTTTCATCTCAGAAATATATTTGAACTACAATAAATAAGATCTGGTAGAAATGAATGCATTGTAGATGCTTTCTTGAAATGTTGCAAGGACTCATGATTAGGTTTAAAGAGGCACTAATCTTAGATTTTTGTGGTGTCATGTCGAAGGTAAAATGTCACAGAGGTTATTAAACATGTCAAATTGTGTTTTTTTTTTCACTCAAACTTAAAAAAAAAATCAACATGAATGTGCGATATATTTCTGATCTGGCAAAGGCGGAGGCATAAATTTTGACTGCGTGCAGTCGAGAATTCATCTAGTTCATATTTTTTTTAGTGTTGTCATTTACAGGAAAGCTGATTTATTTCAAAATGGAATTAGTTGAGTGGGAGAAATTAACAGAGAATTCATACATGTATTATCACTTATTCTATGAAAATTAAAAAAAATATATCTTGAATTACCCATGTAATTGAGTTTTGATGTAGTACATGATAAGGGCAAAACCTGAAAAAGAAATCAAATTTCACTTAAAACAAACTGATTTTTTTTTTTTTTACATTTGTACTGTTTATGTTTACTGTATGTATTTTAAGTTCCATTTATTGGTTTGTTAATAACTTTATCTGAAATGCACATAAAGGATAGTAGCTTTGATTGATGTTTTTCAGTTTTTCTCAAAAGAAATGTTTTAAGTTTTACATGAAGCTGTATTTGACTTCCATTTGAACATTTTAAGCCATTGTGGGGATTAAATAGCCAGAAAAATTTGTGAGAAATTTGTCTATTTATTGTGAATGATGCAAAGTTCAGCCTCTGGTCTTGGTACAGTGGTCTCTGCTTCATTGCATAGCCATTTTAAGAATATTTGTGTATGAAATTAACAGGATTATCCGATTAACAGGAGAGAAAATTTATTCAATAAAATACAAAAAAAAAAAACACATTATACTGTGTGTGGGTTGTTACATGTATGTGTGTTATCATATGTATAAATAAAAGGGAAAATTTTGGTTTTAATGGTGGAAATATAGAAGAGGCCATTGTGACAAGGAATGTCAGCGTTTTTGCAGGGTTAAATCCAAAGTTACAAGAATCTGCAATAAATATTTAAGGGGAACCTATTTTTCACGCCTTTGTCAATTTCTCCTTTCTACAATCCCAGATGGTTCTAGGACAAGTACCCCCCCCCCCCCCTGTAAAATATTCCCCCTCTGCCCCCCCCCCCCACACTTCACACCCTCTTGTCTTCTAATTATCATCATCGCCATCTCGCATAACCGTTATCAACAGCACCATCACCACCAACATCATGGCCATAAGTATCATCACTCTTACAAATCGTCATAATCGGTACCATCACCATCGTCCTCACTAAAAAATCATTATGAACTTCATCACCATCATCAGCTTACCAACATCATAATTTGTGAGCATTGTTATCCTCATAATATGCACTTCCACCTCTTCTGTCGTCATTATTCTCATAATCACCACTATCATCATCATCACCATAACAATATTAATTTTCAGTCGAAGTAACGGACCTGGGGGGATTTAAGGTAATTTAAGGCAAATTGTTCTAGTGGATTATTGTCGGGGGGGGGGGGGGGGTGGGTAAAAGGTCCTAGATGGTCATTGTCCTGAAGGTAAATGTCCTAGGAAGTAAACGTGCTGGGTGGGGGGTAACTAGCAGGATAAGAAACAATGGAAACAAAACAAGATTCAAAGTTATTCAAAGTTATGCAAAGTTTTATTCAATTGCAAAGCAAAAACATAACACATTGTAAATAAACTGAACAAACCCTAATAACAGTTGGATGCACTGCATCAAACACCCTTCATACCCCCCCCCCCCCCTCCCCGACAAAAATATGGACAGTGTCCAAAGCCGTCATGCCCTTTTGCTTTTTCGAAAACTGTCAAGACGATGGCCTCAAGTAATGTTTAAAGTTTGAACTCCACACAAGCACTGACATTGTGCAAGTGTGGTTTTTAGGTATGTGCATATCTATGCATACAGGCAGATGGACGGACAGAGAGATGGACAAATATGCAGGCTTGTGAACGACCTAAAACATATGTAAGAAGGCATGAACACTTCTCAAATGCAGTAAATTGAAAGTGAATATCTTTCTAAATGTATCATCTAAAAATCATAGTCACATGGCATTAAATCAGAGTCTCATACGGATTCAAGAAGAAGGTACATTAAGCACCCCAAAACAATTACATGTAGGTTTCCCAAGCTCTTTTCAAAGTGGTAATTTTGAAATCTACTTTTATTTACTACTTTGAAACTTATTTTTGAAACTCATTTTGGTCAAAGTTCTATTTGAAATTTCTCATTTAACATTAGCATTTTGATACAACTTTTATCTTGCCTGGAGAAAATGCTTGTCTTTGTGCAAAGCACATGTACTTACACAATAGATAACTGTCTACTTTTACTTAGTAACAAAATTAATAGCAAAATATTACATATCCTAAATATCCATGTTTCAAGGTCACTGAACAACAACATTCCTTTGCTAACTTTCTAGGCAAAGGTGATACATTCATAAAATGCACCCCAGTAACAACATAATGCAAATGTATTAACAAGCAGACGGCATCAAAAACTCTATATAACACCACAAAATGCAAGAAAAAAGTATGGAGGATGGCATGAACAACTTTCTAGGCAAAGGTAATACGTTCATAAAATGTACCTCAGTAGCAACATTATGAAAATGTATTAACAAGCAGACAGCATCAAAAACTCTATACAGCGCAACCCACAAAAAAACGAAACCAAGAATTATCGATGTTTTATCATAACTTAAAGCCTGTGTATACATGTAGCTTTGGTAAAGGGTCAATAATGTGATTGATAATTGAATATCATATAATATGACAGTCTTACTGAAGCGTAGAGACCGTTAGATATTTTTCCAACTGCCACTTCTCTGAGAAAATTTCAAATATTCAAATCTTGGATATATAGCGTCCTCTCTCGGCGATGCTTTTTTAAATTAAAAAATGGGCATTCAAGCACTTATCTTATAAATTTAATGATGCGATATCCAAAAGTTACAGACAAAGAACATATCCTGAAAGTTTCAGCCCATTCCATGATTTGGAATAGGTTTTAATTGAAACACAAAAACACACAGATATTTTATTTTGATCGGGTGACCCGATAAAATTAAATTTCCATGTAAAACCGCAAAATTTATCCTGTAAAACACATTTTCATTTCATATCCTCCACATCATAACTGTTATAGGGCATATCCATTCATATTAGCTAGCAATGAATTGGAATAGTGATAGGCGCATTTTTTTTTTTTTGGATTTACCAAAACTATACACAGGCTTTTATCACAATTATAATTAATAAATGACACATATTTGTAAAGCTTAGATCCTCTTTCATTTGATGCAACTCATATGATGTATATTTCACGCATGAGTGATTAAAAGTAATTTGAAGGAAGGAAACCAAAGTCTTTTGGCGGGCGGTATCTGAATTTCAAAGAAAAATTCACATTTCTAGAAAGTTCATTTTCTGCTCTTTCATACGAAACCTCAATCAGGAAAAATGAGCCAGGAATAACAAAGTTCTGTTTGTTTAAATTGATGCTTGCATTTCCATAATTTGATTAAGCAAATTCGTTTTCACTGGGTGCCTGCCGTAGCAACAAAAGGAATTGACAAAAGACTTAACTCCGTTTCATTGACGATCAGACATAGACGAAAGACTTCATGCATGGCTGATTGTCAATGTCAATGAAACGGAGTTAAGCCTTATGTCAATTCTGCTTGTTGCTACGGTAGGCAGCCAGTGAAAATGAACTTTTAAAATCAAATTATGGAAATGCAAGCACCACTTTAACGAACACAACTTTGTTATTCTTTGCTCATTTTTCCTGATTGAGTTGTCATATGAAAGGGCAGAAACTGAACTTTCTAGAAATGTCAATTTTTCTTTGAAATTCAGATACTGCCCGCCAAATGACTTTTTGGTTTCCTTCCCTCAAATTGCTTTTAATCACTCATGCGTGAAATATGCATCATATGAAATGCATCAAATGAAAGAAGAGGATCTAAGCTTTACAAATATGTGTCATTTATTAATTATAATTGTGATTAAGTTATGATAAAACAGTAATAATTCTTGGTTTCGTTTTTTCTGGGTCGCACTGTACAATACCACAAAATACAAGAAAAAAGTATGGAGGAAGGCATGAACAATAACCAAGAAAGGCATGAACACTTCTCAAATGCAGTAAATTGAAAGTGAATATCTTTCTAAATGTATCATCTAAAAATCATAGTCACATGGCATTAAATCAGAGTCTCATACGGATTCAAGAAGAAGGTACATTAAGCACCCCAAAACAATTACATGTAGGTTTCCCAAGCTCTTTTCAAAGTGGTAATTTTGAAATCTACTTCTATTTACTACTTTGAAACTCATTTTGGTCAAAGTTCTATTTGAAATTTCTCAATTAACATTAGCATTTTGATACAACTTTTATCTTACCTGGAGAAAATGCTTGTCTTTGTGCAAAGCACATGTACCTGCACAATAGATAACTGTCTACTTTTACTTAGTAACAAAATTAATAGCAAAATATTACATATCCTAAATATCCATGTTTCAAGGTCACTGAACAACAACATTCCTTTGCTAACTTTCTAGGCAAAGGTGATACATTCATAAAATGCACCCCAGTAACAACATAATGCAAATGTATTAACAAGCAGACGGCATCAAAAACTCTATATAACACCACAAAATGCAAGAAAAAAGTATGGAGGATGGCATGAACAACTTTCTAGGCAAAGGTAATACATTCATAAAATGCACCTCAGAAGCAACATAATGAAAATGTATTAACAAGCAGACAGCATCAAAAACTCTATACAGCGCAACCCAGAAAAAACGAAACCGAGAATTATCGATGTTTTATCATAACTTAATCACAATTATAATTAATAAATGACACATATTTGTAAAGCTTACATCCTCTTTCATTTGATGCAACAAATATGATGTATATTTCATGCATGAGTGATTAAAAGCAATTTGGAGGAAGGAAACCAAAAAGTCATTTTTGGTTTCCTTTTCACATTTCTAGAAAGTTCATTTTCTGCTCTTTCATACGAAACCTCAATCAGGAAAAATGAGCCAGGAATAACAAAGTTCTGTTTGTTTAAATTGATGCTTGCATTTCCATAATTTGAATAAGCAAATTCGTTTTCACTGGGTGCCTGCCGTAGCAACAAAAGGAATTGACAAAAGACTTAACTCCGTTTCATTGACTATCAGACATAGACGAAAGACTTCATGCATGGCTGATTGTCAATGTCAATTTTTCTTTGAAATTCAGATACCGCCCGCAAAATGACTTTTTGGTTTCCTTCCCTCAAATTGCTATCACTCATGCATGAAATATGCATCATATGAATTGCATCAAATGAAAGAGGAGGATCTAAGCTTTACAAATATGTGTCATTTATTATTTATAATTGTGATTAAGTTATGATAAAACATTAATAATTCTTGTTTTCGTTTTTTCTGGGTCGCACTGTACAATACCACAAAATACAAGAAAAAAGTATGGAGGAAGGCATGAACAATAACCAAGAAAGGCGTGAACACTTCTCAAAAACATGTAAAGTGAAAGTGAATATCTTTCTATCATCTGACAAATGTAACAATCATAGTCACATGGCAATGAATGAGAGTTCATAGGGATTGGAGAAGAAGATACAGGTTTCCTGAGCTCTTTTCAAAGTGTGATATTTTTTTTATATCTAGATATTAAAACCGCCTACTTATATTCAGTAATTTGGAACTCATTTTGGTCAAAGTTCTTTTTGAAATTTCTCATTTAACTTTACCATTTTGAAATAACTTTTATCCTGCCTGGATAAACTGCTTTTCCTTGCGCAAAGCACATGTACTTGTAAATTAATTTATTGTCTACCTTTACTTACGAACAAAATTAATAGCAAAACATTACATATCCTAAATATCCATGTTTCAAGGTCACTGAACAACAACATTCCTCTGCTAACTTTCTAGGAAAAGGTGATACCTTTATAAAATGCACCTCAGTAGCAACATAATCAAAAAGTGTTAAAAAGCACTAGCATCAAACACTCTACCGGTATACAAGATAATAAAACACTACCAATTCAAGAAAAAAAAAGTATGGAGGAAGGTATGAACAACCAAGAAAGTATACAGTATAAAACCATTTTCCAATAATCTTTAAAGCGAACAAATATTCAAGATGCTCTTGAAAAAGGTAATGTTAATATGTGTTGACAAAATGCATTTTCAATGTATTTAGCTGGACCTAATAAGTTTGGGATTTTTATCCAAAATTTTATGACCATGAAATGTAAACATTTGAAATTCAGTTACAATATAAAATTGAAAATTGGTCTACAATCCGATCGCACTCAATATTTGTCATAAGTTTCCTTCAGACCAGTTTACTGTTACTGTATTTCTACTGGTATTAACAAATATCTTTTCTGACAAACAAAAATACCTGGGCACATGAATATTGCTGTAATTATCAAGCTTCTACTGTACATTGAATCATTAGTATCACTGTTTTGTTATGATGGATATAAAAATTCAAAAATCCTAAGAAGTGCAATTATTAAGATTCTTGGTTAGGCAAATACATCAAAAACACTAAAAAGAACAGCATCATTCAGCAAAAGTCCATTTTAAGATACCCAGAGCTTAACACTGCATCCCATTCTTGTCGGAATTCACGATAGCTTGGGTAAGTGGAGGGAACTTCCAGTGTAGGCCCACAGGTGTGAGCTACTGGCCTTCTGGCCAAGCCCTCTATTGCTGTAAATTGAATGGTTATTTTCAATACGCTCATGACTTGTGAACCAGTGATAAAGTGCAGAAGCTTCTCAAGTCCTTTGCGATCCAGAGCTCGGACATATTGGGTGAGGTATCTTAGTGATTGGCTTTCCTCCCTTGTTGTTGTAACTGCACTGAATAAATTGATAATTCCCTTTGCTGTAGGAGCCAGCTCCTTGTACAAATCAAGAGCTGCAGGAGGATTTTCAAACTTTGACTGTGGGCCCCTTCTCTGGACAGCAAATCTACAAAAGCCTCTTTCTCGTCTTCTGTCAAGCTGCCATCAAGTGCTGATTGTACAGCTGATCTGTCTGCATCGCATAGATACAGCATGAAGGAGCTTAACAAAACATCTGGTGTGACTTGCTCTTCTCCGAACAACAAAGCTACAAAAAAAGCAGGTGCTAGCTTCATAGGAAACACTTTGTGTTCCAGGTAACCCTTCACTAATATTCGCCCAACTGCATTCCACTCCTCAGCGCCTAACTCGGGGCATAATGCTGGAATTCTGACATCTTCCCCATCAGAGTAAGTGCTGAAAAACATTTCCCAAAAACATGTGTAAGCATCTCTGGATACACCCTGTGCATCTACCCCCAATTCATCCACAAAGGAAAATGCTATTGATGCATGTGTTATATTGGGTGCCTTAAATACACACATGAGTTCATTCAGGATATTACATCGGTGAAGCTTGATGTCTTGTTTGCTCTCATGTGTTGCTGCAGAAGCATCATTTGCCAAGTTTTCTGGTGCTCTTACTCCCTCCTGCTGGCTTTCATGTGTTGCTGCAGAAGCATCATTTGCCAAGTTTTCTGGTGCTCTTACTCCCTCCTGCTGGCTTTCATGTGTTGCTGCAGAAGCATCATTTGCCAAGTTTTCTGGTGCTCTTACTCCCTCCTGCTGGCTGTCATGTGTTGCTGCAGAAGCATCATTTGCCAAGTTTTCTGGTGCTCCTACTCCCTCCTGCTGGCTTTCATGTGTTGCTGCAGAAGCATCATTTGCCAGGTTTTCTGGTGCTCCTACTCCCTCCTGCTGGCTTTCATGTGTTGCTGCAGAAGCATCATTTGCCAGGTTTTCTTGTGCTCCTACTCCCTCCTGTACATGCCTACTGTGCTGAGAATCTTCAGAAGGCTGAGTATTCAATGAGATAAAAGGAAGTGTCTCATCCAAGTCAATGAAGTCCGAGCTGCCATTTTGCTGCTCCGGGAAAGAAACCACATGACTCAAATCATTTTCATCTTCACTGTCCATTATAATGACACTGTCTGGAAGTGCATTCAAGTAGTGCGCACCTGACATGGGTTTACTTGATTCCTTCTTATCCTTGTGTCTGGTGCAAACATACAATCGTAGCATTTTAACCTCAGTTTGAAGATACAGATCATTGACAGTACCGTTCGCAACAATTATTCCCCTGAAATCTTGGACATGAAAATCAAAGTCATCTTCTTTCCTACAATGGATCTTCCATCTGGAAAAAACAGTCTTTTCCCCTCTTTTAACACTTCTTCGCTGGTTGCATCTTTACTCAGTTTCAGGTGACGTGTTCCACCACCTCGGTGGATCCTAACTTGTTTATAGATTTGGAGATTTTCATCATAGTTCATCCATCCTAATTCAACCCGTCTTTTGTTTTTGCTGGCATTTGTATTGCCTATGCCTTTTATGGCATTTGGAGAATGCCTTCTGTGAGGAGGGAAGTTTAATTTTTGCCTCAGTCTATCAACAAGACCTGGTCTTTTGCTAGATGATGCTGATGTTGACTCCAAATTTGAAGATGACTGTGATGTTGATGTTGATGCTGATCCAGAATGTCCAATTTCCTTTCTGCAATAGGCTAAGGCTGAAATTCTATCCCCATATGCAGGAATATACTCCTTCAACTTCTGATCTTCAATGGAAGCAAGAATATCAAAGTCGATCTGGGTAGGGAGAGAAAAATACACACATTGGTTATTTGAATATAAAATTATTAACATTGTCAGAAAGTTAGGGGTCCTTTGGAAGACCTAGTCCATCTAGAAATTGTGCAGGGAGGTGCGCTGAACACATTGATACCCAACCTTTCACAACATTCCATCTCTCAAAAACATGTTTTGCCCCCCGGGTACAGTTCCCTTAGGCAATAGGTTAATATAATATCAAGTAAGCCTCAAAGATTTTGATTAATAAGGGCAATTTTTAAAGGATAATACATTTCTTACAGGGCACTCTGATGCTGTCATATTATTATTTACCCTATTAATAATATGGGTTCCTAGTTAAAACAAGTAGAACACCTGTGGCCTGCATTACGCAATTCAATATAGCAGCAGTGCTGACTTTGATGTTCAAAGCTCATTAACCCTAAATGATCTTTGACGTTGACCATGTGACCTGCAACTCATGCAAAATTATCAGCAATACTTGAATAACCTTTTGTTTAAGTTTCATGAAATAGGCCCTTATAATTTTAAAGTTATTACATTAAAAAAAATTAAATGTGGTCAAGTTCACCATCCCTAGATGACCTTTGACCTTGATCATGTGACCAGGAAACTCATGCAGGATGATCAGTGATACTTGGTTACCCTTATGTCCAAGTTTCATGAACTAGGTCCATATACTTCTGAAGTTATGATGACATTTCAAAAACTTAACCTTGGTTAAGATTTCAATGCTGATGCCCCCAAAATGGCCAAAGTTCATTGACCCTAGATGACCTTTGACCTTGATCATGTGACATGAAAATAATGCAGGATGATAAGTGATACTTGGTTACCCTTATGTCCAAGTTTCGTGAACCAGGTCTATATACTTCCTAAGTTATGATGACATTTCAAAACCTTAACCTTGGTTAAGATTTCAATGTTGACCAAGGTTAAGGTTTTGAAATGTCATCATTATGTCATTGTCTCGCTCTGCTATGCAGGCGAGACAAATATATATATCATTGGGTATTCAGAGGGAAAAGAAAACAGATCCTTAGATGCTGTGCTAAATTGCATTTTTGTTAAAATGGACCCCTATTTGTCGCCTTATGGTTTAGATCAGAGTTGGACTACTTACCTTATCCTCTACCATTTTTTGGAGAAATTCCTCCTGTACTCCACGATTTCTCAGGAAATGGATCAGGTTCTCCATGCTCAAAGTGCTGCAAGGAAGAATAAATTTTGTTATTGAGAATTGCTGTTACCAAATTGGTGTCCCACAAGTGCCATAAAAAGAGTTTATTGTCCCACAGAATAATAATTGTGTGAGTAATCTCCTGTGCAGTTGATTTTATAAGCCCAATTGCTTACGTTTCCTCTCCTCTGTTGTGATTGGCTTATTCTGAATGGTCGGGTAGCGTCACGGACTCACGTTGCGTCGCGTTAACTTGAACGTGACCATTCGTCCAAAGCCCCCCCCCCCCCCAGCACCGCCGTTCCGCAGGTCCTGACATGTATGCTTCTAAATAAGGATATTTTTTTGCCCATCTGTAAATTTGGGAATGACTCATTTTCCAACAAACGCATACAAAAGTATAAATTATAAACAAGTGGAACGTCTCTGGCAGTCTCGCCTGCATTATGCAATTCAATATAGCACCAGTGCTGACTTTGATGGTTAATGTTCGTTCATTTACCCTAAATGGCAAAAGTTGGATCCGCCCCTGTACCAATGCGTCATCATATGAACTGAAGTTTGATCCAAGAATTATTCTTATTCGACGATCTCTTTTTTCGTATAGATTCCAAAAATAGTTTAACCCCTCCAAACCCAGTAGGTGCAATACGGTAATATATATTGGCCAATTTCATCCCCTCTGCTCTAAAATGTAGGGGACTGGAAGTACCCCCCCCCCCCTTCAAGCCCCCAAAATAGTTTATACCCCTCAAACCCAGTAGGTGCAATAAGGGGATATATAAGGGCAAAGTTGATCATTTCTCCTCCAAAATATAAGGGGCTTTAACCCCCCCCCCCCCCATTCGAGTCCTCCAAATAGTTTATACGCCTAAAACCCAATAGGTGCAATACAGTATTATATATAGGTAAATTTGATCCCCTCTGCTCTAAAATGTAGGGGACTGCATGAAGTACCTCACCCCCATAAGCTGAAAAAAAGTTTATACCCCTCAAACCCAGCAGGTGCAATAAGGGGATATATGGGCCAACTTTATCCCCTCTCCTCTTAAATGTAGGGGACTGGCAATAATCCCCCCCCCCCCCTTCAGGCCCCAAAATAGTTTATAGCCCTCAAACCCAGTAGGTGCAATAAGGGGATAAATTATATGGGCAAAGTTGATCCTTTCTCCTTTAAAATGTAAGGGTCTTGGAAATACCCCCCCCCCCCCTCTGCCAGAAAATAGTTCATACCCCTCAAACCCAGTAGGTGCAATACGGTAATATATATATATATAGGCCAATTTGTTCCCCTCTGCTCTAAAATATAGGGGACTTGAAGTCCCCCCCCCCCCCCTTCCAGCCCCAAAAATAGTTTATACCCCTCAAACCTAGTAGGTGCAATACGGTAATATATATATATATATATATATATAGGCCAATTTGTTCCCCTCTGCTCTAAAATATAAGGGACTGGAAGTCCCCCCCCCCCCCCCATTTAAGTCCATAAATAGTTTATACCCCTCAAACCCAGTAGGTGCAATACGGTAATATATAGGCCAATTTGATCCCCTTTGCTCTAAAACGTAGGGGACTGGAAGTCCCCCCCCCCCCCTTCAAGCCCCAAAATAGTTTATACCCCTCAAATCCAGTAGGTGCAATAAGGGGATAAATTATATGGGCAAAGTTGATCCTCTCTCCTTTAAAGATAAATGAAAGTAGTTGCAGTTAACACTGAATTCACGAGAAAGTCTGCAAAACCAAACTTACACTACCGCTTACAGGTTTTGGCATCGGTGTCGCTCCGTTAACCGCATCGAACAACGAACGGTTAACGGTGAACGGTATCTCCCCGATCCCCGATGTTCGGTGCCTCACCGATAGCTCACCGCTAGCTTCCCGTTGGCTCACCGATGGCTCACCGCTGGCTTACCGAATTAGTTTCGGTGGATAACCGATGCGTGTGCTGAGTCTGCAAGCGCGCATAACTCTCGAAAGTCGCACGCCCTATTAAAAAAAAAAAAAGCATTGTGACGTCATAATGGCTAACTTTGCAAAGATGTACGGGATCGCGCGCCATTGTTTAATGACTCAAAACGATACATGCATGCGGGACAGTGAGTTTCACGATGTACACGTACGATTTTTATTTTACCTTGTACACATTTGGTCAGGATATGCACATTATTGAGCCAGTTATATTTACATTAAAAAAAAATCATATGTTCATACTCAAACATGGAGCACTTGGTAACTCACTCATTTCATAAAACATACATTCGAAGACCAAATTCACCCGTGGAAGTGCATGCATTGCGCGAATTTACATTGGAAGTGCTTGTAGTTACTTAATAGTACATGTATGCTGATAGTATTCAACTGTATTTTAATGTTTATTAATTACATTTGGTGTAATTTAACTTTAGATATGTCCTTCTTTCTGTCCACGCATACAGGTCCGACACCTGTCGGTGTCGCTTCTGTATACCGGCTTGAAAACGGAACGAGTTGTTTCATTGCCATCTTTGTTATTGTTAATGTTTTATTTTCATGTTGGTTTCCATCATTTTTAATTGCATTTAAAGATCATAGAAGTTTTTTTAAACTGTAGTAATTGCACAGGGGCTGATCCAGGATTTACCGGGGGGGGGGGGGGGGGGGGTGTGTGACACCAACTCTAAAATTTTGTGACAAGCAAACAAAAATGGTGAGTAGCATTTTTAGGTGTCTTTTTCGGCACTTTCCCAAAAGGAAGGGCACTAAAGACGGCCCCAAAGAAAGCTTCACACATGCTTCCATGAGCTCTTTTTCGTCGGGGAGGGGGGGGGGGGGGGTTACGGGCCAGCTGCGCACCCCCCCCCCTCCCCTCCAGATCCGTCAATGATAATTGCACGATGTTTACGAAAATAGTTGTGCATGGTGCTTCATATAATGCTCACGACCATCTTGCCGCCTGCATATCCCTGATCGTAACCACATAATAACATACACGTATATGTTGACCGACCATTTCTCAAGTGTCGCCTTTCACATCCACGTTATAATTTGTATATTCAAGATTGGGCAGTTTTGTATTATTGCAGAACAAGCGATTATTAAACGGGCGTAGTTTTCAAACTCATGCATATTCAACACTCGCTCCATACTCGCATGTGGCATCTCATAACTCGTACACTAACAGATGTTTTTAACATAAACGAGCTTGATCTGACACTCACAATTTCCTGAAACTTTAGCAAAGAAGTAAGAAATTACTGAAATCAGTACATGAGCGATATATCCAAAATAATATCCTCCATTATTCATGCGAAAGTGAAAAGCAAGGCAGTGGGAGGCAAAGGATGTCTAGAGTGCGCGCGAAATCAAGGTACATAGAGATAATTCGTTTTTCCTATCCCAAAACGGAAAAAGGAAAAACAGAATATTGACTAAAAAACCGTTTCAATTTTTCGTTTTACAAACAGAAAAACGGTCGTGTGTTAATATTTTTTTTTAGGTAGAAAAATTGGAAAACGAAAATATGAATAAACTAATTGTTTTTATGTTTTACTGTTTTTAAAAGATTTGTTTTTCCATTTTTTCCTGCTGAAATGAGAAATTGACCACCTTTTTTTGATTTATATTTTTTTATTTTTCTTTTTAAAAATTAGAAAATTAAACACCTTTTCCGATTTTGTTTTTTCCGTTTTTCCGTTTTTGCAAACTGAAAATTGAACACCCGTTTTCTGATTCTGTTTTTCTGTTTTTCTGTTTTTGCTTTTGGTAATTGAAAAATTGAAGAAATGAAGACTGCCCTCTACGGCGAAATAAATATATTGGCGTGAACTGAAGTAGGTCACCAAGTAAATACACTCGTGCGTGGAATTGCCAATTTAAAGAGTGCCGGATTGCCTGCTACATATACACATCATAGCTCCATTTACGTATGAGTTGTGTACGCATTGGGCTCAGTGTACCAGTGTATGGGCATCATTGATCTCTCCCACAGTGTATCGACTTTAACTTGGGTGGGGCGGGGGGGGGGGGGGGGGAGGGGGGCACGACCCTGAATTGGATGTTGAATAAAATGAAGAAATATTGACAATCGTAGTTTTTACCTGAAGAATCACTTTAGATATTATGATCGGTCACCGTCATAATTATGCAGTTATACCGGGAGAAGAGACCCGAGGGTTACAGTGATTCAGTTCGCTTTTCCCTTCCCATGCAGGCACAGGTGACGCCAAATCATTAATAATGGTAATAATAAACAAGCTCATATATAGGGACATTATATCATAACGTGATAATTATGTAGCACAAGAACGGACAACTGTGTTTTTAAATTATTATCACCATTGTTATTATTATTATCATTAGTAGTAGTAGTAGTAGTAGTAGTAGTAGTAGTAGTATCATTAATATTACTATTTTTATTATTATTATTATTATTATTATTATTATTATTATTATTATTATTATTATTATTATTATTTATCGTTACATCTTCACCAACCCATTGAAACTCTCCACCAAGTGACCGTCATGTCCATTTTCTATGGATAAACTTTTTTTGAACCAAGTCACTGTCTTATGTTATACTAATTCCATTAATAAATTGGAATTAATTATTCACCAAGTCATGGGAACCTGGCTCGCCGGAATTGTTCCATACTTGGGGGGGGGGGGGGGGGACACTCTGAGGGGCCCACCTCAGTCGTAGCGGTGTTTAGCATAATAATACGTGTGGGAGTGTGTTTCTTTATAAAAACAAGAAAGTGTTGGGGGCAATCGCCCCCCTCCCCCCCCCCCCGCTTTCTATGAAGGGAACTCTTCATTTAGTCATATTTAAATTTACATTCCTATGCTAAGTTGGTTTCTATTAGCAAATTTTCCTTTAAAATGTAATGTTCAATTCAATTCAATTCAATTCACTTTATTCACATCCATAAAAAGCAAGGTATATACACTACATAAAAACATTGCAACAATTGTAAGAGAAAAAAGAACAGTTAAACAATAACACAAAAGAACAAAATGTAGTGGATGTAGGAGATCGGCAAAGGCCAAAGACCTGTCGAGGCCGTTTTAATCAATTATTCACGAAGTAACGGGAACCTATCACCAAATCTCTGCCATGTCGATTTTCTATGGTTAAACTGGTATAAACACGATAAAAACTACTTTCGAAAAATAAACTCAAGGGCAATTTCAAAGGCTTATTGTACTGCCCATAGAAATCTTGTTCGGATTACGTAATACGCCATTGTAATGTTCGCACATTTTTAAAGGTGATAGACAGGGCTATTGAAATTTTCTTGAGTTTATTTTTCGAAAGTAGTTTTTATCGTGTTTATATCAATTTTTAACCAAATCACAGGAACTCATCAGCAAGTCACCGTCATGTACATTTCCTGTGGTTAAACTGGTATACTTTATTCTTCACCAAGTCACGGGAACTCTTCACCAAGTCACATTTATGTATATTTTCTAGGGATAAACTGATAATTCATCACCAATTCATTTTCAATACATTTTTAAGAGATGATACCAATTCTTCATTTTCCCTCTTTTGGGTGGCCCCATTAGTGTTGTGTAGTAGTAGTCTCTACAATCCCCTTCCCCCTATCATGTTCTTACCACCTACAATCATAACCCTTGTTACCACGTTCCCATAGTGATGTTATCTTCAATCCCCATCCCCCAGACCAACTTTTTATAATCTCCTCCTATCCCTTCCGCCCAGACCAATTCCTGACTAATGTAAACATTTCCATATATACCAGCCCCCTACGCTGTCTACTCCTAAATCTTGCCACATTGCATTGCTGACCCAATAGGCCACACCCCCATACTTCTATACGTATCTATGCCTAGTACTTTTGATATACATGTATAAGAGAAGAACCGCAGATAGATATAGAAAGGAGATCAAGACTGACCATTAAAGAGAGCAGTCATGCTCGACTTCTTCTCGATATATTTACAAGACTATATTCCTTGTATAATGCTGTAAATATATAAAACTACATGAACCTGCAATTGAAGTTACACTGACTCGTAATTGATACTGCTGTTTGGTGAATGAATAGGGACCACAACACGACATTAGGGCGGCTGTTTGGGACCATCCATGGATCCACGTGCCTGGGCGGATTCAGGGAAATTATTGGGGGGGGGGGGGGTTCATAACTGTAATCATGTGCTAACGAGGTGGAGTTTTGGCTAAGGAATTTTGAAATTACAAAAAGATCATGTACCACCCACCTTTCGGATAGCGAGGTGTTCTACTTGTAATTTGTATATTTTAACTAGAATATTTTACAAAGAAAATTACATTTTTTCAAACTGTATTAAAGTGTCAGAGTTTTTACTTTTACTTCGATTTATCGCACTATTTGGAAACTACAAAGATCGCATATAAAGACCACCATCATTTAAACAATGTGCGACAGGAGTGCGACAGGAGCTGGATCCCTGGATCCATTTGGGGTGGCGCCCACAAGTACCCATATTACTACTACAATATTGTGGCCACCGTAGACCCCCCCCCCCCCCCCCCCCCCCCTTAGGCACAATTTTTAGTGATGTTTTCCTGGTAGCTAGGACCCTCAGCTATCCGAATCTGCCTGTTTGCCATAGAGTTAGTGGTGGGTGTGGCCACCAGGGTCGTTGCCATGGCAACGTATCAAGGAAATATAGGAATTTATTAAAATACCCAATATTTCTAATTAAGAAATTTGAAAAATGACTGGTAAGCATCTAGATATATGTATTTTGGGCTTCCCGATCGATTGCAACCAAAATCTAGGTCATTTGAAGTCATTTGGCCTTACCTCCTATCTCTCCTGTAGCACACATAATGTATTCCCGAGGGGTGCAAGATTCATATCGGATTTCCACTCTTTCTTCACTCAACTTGATATCTACTCTTTCTTCACTCCAAGAGACAACAAATTATTAAACATTAACTTAAAAAGTGAAATGCATAGCAACTACATTTATTTTACGTAATAAGACATAGGCACTTATACATGAAATGAATCACAAACAAATTTTAAGTTCTTGCTTGCCCTTTATTTATTTCATTTATTTATTTATTACGTTTTATTTAAAAACAGGGTATTCTTTTCAGAGCCTAAAGGCCTGCTTTAAATAAGAGCCCTGTACGTGTTACATACAAAGAAAAAAAAACCAAAAAAAACATGGACAATGCTAAAATACACAGTGTATGCAATAGCAATAGGTACAATCAACATAAACAAATAATCAAAAAATATAGGCAAACAAAAACAAAACAAAAGAAACTTTCATAATAATGCTATACCAGTGTATGTATTGATAACGAACGGATCTGACGTTTGAAGCTTTGAAGTGAGATCACTTTTTGAATTCAGTGTTTGGTTTTGGAGTAAAAAGAGGCTTTAAAGTGGAATGACGAGTAACGTAAAAGATGGGACGTTTACACGCAAAGTCTTTTAAATAATAAGGGGTTCGATCATTTAGTATTTTGAAAACAGCAATGCTGTATTGGTAATGGATCCTGTTATTAACACTTTGCCAGTCAAGCTTGCCTAAAAATGTATCTTTGGAGGTTGTATAATCAGTTTTGAGCACTAATCTAGCATATCTATTTTGGGTACGTTGTAATTTAAGAAATCAGTCTTTTTACAGGCTCACATAACGAGCAAAAAAATTGCTCAAAGATTTCAATTTCTGTATTGCTTGATCAAGAACTAATGAAGTTAATCCAAATATACAATTATAAGAATATGGTATAGTACACAGAAAGCACACAATTATTCACGAGCATTTTAGTTTTAGGCTGTAGCCCCTAGCCCCATTTTGAACATATTAGTGTACATAATAAGTTGAATAATGAAAGAAACAAACAACAAAATTGATATGAAAATCCATCTTGAACATATTAGTGCACAAACTCAGTTGTGTTATGAAAGAAACAAACGACAAAGTTAATATAAAACTCCATCTTAAACATGTTAGAATACGCTCAGTTGACTTATTAGAGATATTCACACCCGCATTGTCAAAAAAAGCAGTCCACTTTGTAGAAGCCGTAGGCATGGTATGTTGACACAGGGGGCCGAATGGGCCATCCCTCCCTTCAAGAAAAAAGTTGTATCTTGAAAATAAAATCCCTTCAGTGTATCTTATAGAAGTCTAGATAAAATTTACCGAAATTTAGTGAAAGGCATAAGATGTTAAAGGTTCAAACTTCCTTTGCCACGTGCTTTTTATAACAGAATATTGACAACTTCATTTAATTTACAAACAGAGTTTACAATGTCAAGATTGGAAAAGCATTGTCAACAACGGTAATAACAAATCATTTATCACAGTTTATCAAACTAACGAGACACAGCCAGTTGCATTAAATGTACATGTTCATGAAAAAAAAAAATTATCAGAAGCAGTCTATGAAAAGCAAAGCTTGCATATCATACACCCCTGTCTAAGGATATTTACCTTAGAATAACTAGTCAAGGTAAATAGCTAATTGAGTCATACAAGAGTATTGAAATAGGTACACTCTAAAATAATTTACCAAATAATGGGTGTAAAAAAAGGGAATATGCATGTGAGTTTTACCTCTAATAGTATGTAAAATTTTACCCAGTAAGCATGTATTTCTTTTTACTCAATATTTTTTTAGAGTGTATACCCCTCTTGAATCCATGAGACGTGAGGTGTTAGAGAAAGAGAGAAAGAGAGAAAGAGAGAGAGGGAGAGAGTGAGAGAGAGAGAGAGGACCGGGGGTGGGAGATGTCAATAAAGGCAGAATGTGCATTATAGAAGCGTTGCATATCATGACTGATGGGTTTTATACGGATAATGTAAACAAGCACAAAATTGACTTAAACAATTGATATACATTATAGGGTTAAAAAGCTTTGTTTAATCGTCTTCACAATAAATTGGTTTTGAATAGTCTATACATGGTTCAGCGCAGTGACATGATTCGGACCTCTATATGGAATTCCGTTTCTGTTTATTTTATGACGTTTTTGAAAGATATAAGCTAATAGAACAATCAAAACAACTCCAAAAATTACTATCACACTCACCTTACTCACCATATAGTGATGTGACACTGAATTATCATCTTCCATTTTGTTGGTAGTTGTTTCTGTTATTACTTGTTTTGTTTTGGAATCTGAGAAGGTAACCTCATTTGTCTCCAGTTTACCTGGTATTATTGTTGTAGGAGCGCAAGGGTTTGTCGTGCTTGTACTTGGTATTGTGTTATGAACAAAATCCCATTGAAAATCATTACAGTCACACCTGTCTTTGGTTTGCACTAAGGCAGAGGAACAACAAAATAGAGGATATGTATTATTTTGAGCAGTTATGGTCTGTTCTAAAAGTCCATCTGATTCAATAGGTGCTGTTAGAGGAGACAATAATTTATTTCCATTTTGATAGCATTCGATCCGACCTAGTAGGCTCCCAACCGGAGCTGAGCAAAGCAGTGTTACCAAATTATCAACCATATGCTCTTCACTCGGTGTACATGATGCCTTACCAGGGGGAAAATCTACACGCAAGCCAATTTTCTTAATTTCGCCTATGTCATCATTGTCATCATACAAGATAAGAATATATGTTCCTTTGTCTTCTCTCATAACAGGACTGATACTGAGGAAGAGTGAGCAATTGTTTCTTCCATTGTTGCTCTTGACACTGAATCTGTTTCCCTCATAAGAATGTGGTGAGATGGACTCTGAATCAGCTAAAGTGTAAAAAGGGACTTCAATTCCATGTTGTAATGTGACTCTTGCACACGGATATGAAAAATTTAAAAGTACATTGTCTCCCTCAATGACATGCTTTATTTCAGACCTGCATACCGTTAACTTGCCAAATGTAAGCAAAATAAAACAAACAAACAAACTCATTTTGCTATTTGATATTGCTTTTGCACAGGTTTGAAATGTTAACGGTGAAAATTATTACTGAAATAATGGTAGATTTCTACTAATTTTCTAAGTGCCTGTAGAAAAGGGGAGTGATGACCTACAAACTTCGGATAATAGGTTGTCACGAACAAAAATTTATAATCAAACTGATTGTTCCCTCTGTCTATTTGTTGATAGATTTTAATACAATGAGCGCTGCGTAAGGACAAAGATCAGAGAAGATCTGGGGATGGTTGCTGTACATTATGTACATGAGGCGGATCTTCTTGTAGTATGTTCAGCAATGTTCTGAGTCAGTTCATTTGACGGGACCTCTAATTTGGTCACTCTGTGAAATTCAGTAGCTCTGCTGCTAGTTAAGTCCCAATGTTAGGTGCGTTTGCCAATAGATATGGCGACATACCATCTATTCTCTTTTTCGCTCAAATATTCATACCGTACTGAGTATGCTGAAGTCCTGTGAGTCGGCTTAGCATTAAGAAACCCCTTGAAGAAACCACAAGCGGCAAAATCGGATTCCTATTCACCTGTTAACTGACACTAGACAATAGAATTCAAAGTCATATAGACTGTTCGCGTTCGACGAGTTGATTTTTTTCCCCGTTCAGTTTGATGTTCTCAGTATGACCTGCAAGTTTGAAAGTAAATGATTTTGGTTATTTTCATTTCTTTTTTCTCTCCTTTTTAGATCCGTCACAATGGCTTCTTACACGCAATTTAAATACATCATAATGGTTTAATCCTCTGTGTTATGCTGTGTTTTAAATGTAATTTAAAAAAAAGGAACAGAGATTACTTTTAACGTCAATGATTAAACGCAAATGTGAGTTAAATATAATACCCAGGCAGTTATGATATTGTTTGATAATCTGACACCCAAAATAAGATCAGGTGTGATTATTATTCTTTATATTTTATCTTTATTCTTTTTAAAAAATCTTTGTTTATCCGATTATTTCACTACGTTAACTGTGCCTAGCGATGCCCGTATTCTCTCTAACTGGAACAACCAATATCATCTTGCTCATACTGAACGAAATTTATTTGCATGAATAATAATGCATAACGTTAGAGGTATTCAACAAATATATGAATTTACCACTCTCATGATAGGTGATTTTTTTTTAATCCAAAGTCTCAATGGCTTCAGTATACTGTGATGGTTAGATTTAGAGTAAATAGAGTAAATATCTTACGACAAAGCCTTTGTGTAGACGTTTTGCTGGTATCATTTTGCAGAGTAGTCATTAGATATCAAGCGTAAAATATCAGGATATTGTGATCTTTCAAACAAACAAAATCTGGATCTTGATAACAGTTGGAAAAGATTGAACAAAATGAATCACAACATAATAGTTGCAATAGAAGGTCTGACCAATTAAATATTTATAGTTTTTATAATGCTTGTCGAGACAGTGGTCAGAGTATTTTTGGTATAAGTACAAAGCAAAATAATTACATTTACATGAGAATAACATACACTTGTATTATTGATATCAAAATTATTTCATTGATAAAACAGGACATGTGTATGGAATATGTGAATATTACTTGAGTACCTGTTTTTTGTTTACATTTACACTATTATGAGTTGTCTTTCTGACTTGTTCTTCATTCAAAAGATCATGCAGTGGATCTCAAACACTGGGAGCTTCTAGAATTCTTTATTATGATCTTTACCTCATATTTATTTATTTATTTACCCTTCCACAGGGTTCCTTTATTCATCATCAACATAACGATTTTTACAAAAGATCGTACATATATATGGTCCCCCCCCCCCATGATTTGCCATGTAAATACTTAAACAATAGAGTATACCAGTATACCTCAGCTCAGGATAGAGTCGAGTCAGGACAGCACCCCCCCCCCCCCCCCGGGCCCCCTAGGCCTTTCAAAAGCTCTGGCCACAACCTGTCCCGGGCCCCGTTGCATAAAACTTACCATTAACGGTAACTTTGCCATCAATGGTAACTCCCATGGAAACCTTGATTTTGATTGGCTGTTGAGTGATGTTACCACGGTAGTTACCAGTGATAGCAGAGTTACCATTAATGGTAAAGTTTTATACAACGGGGCCCAGGGATGGCCAACAAAATGACGCATAGTGTTGTTGGTAGGTGCGTAGACGAAAAGGGAATAGCCCAACAGGCAATTAGCCTTAGTGGTAATTAGACAAAATGATGTTTAGACAAAATGATGTTTAGACAAATTGGCATTTAGACCAACTGACAATTAGACTAAATGGAAAATGGACTAAATGAAAGTTAGTCCAACTACACATTAGACCATATAAATGCCATGTAGACCAAATGGATAGGCCTACTAGACCAAGTGGATTTTAGACGAAATGCCTGTAGACCAACTAGTTTTAGACTCACTGGGAATTAGACAAACTGACATTAGACGAACTGGTAGTAGACCAAGTGACAACACAATAAAGTAGACGAATGGTAATTAGACCAAATGGTAATTAGACCAAGTGATAATTAGCCCAAGTGGTCATTAGACCTTCTGGTTATTAGACCAAGTGCAAATTAGACCAAATGAAGAGTGGACCAAAAGGGTTTAGCTCGAATGAAGGTAGCCCATCTGGAAATTAGACCAAGTGGTTTTAGCCCAAGCGTGCATAAACCGGCACAGGACTCACAGGGATTTCACCAGTCAGGGAACCTTAGGGAGTCCCGTGGTCCCGCGTTTTAGGGTACTCTGAAGCGCAAGAGGTTATGTACTGAACACCTAGTGACGAGTTCAATACTTGGAATCCAGTTTGCTTACATTACTCGTTGCTATGTCCGGCAATCCCCGGGCAAGCTTTCAGGTTGTCAAGAACAACCTTTGTTTGAAAGGTATGTATAAAATTTGAATACATTACCGGACTGGTCTATTGGGGAAGCTGGGGGTGCTTGATGATAATTATATTAACTGGACCAAGGAGTTATCACAGAACTCCTTGATTAGACTGTAAGGTAATACCGATCACACACAAAAAATTTTCGCTGCATATTCACCTTTGTAGGTGCCCCCTTTCCCCGAAAGTGCCCTTTTTTACTGGTGCCCCCCCCCCCCCACTTTGAAATACGCTCCGCCACCCGTGATGGTAGTGTTCGGTCTCCATACCCTTTCATGTTATCTTACCCACGGAGACAAATAATCCCGTCTCAGGCTAATAAATGATGAGGCAAAACAAGAAATGAGAACAGAGCTTAGAAGAAATCAAAGTACAAATTTACGTAAAAATACATGCATGTATATTGAACACTGATCCTGCAGACCACAAGTCAAATGTTGATTTAAAAATAAAAGGGATCCGGACCCCATTCATTTCCCTGGATCCACCTGTATGGATCCATGGATGGTCCCAAATAGCCGCCTTAATGGGAAAATGAAGCAATTATTGGCATCATCTCTTAAGAATGGATTGAAAATGAATTGGTGATGAATTAAAATGTACATCAATGTGACTTGATGAAGAGTTCCGTGACTTGGTGAAGAATAAAGTATACCAGTTTAACCATAGGAAATGTACATGACGGTGACTGGTGACGAGTTCCTGTGATTTCATTTGGTTAAACGTTGATGTACCAGTTTAACTATAGAAAATCGACATGGCGGTGATTTGGTGATATGTTCCCGTTACTTTGTGAATGATTAATTACAACTTATCAATAGAACTAGCAAAAGATAGTGACTAGGTGAAAATATAATGCATAAGTTTATTCATAAAAATGTACGTGACGGTTTCTTGGTGAAGAATTCATTCAAATGTATGAACATAACTAGTATAAGACGATAACTTCGTCTTATCACTATGTTAGTTTATCCATAGAAATGTACCTTCATAGGCGCCGGAAGCGGGGGGGGGGGGACGAATGATGTGGTGGATCGATTCCCCCTCCCAAAGGGGCCCCATGCAAGAGAAAAATTCACATGTAATGATTTTGCATTACAACGATGTATATGTATATAAGCTTGTTTCAGCTCAAATATGCAAACTTACAGTTTGCATATTTGAGCT
>CM046833.1:27651127-27733627 GCA_025618425.1 Heliocidaris tuberculata
GTTTCATTGTATCAGTGAGATATGATTATTACGTCTGGGGCCGACCTTTAACGTCACCATCCGAAAGACGTGACCATGGTGACTGAGATTCGAACCTGGGTCCGATCAGAGTCAGTTTGTAGGCGAATGCAAAGAGCTGACTGTAGACGTTATCGATAGACCAACTCCTCAATTTGTTTTGTTATTGGAAAATGTTTTATGAAATCTATATCCATTTTTATTATTGTTGTTATTGTTATTGGAAATATCTAATTCTAATGTGACGATCGTTAATAGGACAATGCTGGATCGGGAATGGCTGGAATAAAAATTAATTTAGATATTTAGCCCAAAGTGAGTTTTCTATGCCGAAAAGTGTTTAGAACAAGGACTCTTTATAGGCCTACATATCCCCCCCCCCCCCGGCAGTCTCTCTCTCTTTCTCTCTCTCTCTCTCTCTCTCTCTCTCTCTCTATTTCTTTCCCCTTTCTCTTTCTAGTTCTATCTGTACTCTCCCTGCCTATTTGCTCTGCCTTGTACATCTACGTGTAGTTAACCGCAGCTATAATTATACTCTCTGAATACGGATACGGGTCGGAAAGGATAACGTGTCTTTTTCAAACTACGCATATACCACAGTGCAATCTGTATATGATATAGGCCTATGAACATAATGAAGCCAGTCTTTATCAAAACCAGTGTCAATAGCTTCGTTGTTAATTGAACAGGTGCGAGGTCGTTATCTACACAAAAAAGGGTCATTATTGATTCTACTTTCAGATAAGACGACCTATGATACCTTATAATTAGATAATTCATTATTATGCGCAATATAAAAATGACTTTATTGTTATTATTATTATTCAGCATGGAGAATGCAAATTCTATGATTAACGAAAAAGATGAGTTGAAAAATAGTTTGTTAGCTTACTTATCCTTTTTATTCCTTTGTGCCAAACTTATCTAAACCTATAACACTTTTGTTTGTATGCGTTTGTTAATGTAAGCTTTGGGGCGTTTTATACCCCACTCACACTAACGAGACCGACTCCGGACCGATATCTGTGGTTAGAGATCACCATCAAGATAGAATCCAGATAGCTACGATTCAGTGAATTCCATGTGTTCTATTTATTACAACTCATTTACCAGGGTACATTTATCATTTATTTATATGTATCTAAGATTTTTTTCAATTTGACCATTTGAAAGGAAACCAAAGTAGCATCAGTATTACAACATATTTACTGAGTTTATTTCAGTTTGCTAAATATATCATGCCCAGAATAAGACATAGGACCCCTGGTTATCATTTTGCCTATCACATTGCTTTTATTTTCTTATCATATCTCATATGCTCTCCAGGGAGTAGAGAGCATGCACTGTATGTGTAGAATCAGTGGAGGATTTAGGGGGGGGGGGGGCACATCCGGCCCATGCCCCCCCCCCCCTCTTGGAAGAAAAGTATGTTTTGTGTCCCCCTTTTTGTGATTGTGCCCCCCCTTTTAGAACGTAAAACCTTTTTTTTTTTTTTTTTTTTTTTTTTTTGCTTGTCAGAGAATTATGGAGAGGAACTGGACCCCCCATCCCCCCCCCCCACAGCGAATTTTGGAGGGCTGGCGATTTCTTTTTTAATCGCCACCTCACCCCCCCCCCCCCCCCCCCCCCCCCACACTGGCGAGACCAAAAAATATATGGGTCTCCCTCCAAACAGTTTCCAAGAAATGACAAACCTGCATTTGTGAGCCCCCCCCCCCCCCCCCCTTATACAAAATCCTGGATCCACCCCTGTGTAGAATAGTAGGTGAATCCAGTGACAGGGTTAATAATAACATGTTAAACTCTTAGAAACGTAGTATTAAGTACTATACAAATGTGAATGAAACAATGTACTATTACTATTATTATCATTATTCATATGGTTGTCATCTTGGAAATGAATGCCATCCACTATAGGTAGACCAAAATATTTAATGTAGTTATCTCAACTCAATTTATAGGGTGTATTCATATAGAGTGTAATCTTTGTATTAATGTATTTCAACCAATGAAGGTAGATCAATATAATATTTACATTACATGCATAACTCAACTAGAATCGTGTAATCTATGTTTCACTCTATTTCGAACCAATGAAGGTAGACCATGATATTTACATGTTACATGCATAGCTCAACTAGAATCGTGTAATCTATATGATTCACTCTATTTCGAACCAATGAAGGTAGACCAAGATAATATTTACATGTTACATGCATAACTCAACTAGAATCGTGTAATCTATGATTCACTGTATTCTAACTAGTGAAGGTACACCAAGATAATATTTACATGTTACATGCCGATGCATAACTCAACTAGAATCGTGTAATCCATGATTCACTCTATTCCAACTAGTGAGTATAGACCAAGATAATATTTACATGTTACATGCATAACTCAACTAGAATCGTGTAATCTATGATTCACTCTATTCCAACTAGTGAAAGTAGATTATCTTGAACATCTTTTTGTTTTCTTCCCTATTAAATGCTAATCGGGCCTGTGCCGGAGTCTAATTCAACCAAATTTTACATGGGATTAAAACTCGACTATTCCCGAAATATCATTACCATGCTCACCATAATATTGTAATTGAGTTATATGACAGAATCTATCTTAATATTTCTTCGATGTAGTCGCTAGGTGCCTTGATATCAACAATTAAACAAATTAGAATATTTTGACAATGGGTTGGGAGATCCACGTTAGATATTGCTAATTTCCTGAATAGATGATTAACTTGACAAGCTTTTAACATTATTTGTAAGTCAAAAAATTAATACACCGTATTTCATTGTTTTCATACCAGTATACAATAAAATCATGGTCATGCTATATGTCTATGTTTAAAATTTAAGTAATTCTACAAACTACATGTATATGTATTTGCTTCCTGCCACATGGGAATAATTCTGTGAAGATCATGTACCTCACTAATTATGATACAGTGTATATATATATTTTTAAAATCTAAACCAACGTCATTATAAAAATACAGCAAAAAGTTCACATTTTTCTCTCGTTCTTTATCATCATCATCATTATAATTATTATTATTATTATCATTATTATTATTATTATTATTATTATTATTATTATTATTATTATTATTATTATTATCATTATTATTATTATTATTATTATTATTATTATTATTATTATTATTATTATTATTATTATCATTATTATTATTATTATTATTCTCATTATTTCAATTTGTAATTCACTATAATTACAAAATCATATGTAAACTTTTTGTAATTTACAATATCATTCAATTTTGATGTGCCTATCTGTCTACATATTTTTTTCAAATTTCAGCAAAACAATTTTGTTTCCCTACCTCGATCTCCAAATTAAGATTGGCTGAAGACTAGACAGCCTGTCATGATCATGATCTAGTCTTAGGCGAAGAGCCTTGAACACAGGCATAGCCAGGATTTTTCAATGGGGGGGGGGGGGGCCAGGCGTGAAGGATCCAACCGCATAGCCAGGATTTCATTTTAGGGGGGCGGTTGTGAGCACGCGAAGAGTACGAAATTGGTGATGAGCACGCAAAGTATGCTCCCCAGGGCGTGGGTGCAGGGAGGGGGAAGTTTTCCCCCTTCCGCGCGAAGCGCGAAAGCTCTGACGTTTTATAGCAAATTTAAGAGAAAGATAATGGCTCGTAGACCTTTTTTTAGGCGGAAAGTTATTTCGACATACGGACTGCTTTTCAGTTATTTGGACGTAATACTGCACTGTATGTAACAGGGGTGGAAGCAGGGAGGGGGAGTTTCCCCCTTCCGCGCGAAGCGCAAAAGCTCTGACGTTTTATAGCAAATTTGAGAGAAAGATAAACGGCTCGTAGCAAACAATTTTTTTAGGCGGAAAGTTATAGTCCGACTGCTTTTCAGTTATTTGGACCTAACTGTATGTAACAGGGGTGGGTGCAGGGAGGGGGAGTTATTTATTTATTTTATTTTATTTTTCTTATTTACCCAGGGTGACCTAGTCAGTGCTTAAACACTGTTATTCTTTAGGCCCCCTTCCCGCGCTAAGCGCGAAAGCTCTGACGTTTTAGCAAATTTGAGAGAAAGATAACGGCTCGTAGCAAACAATTTTTTTAGGCGGATAGTTATAGTTCGACGCCCGGACTGCTTTTCAATTATTTCGACGCAACATTTCACTGTATGTAACAGGGGTGGGTGCAGGGAGAGGAGAGTTATTTCCCCCTTCCCGCGCAAAGCGCGAAAACTTTGACGTTTTAGCAAATTTTGAGAGAAAGATAACGGCTTGTAGCGCCTTTTCAGGCCCTTTTGTCTCACCTCCCCCGCTTTTTCGCTCTCGCTTTTTTTTTTCTTTAGTGGCTGAATAGGGGGGGGGTGGCCCCCTGTGCCCCCCTGTCTACGCCAGTGCCCTTGAATCAAATGTGAAAAAATGATAATGCTTTCTCTCTCTTCCTCTCTTTCTCTCTCTCTCTGTAAAATATCAAAAGAGGAAAATGCAGCACCTAGGCGCTTTATACGGATGTTTCTAAGCGCACGGTTAACCAAAAAATTAAGATTAAATCCAAAATAATACAAAAATACAAAAATTATTAGAAACCTTATGTAATTCAAACAATAGATACAGTGTATAAATAGGTAAATTGTCAAATTATTGTAAAATCATTTGCAGCAGAAGGACGGCCATTGTAAGCAATTTGCTTGAGAATATGGCAGCCCCAAACAAATATTATGAAATAGCTAAACATGTTTAATAAGCTGAATGGATAAATAATTGAAATCGTAAGTTAAAAGCATAATGACAATCATGTTCATGATGATCATGATGATGATGATGATAAAGGTGATGATAAAGGTGATGATAACGGTGATGATGAAGATCCTTTACGTGCTGTTATGAGATCATCCTTTTATGATTCCTTCACTGATGAATGAATACGACATTATATGAATGTAAAATTAAAAAAAATCAGGTTAATTAATAAACTAAGAATAACTGTTAAAGTGAAGAAATTATAATAAAAAAGTGAAATCTTGTAAATTTGTCAGGTACAAGTGGAAAGATAAAATGTTTATTCTTCATCAGTTTGTTGTTTTAAGATTTTAGATCGAGAAGTTGATTATTTATTTATTGTATCTTGAAAACACAAACTTATATCAACTGGATTATCAGCTGTCACTATTGTTGTAAATTAGGTAATGGCTACATGGTGTATACTGGCATGGGTTGCAATTAACGCCCTCTGCGGCAGAAAACTGATATTGTAAAAAAGAGGAATTTTGTGGCTTGTGGGACATGGATGTTTTACCAGTTTTCAACCTTACTCTCTCTCTTCTCGAAGTAAGTTTTAAGGCCTCTTTAAAGCTCTCACAAGCTTTGTTGAATTCACTCATATGTAGTTCATGTGTTCATCCTCCATCGATCGGTGCTTGCGTGCACATTATGTTCATCATGACAGTAATAAAGGAGTCAAAACTTTCAGCCAATCGTGTTGCACGTGTATTATAGTACATAGGATGCATACAGTTGTGACTAAAATGAATACGGTATGTGAGGATTGTGCATGCACCGTCAACGTCGTCATCGATATAGATCTAGTGGTGAGTGATCATGAAGTATAAACTGAGCAATGAATTGGTGAAGTGAGCTAAGATGACAAGAATATTATTGAAGAACAGAGAACGTGTTTGGAACTAGTGAGCATAAAAAGGCTTAAAGCAATGAATAAGACAAAAGAGACCCAAGCTACAAATTCATAAGAATTAGGCAGCAACTTGGCAAATTCAAATTAGTTTTGTTTGCGATGAGGAAGGGGAGAGAAATGAAAGAGAGAGAGAGAGAGGGGGGGGGGTGCGGTGGAGCACGTGAGGGGAGGGGGGGGGGGGGGGAGGGCAAGATTTAACCGGAGCTGATGAAAGAGAGAGAGAGAGGGAGGGGTCACCACGAGCAGTGGCGGCACCAAGGGGGGGGGGGGGGGCATGGGGGCATTTGCCCCCCAGTTGCCCCCCCCCCAATAATTTTCGGAGTAAAAAAAATAAAAGGGTGGAAAATGAAAAAGAAAAAAGGAAAGAAAAAAGTGAAAAAGGAATGGAGAAAAGAAGAAAAAAGAAAGAAAACGGAAACTTGGAAAGCAGTGGCGGCATCAAGGTGGGGGGGGGGGGGCATGGGGCAAATTTGTTCGCTCAGCTCGTGTAAATATCCTCATATTTGGGTAGTTTTATAGCCGGATAATTTCTGTACATTTCCACTATAATAGTGTCAAAATTTTTGCTCGCTCGCTTCGCTCGCAATACAGGCCTATAACTCCCACCACATAATCAGGCCGCGAGATGATCAAATGTCCTCATATTGGGGTAGTTTTATAGCCAAATAATCATTTCTGTACATTTTCACCACAAAAAGTTTCAAAATTTTTGCCCGTTCGCAATGTATAACTACCACCTTATTATCGGGCAGCAAGATGCTCAAATGTCCTCATATCTGGGTAATTTCATAGCCAAATATAATTTCTGTACATTTTCACGACAAAAAGTGTTCGCAATAAATAACTACAACCTCATAATCGGGCAGCAAGATGCTCAAATGTCCTCATGCATATTGGGGTAGTTTTATAGCCGAATATGTAATTTCTGTACATTTTTATTACGAAAAATGTCAAAATTTTTGCTCGCTCGCTTCACTCGCTCGCATATAACTAACACCGTTTTATAATCGGGCAGTTCAGCTAGATGCTCAAAATGTCCTCATATCTGGGTATAGGTTTATAGCCGAATATTCTGTACATTTTCACTACAAAAAGTGTCAAAAATTTTTTCGTCCGCCCGTGCCCCCCCCCCCAACATTTTCTTTTGCCCCCCATTTGCCCCCCCCCCCCACTTTAAAAATCCTGGTGCCGCCACTGACCACGAGAAACACACGAGAAAAAGATAAAGAGCGCGAAAGAAAGTAGGAAGAGGGGATTTAATTGTAGGAAATTACGAAAATAAGAGAGAGAGAGAGAGAGAGAGGGGGGTGAGATAAATTGTTGCTTCGTAGAGAGATAGATTTATCATTCCATCGATTAATTGCTTGATTGATTTCCTATATGATTGATTGAATGATTAAATGATTGATTAATGTTGAGTCGACTGATTATTATTATTATTAGTAGTAGTAGTAGTAGTAGTAGTAGTAGTAGTATTAGTATTATTATTAGTATTATTATTATTATTATTATTATTATTATCATCATCATCATTATTATCATTATCATTATTATTATTATTATTATTATTTATTATTATTATTATTATTGTTGTTGTTTTTGTTGTTTTTGTTGTTGTTGTTGTTGTTTTATCCGGCAAATCAAAGTACATACATGTACATGAATTATTATAAAGTCGCCAGGAATGGGGCAGGCAAACTGCCCCATTTGTTCTGATCTATGATACTAATAAATATTTTTCTAAAGGCATCTTCGAGTTGATTTTTTTTTTCTTCATGTTTTGTTTAAAATAAGAGTCTGATGCCCCCATTCCGATTTAAAATGTAGTTGTGTTTTATATTCTGTAATTTATAGCCATAGCCATTAATCATCGTTATCGAAGAAACCCTTCCCGGCGGAAACTCTTTCAGTTTGTCACGTCTTGCGATGCACTGTCATACTACCTGTTGTAATTTAAGAGTTTGTTCCATGGGATAGTTGGGGTAAAATCGACAAAACTTGGAAGTCTTGAGGGGGGAGGGGGTTTTATGTGGGTTCTGTGGGATAAATCAAACTGCTAAAATGGCTAAGGTTCGGTCGACATAATTTCCTGTAAATGACTTGGATTTTGCACCTTGTTAAGACTCCTTCTGTACCTATACTTTATTTTCGAAATGGGAGGAAGCAATGGGGGAATCGGGATTGAAGCTCAGTCCGACTTTTAACAGTTAACCTTGCATAACTTGAAGTCGCATAAGTCGAACTTTCCCTGTCAGAGTCGAATCAGTTTTTTTGACCAAACTATATGCAAAACATGTGTTATTTACATTTCCTAAGTCGAATTTTGCATAAGTCGAACTATTTTTTGTGGTCCCAACAGATTCGACTTAGGCAAAGTTAACTGTAATTTCACAAACATACGCCCCACCCCCTCGCCTTTGAGATCGGTGGCTTATAGCTTCTTAATGGAAACAGAACCCTCATCTAAAAGTCCTTTTGGCCGTCCTATTTAGCCAAGAGAGAACCCAGAAAGTTTTTTTTTTTGTTTTCCGTAGAAGTTTTTTTTTTTTTGTGGTCTCTAAACATTAGACCTGTTCACAAAGTTATTCAAATTTATGGTTGTTGCTTTCCTGGGGACCTAGTAACGAGGTATTCAATTAACCTGTTATTAATGAATGAACTACAGTCTTAATTGGAATCCAGTTTGCATACATTACTTGTTGCCATGATATCTGACAAGCCTCTGACAAGCTTTCAGGTTGTCAAGAACAGCCTTCGTTTTAAAAGTATGCATAGAATTTGAATATATTTGTGAACAGGTCTATTTTAGATTTGTTGCCCCAAAATAATTTGCATAATTTGCATAAATCCAAATGGCCGGTGGTAGCGTAAGACAACTTACGCAGAATGTGTAAACTGATCTACGTACTTATATGGCTTACTTCGAAGCTTCGAACCATGGTATAATCACGTTCACGTCTTATAAAGAGATGCGATTGATCGGAATCGATCACGTCACACGACCTTTCGTGAATACTCAGCCCTAAATTCACGAAGGGTATGGTGTAACATTTGTTCAATACCCCTATTATTGGCGAAGTGTCGGGTCTAGTTTAACCGACAGTTTATAAAAAAAAATATAGTAAATTTTAAGAATACTGACGTCACGAACCCGACACTTCGTCAATAAGAGGAGGGGGGGGGGGGTCGCCCCATACTATATAGCGCATTACTGAACTTCACAAGAATAACTCCATGCACTCGTTTCCTTAAAAACTTAACAATAATGATCCAATGTTTCAAATAAGAGAACATATTGAGTAAATAGTATCATTATCACATTCTGTTCCCCTATTTAAATCGCCTCTTTCTAAAATGCTGCACATAATGCTGCACATAGTTTTCATCAGCTTGATAAGGACTAGAATGCAAAGACTAGGGAAACTGGGGAATACCCGCTGACGCAATGCGGAAGTTATTGCGTCCAATAAAATGCTGCAACTGCGTACACCATGCAGTCCACGTCAACCGACATAGGGGCGTTGTCTAACTTGTCTCCAACTACAAGAAAGTTTCAGCTATCTTTCTATGATTGGGATGTTTTGATATGGTAAATGATTTTCCTTACTTTTTTCTCGTCCTCTCTGTCATGAGGCTTTGCATTCCAGTTCCAGCTTCACTATTATGTTGTATTATTATACTACATCGCGTCTACTGTAACGAGTGACTGTATCTACCGAACCACGGTTGATGTGGAAACAGGTAGATTGGGCCTAGCTGTCTTATAAAGAGATACGGTTGATCGGTATTGATCAAAAATACTGGAATCAATCGCAAACGTATAAACCCTGTCTCTTTGGTACAGACGTGCGATTGATTTAATCAATCACACATCTTTATATGACTCAAGTGAGTGAGAGGGAAAGAGAGGGAGAGAGAGAGAGAGAGAGAGGGGGGGGGGGGGGGGAGAGGCCGGAAGGGTTATGGTAGGAGAAAATGTGTTATCGAATAGAGGAGCTATGATAAGGATCTCAGATTCAATAGATCAATGAGCTCAATAAAGAAAATAATTATGTAATAAAGACTATCAAAATGTCAATTTCGCTTAGATTATTAAGTTTGAATTTATCTTAGGCTTATTTCGTGTTTTTTTTTTTTTTATCAGCAATAGAGACCGTGCTCAGGTTGTCACGAGATAAGAAACGATAGACACAATAGATATAAGGAGTTCTTCAGCTGGTATTTAAGTGGTAAGTTTCTAACAGAAAGTGGCAGCGTAGTTAATGCAAAAAGATATAATTTATAAATGAATATTACATTGAACATTATGTAAACATGAGTGTACACATACACATTGAAGAAAGAATATACAAGGGTATCGAATGTATTGTCGCATAAAACGAGAAGAAGCTATTAGCCGAGTATTACAAATTACAATATGCTCCGAAAAGAAACATCTTGAGTTTTCTTTTAAATACAAATAAACTAACAGATCTTATTATATCAAGATTTAGAGAGTTCCAGTATTTGGGACCTGATTAATTTATCTCAAAAAGGTTCTTAAAATGGATTTTAAAATGCCTGAAAATTATCTTTTAATGCATATCTTTCCCTTTTCTTTTTCTTTTTTTTGCATTTACCTACATGTATTTAGAATCCTATTCGAGATCGACTATGGCTTCTAATGTGGAAGGTTTTGAATGTCCGATGTGTCTAGATGTCTTCAAGAGCCCTACCCTCCTTAGCTGTGGACATACCTTCTGCAAGGGCTGCTTAGAAACATATGATGAGCAACATAACCTTGATCATATAGTCTGCCCAGTTTGCAGGAAAAGTACGAAATTAGGAAAAAATCGTGTCTCAGGACTGACACCAAACTTTTCACTCAAAGGGCTTGAGGACAAGTTACAGGAAAATTATTATTTCTGTTCATTGCACAGTAAACTTTATAAAGATATATTCTGTGAAGATTGTGGGGAGTTCATGTGCATTACTTGTTACTTTGATAACCACAGGGATCATAAGTTTAAGAAGAAAGAAGAGTTAAGAGGGTACTTGAGAAAGAAGATAGAAACACTCATTCAGAATAGTAAAACCAGGAAAACTCAAATTGAAAAGTCTGTAGACAATGCTAAACAACACCGAATAAACATGCATTGCCATTTAAGTAAAGTGGAGAAAGAAATTAAAGATGAGTTTGCTAAAAAGGTCAAAATTCTTCAGAAAAATGAAGAAACACTACTAAAGAAGTTAGATAGTATACGGAAGGACACAGAACATCAATTGAAAGGTTTCATTGCGAACCACAGAAAGGAAATTGATCACATAAACAGGTCCACCACAGTACTAAGAGGCTATACAGGGAAGAAATTCGATTCAGATAGAATTAAAGCACGGTATTTGCAATGTAGTGATCTAGAGAAATCATTAAAGAAAATCATAGACGAGGAGTCCATAGACCATCTCAAACAAACGGCAGAGAGCACACGGTTTCGTCCCTCGGATGAGAAGCTTCTTGCCCTAGGTCATATAGAGCAGGGTGTGAGGGAAACAACAAGTAATATTCCACTTGTGAAAACTGCAGCTGGTGCTAACAAGAAATCAGAACAGATGGAATCAAGTAGAAAGGTCCCGGTAATTTCAAAACTAGTAGGCCTAGAGAGTAAGTCGATGAACATTGTAAGAAAGGTTGATACACCAGATTACATATTAGGAATGGCAGCTCTATCACAGGATGCTGTGGTGGTAGGATACGGCAGGGACAGACCAGGCTCTGATTGCTTCTTTGTGTCAGGTAAGAAGAAACAACATCTAAAGAGTGCAGTAGGTAAGGTGTATGACATTGCATTCCTTACTGATGGTAGACCAGTAGTATCAAATGATACACTTACAATATGTGTGTACAGGTCACAATACGCGCAGAGTAAAAGTATGAATTACACATCATGCAAGAAAGGGATGTTTTCTGTTAGGTTGTGTGTTGACCAACATGATAATATCTATGCTGTTAATGGTAATCCAGAGATCTACATCTTCCATGGTAGCAACCCTAACCCACAGAGAGTAGTCTCTACTGGTGATATCAAACCAAGACAGATCTGTGTAACCAAGACAGGTGTATTGATCACCAGTACCTGTCTGTCTACACCTAGCACAGTTACTGTGTTTGACAGAGAAGGTCATGTAGGTAGCTCCATCACAGCGAGTGATGATGATGAACACATGTATGCTGCAGTAGACAGCCAAGATAGAGTGTTAGTAGCTAGGGTGAGGGCTGGATCTGATGTGTTTAGATTGACCAGGTTCACACTTCAGGGTACGACTGTTATCGAGCAAATGACATTCAAAGAACTCCAACTCCTTTGCGCAATTGACATATTTTTCCCCTATTGCTACATGGCAAGCCTAGCACCCAAGTTGATTGCCTTTGCTAATACCACTCGTATGTATTTCATAGAGCTTCCAGATTAGGTCTAATATGACGTCACATTTTTCTCCCCATTGTGTGCAGTGATATTTCAATGTCCTTGCAGCTATCGATTTGCCCAAATATTTAAATTCAAAATATTTTACTTCCATTTGAAAGCATATAAATATCCAATGCAATATCAATACAGAGATTTTAATGAGCATAATGAAGACTACAGGAATGAAAAGAAGGAAAATTGAGGTCTTGTAAAGATAAAGACACCAAATAAATACTCATCAACTTGAAGTTGAAAATCAAAGTCTTTCGGGGGGAGGGGGGTGTTTGTTTTGTTTGTTTTGCTTTCTTACTTTTACCAACGGTTATCTTATACTGAATGTTCACCAAAAAAAAAAAGCTTTGTATTTGTAATTGTTCGCGGATCTTGGAAAAATTTTGGAAGAAAACAAAAATGAAATGAACGAGTGGAGTTAAAACTGGCTAACTGCATCAATGTATATTTGACATTGTAATACATATATTGACACCTTTCTATTTTTCAGTCTATTTCATTTACTTATGAACACCTAATGCATTGAAGGGATTCAGTACCGGAACCATGGTATTTTTTCTATCAATGAATCATTGCTTTTTTTCTCTCCTGATTAATAAGCTCTAAACTTCTTGCTTTCATTTCTGCATGGATGTAACTTGATATCGTGAAACACTTGTAACTGTATGTTCTTATGTGTTAACACCTGAGGAACCACGGCATCTACGGAACCGGTGCTCTGACGTAATTTTCTTCTTAACTTCTTTTTTTGAACACGTTGATTAGATGATGTTTGTTCACAGTCATTATTTCATCCACATCTTATTCTTACCAAGGAGCAGGTGTCTGTTTCCTTCCTACACCATGGCATTGAGAGACTTAGAACTAATCAGATAATGATTGTATAATAATATATAGTTTAATACATGACCGGCTTTCTCAACATACTGCTCAACATGGCTCTAATTTTTAGTTGATGAGCGCCATCATGAGGTGAATATTGACACGGCGCATTTCAATCGATCAAAACTAAGTGTGAACTGTGTACATGGGTTTATTTTATTTCCATATTTGTTGCTTCTCATTTCTAATATATAAAAGAGTATTTTTATCTCTGTTAACGCCTTTGATTTTTATTTTATAGGTTCCATGATGTAAAATACTTATTATCCCTGCCGGAAAGAGCACACAGTCACCACAGCGTGAAACACAGTGTGAACCACAGTGTGGTCACACTGTTTTCACATAGTCATTCCACTGCGATAAATTGGAACACTTTTTCACTCAGTGGTCCACAGTGTGTCCACACTGTGACTCACAGTATGATCACAGTGTGGTCAGTATCATAGTTCACACTGTGAACACCCTATGAACCACACTCTAGCCCACAGTGTGTCCACCCTGTGGCTCACAGTGTTATTAACAGTGTGGTCACTCACTGTCGTCCATACTGTTAACACTATGTGAACCACAGTGTGTCCACACTGTGGATCCTCTCACACAGTGACCTCTTAGCCATCAATTCACACAGTGAAATTTGACCACTGATGTCTCACACACACAGTGTACTATCTCACACAGTGAACTCTCAGCCATACTCCGGTATCTTTCACACAGTGAACTATCTCACACAGTGAACTCTCAGCCATATTGTGGAATCTTTCACGGTGTACTATCTCACACAGTGAACTCTTAGCCATACTGTGGTATCTTTCACAGAGTGAACTCTCTCTCACACTTTGGTACCTTTCACATAGTGCACTTTTACCACACTGTGGTAATTTCACAAAGTGAGATTTTAAGCATGTACTCTATGGTATCAATCACACAGTGAACACTTCTATATAGTGAGTTTAACCCCAGAGTCAACTCCCAGCCACCCTGTGGAAAAAATACAAACCACACAGCATAAGAATCACTCAATGAAAAGCATATAGAAGTGTTGTCTGCTGTAAAATCCATGCTGTAAAATCCATACTCTTTGTGCTATATATATGCACTATTCTTGAAATATGGGTCTTTGAAATTATCCATCTAAGAAGGAATTATTTCTTTTGAAATATGTGTGTTAATATTTTACACATGGAAGACCAAGTGATGGACTTGTGTTTTGTGAGTTCACCATTCTATAGGCCTTTCACTGTCAATCACCATACTGATAACACTGCATCCTCTTTGCTGGTACTCCTAGGTGGAAGAAAATCCAAGACATTCAGTTAACTTTCAACAATTTTAATACAACAAAAACAATAAGGCAAGAATAATGCTTGCTACAATAAACCCTGTCAACATTTCATTTTCAATCACCATACTAATAATACTGCATCCCCTTTGTGGGTTCTCCTAGGTGGCAGAAAATTCAAGATGTTCAGTTAACTTTTAACAAATTTAATCCAAAATAATAATAAGGCAAGAATAATGCATGCTACAATAAACCCTGTCAACAGTTGAAAAGGAATACATGAACATGCATATCCAGTGGAAACTTAGTAAACAATGTTTCTTCTTCTTCTTCCTCTTCTTTTCATCAGTTATCTTTATATCATGTTTTCTTTAATTTTGAATACAAAACAAGACAAGGATATGTATGATTTAATAAGCCCTGCCAATGATATATGTATATACATGTATAAGCTTTAAAATGTTCTGGGGGTGTTTCATAAAGCTATTCGTAAGTTACGCACGACTTTACGAACGACTGGTGATCAGTTCTTGTGCTCAATGATTGAGAATCTGATTAGTAATAGCACCCAAGAACATGTTCCAATCATTCGTAAAGTCATGCGTAACTTTACGAACAGCTTTATGAAACACCCCCATGATATGATGGCAAGAGCATCCAAAACTCTGCAAGGTTGGTAACTTGCATTAGACTTCATGATCACATTACCCCAATCTTACAAAAACTTCATTTGCTTCCAGTAAGACAGCGTACCTGTATCAGGAACCTACGCTCTAAGTCAAAATGACAATCAGTTTCTCACTCAGTGTTGACAAATTTTAATGGTGCAAGATCATTTCAACAACCTGCAGCAGAGTTGTGGAATAAGCTACCTAACAATCTTAGACAGGCTGATACAGTCAAGCATTTTGAGGGTCTGTAAAAGACACATTTCTTTCTTTCTTTCTTTAACAAATTATTTTCTTGTGTTGTGTGTCAAAGTACTTTTGCCTTATGTTTTACTGCCCTATAACTCTATTTTCCTTTTTCTTTCTTTTCTTTCTATAAAGCGCATAAGGAAATAAATTCATTTTTTGTGATATGCGCTATAAAAGAATGGTTCATTATTATTATTATTGAAGAAAAAAAACAGAAATACATAAGAAAAAAAAAAAAAATCATATAAAAAATGAAAATTGCTGATGTTACAAATAACATTCCTACCAAAGATTAACAATCTTTTGAGCATCAATTAGTGGAAAATATGATTTCACACATATCATTTCATATATAAAACAAAATCATTTTGAAGAATCAAAGTAAAAAATCCAAGTACAACCTATAGTCATGTAGATTACATTACCTTTAAGTAAATTTTCAGTGATCGACACCCAAGATGTGTGTGTGTGTGTGTGTGTGTGTGTGTGTTTGGAAGGGGGGGGGTCGGGTTTTTTATTCAACTGAAATATAATAGAAATTGTGCAATATTTGGGAATTCAAACACAAACCTCATCGCAGGGTCTGTCAACTGCTGATACTGGATCAGGGGGTGGGACAGTTGGGGCATGTGATGTTTGCCTCCCTTTTATATCTGGAAGGGCTGGTCCTACTGTTACTGGATCAGGAAGTGGGACTGGGATGGCTCTGGCATCTGGTTCTGGTGTTGGCCCTCGTTGAGAAGGACCTGCTCTACCACCTGAAAGTATCTTGCCAGTGCTCGCTCCACTGCCTCTTCAATTGGGGTCCCTATGTTTCTCAGTAGCTCTGAAAATAATATTTGCAAATAAGATGATAAAATGAGTTGATGGAACAGAAAAAAAAAATTTGGTTTGAGTTGGGGCATTTTAAGTAAGTTTGAAACGTTCATTTTTTTTTTGTTTTAAGCAAAATTCTGTATATGTACCAAATATTCACAGGGGAAAACTTCAAAATGTGTTAAAGCGTAGATCCTAGTTAGAATCTAGATCTACTTACTATTAAGTTAATACTTCATAACCATGTAGACTACATTTTCATAGTTAACATTAGAACTGTATTGATTAATTGGATTTAATTAGGAAATTATTTGATTTTCAAAGAAATTTGAGTCTTTTTCAGTGGTCACACTCACATTATTTCTGTGGAAAAAATGTGTCTACATTCTCAGCATCTAACAATATCAAACGTTACATGATACATTCATATCTGCATTACGTTTGCGGAGTCTATTCCTGTAGAAGCAGAAGTAGTTCTAGAAGTATCTCATCTGTAAAGTTAATGCATTGAGTTTAATTTTAAGTTTAAATGTTGCTGTGTTCTCTATTTTCCACAAGAACGGACAGCTTATGAAAAAAAGCAGGACATTTTAATGATGTAAAATAACTCCAACACCCAAAGGGTAATGTTAACTTTATCGAGATCTAACTGTCGATAAATGTTTCATGTTAAGCTAGAGGTCTAGTCTCTTTAGAGTTAACTTCACAAGTCAAGTGTAGTTAGAGAGTAGGTTCTAGATTTATTTTCAGAGTAGACTTCTAGACCTCTAATTTAGAACTTTTTAAAGGCCTAGGTCTAAGTGAAAAATAAATTGATGGTTTGAATCTAACCATCTTTGATTTTCCTAAAGATGTAGGGTCTAGACTATGTGACTGAATGATGTGGATCCTAATTTGACAAAGTTAGAAATAGAATAATGAATAGGGTGTCCGGAGAAGATTTGAATTTGTTCATCAAAATTTTCAGAATTCAGCCTTTTTTATTTTCATCCAAAATGTCAACCCTCCAAGTCAATGGAAAATTTCTGTGGACACCCTTATATGAAAAATGACTGAGCCTTTTCTACTCACCACTGGAGGCAAGGACTCTCGCCCTGTAGCTGTCCCATCCATTCTTTGGAGGCTTCACCCCTGTCCGGCCATAAATGACCATGCCCTCTCTGGCCGGGTCCCCCAACATCTTCTTGTCCGGAATGAATTCCTCACTCATGACTGAGACCTGCTTGGTCTCAACCATAGATCTAGACCCAATAATACCAAAGCCCAAAGCTTCTTTGCAGCCAGTTTCTTACTCATTTTGTCGAATTCGAATAATGAATGATAAGCTAATGATTAATCTGCGTATACTTTAAGAGGCCTTTAACCATAGCCTTTAACACATCCCTGCTGGACCGCTCCAAGTTAGACCGCTCTAGTAGAGGAACGGTTCTTGAAGAACGATTTGTTTGCTTTCACAATCCGCGCGCGCATTTTTTATGTCTCAAATCGCGCAAAGTGGTCTTGTTGCTATGGCAGCTGAGGTAAGCGGGTCAATTTTTTCGCGCGTCAATTTTTTCGCGCGGAAATCAAACCGTATACTGCATAGACGTATGCAGTATACGGTTTGATTTCCTGCCTGATGCGTTTATCTCTACATCTTTCCAAGGCTTCTTGTTTTCATCATCCTATCGTCTTTTCTTTGTTTAGATTTCTTATGTGTTTATCATTTTATCGTTTTATCTTTCCTTGTTTCCTTTTGTTTTTCTGTCTTTTTATCATAGTATCATTTATCTTTCTATCTTTCCTTGTTTTCTTTTGTTTTCCTTTGTTTTTATATCATTCTATCATTTTCTCTTCAATCTTTCCGTTTTTCTTTGTTTTTCTTTGTTTTTATCATTCTGTCATTTCATCTTTCTATCTTTCCTTGTTTTCATCATTCTGTCGTTTTCTCTTAATTTCTTTCTGAAAATGTTCAATTAGTTCACAATATGTGATCACTTTGTGGGAGTATATGAACACACTGTGTTGAATGAATGCCACAGATTGGCAATCTTCTTCACAGTGTGGGCAATATATGAACACACCGTGGAAAATGATGCCCCCAGGTGGTAGCTTCCTTCACAGCGTGGTCACTATGTGGAACTATACGAGCACACTGTGATGAATTAGTACCACAGAGTGCCAATTTTCTTCACAGTGTGGAAATTATGTGGAACGATGTGAACACACTGTGAAAACTATCTTCACAGTGTTGGAACTCTGTGGGCACACTGTGGCGAAATAATACCACAGAGTGTCAATTTTCTTCACAGTGTGGGCATTATGTGGAACTATGTGAACACACTGTGGCGAATTAATACCACAGAGTGGCAACTGTCTTCACAGTGTTGGCACTATATGGAACTATGTGGGCACACTGTGGCGAAATGATGCCACACAGTGTCAATTTTCTTCACAGTGTGGGCATTATGTGGAACTATGTGAACACAATGTGGTAAATTGTGTTCATTATGTGAACACAGTGTGCATGTCATTATAACACAGTGAAGAAGCTTAATCACAGAGTGTAAACGTTTTCAGTATGTGGCAACTATGTGTCATTGCTATATGATTCACACAGTGAGTATCACAACACAGTGAAAAGTGTGTTTCCACACTGTGGTTACACTGTGTTCACAGTGTGTCCATAGAGTTCACTATATGTTGACTATGTGAACACACTGTGGTGACTATGTGTTCTTTCCGGCAGGGATCTAGGTACACTATAGGGTTTCAAAAATATGAGCCCCCCTACAGGATTTTGTTTGTGGGGATCTTTGTATTATCTCATTCACCCCGCCATACCGAATCAAAACCGACTTCAATTTAAAAAAAAAAAAAAAAAAAAAAAAAAAAAAAAAAAAAAAAACACTCTTACTGGCCATTCGTGTTAATTGTTTGTTCAGTCTCTTGCTCATTAGTGTGACTGGTGTGTATGGTTTGACAAATCATTCCTCAGATACTCACATCATCTGAGTCATTGTTCTTATATTCATCAATATTACAAACATATATACATATACCTCCTCAGACAATTCGTATTATTTATTTACAAGCCCCCTTTATTTCCTCCTCATTGCAATGTTAATTGCTTACTTATTTCAATCTATATTTCCAAACTGACTGAACAAATTGGATAGAAATGATATATACTCAGTGTTTATCTTAATAATTTATCAGTAGCATATAAGATGTTTATTCTTAGCAATATTTAATCTCCTGTCAGTATGAAATAAGATTTTGTGACTAAGACTAAAGTGATTTATTATATTTTCGGTTCTTGCTTGACATAATTTATGACTCATTAGTAGAATGTAAACTGTATGGTCATTGTATAGCCATGTTAAATGACTATTTTGATAATTCTATATGTTTTTATAGCTTTTTTTTAATTACAAAGCTACTTTTACTCATCTTGATAATTTTTATTTATAACAGTGTCATTGTACTGCCATTTCAACTAATTCAAACTTACAATAGTTTAAAGGACCTACAGATTGATAACCCAATATTTATACTCAATGAAAATCTCAAGTGTCATGTACTTCATCAGTGAATGTATGATCTTTTTGCTTGACATAATTTATGTCATTAGTAGAATGTAAACTGTATGGTCATTGTATAGCCATGTTAAATGACTATTTTGATAATTCTATATGTTTTTATAGCTTTTTTTTAATTACAAAGCTACTTTTACTCATCTTGATGATTTTTATTTATAACAGTGTCATTGTACTGCCATTTCAACTAATTCAAACTTACATTAGTTTAAAGGACCTACAGATTGATAACCCAATATTTATACTCAATGAAAATCTCAAGTGTCATGTACTTCATCAGTGAATGTATGATCTTTTTGTTTTTATTATCAATCATTTTAATGTAATACCTTTGTATTTCATGCTATGCATTTTTAATATGTAAATTAAAATATCAGTTTTTAGCTGTTTGTTGGATGAATTTTGTGACAATAAACCAATTCAGTATAATTATTGTGTTAATAATGTATGTTAAATGTTTCTATTTCATTGTAAAGTGAATTGGCGAGGGGTCTTAAAAGCTACGCAGGTCCTAAAGCTACGCACCCCGCAAAGAAGCGCAATGCGACGCGTTCGATGCGCCAAACTTTTGGTGTAACTGAGCAACGAAAAAATCATTTATAATTGCCAAAAAGAATGAGTAATTTTTCTTCAATTTTAGTGATATTATCACTATTTGGAAATCGGTGTAACGTTCACATCATTCAGCACCAAAATCAAGATTTGCACTCATTTATAACGTGTGCATAGCTTTTGGACCCTTTCATTTTGTTGAACAAAATTTGACACCGCATCGACATGAAAATGGATGTTATTTTATTTGTCCGTCGTAATTTTTTTCAGCGATGCAACTTCAAAATATGTAGAATCAAGATATAAAAGAAATTTGCATCAACCATTGAATGAAATGACTTTTTAGCCGCTGGAAACAAAGTGTGTAGCTGTAGGACCCCCCCCCCCCCCCCCCTTCATACTTCAGCTTACGTGCTTCTTTGTCCAGGATGTAATAAATAAACCATTTCAATTCAATATATAATATATTGTTAAACTTTGCTGCTTCCAAGAATCACATATCTGTCTCTTGAATGATCTCAAGTAAAAAAAAAAATGAACAAGAAAAAACAAGGGAGAGAGAGAGAGAAAAGGAGAAGGGGTTATTACAAAGCTACTTTTACTCATCTTGATAATTTTTGTTTATAGCAATGTCATTGTACTGTCATTTCAACTAATTCAAACTTACATTAGTTTAAAGGACATACAGACTGATAACCAAATAATTTATAATCAATGAAAATCTCAAGTGTCATGTACTTCATCAGTGAATGTATGATAATATTTTTTATTATAAATCATTTTAATGTATTACAATTGCATTTCATGCTAATCTTTAATCTGTCAATCGAACAATATCAGTTTTAGCTGCTTGTTTGATGAATTTTGTGACAATAAACCAATTCAATCTATTGTGTTGATAATGTATGTTAAATGTTTTTATCTTATTGTAAAGTGAATGTACTTCAGCCTACGTGCTGCTTTGTCCAGGATGTAATAAATAAACCATTTCAATTCAATATAGAATAAATTGTTAAACTTTGCTGCTTCCAAGAATCAAATGTATGTCTCTTGAATAATTTCAAGAAAAAAAAAAGGAACAAGAAAGAAACAAGTGAAAAAACAAGGGAGAGATAGGGAGAGAGATAGAGAGAGCGAGAGAGAGAAAGGAGTTGGAGGGGATCGAGGAAATGGACGCTGTATATAAAGGAGAGTCAACCCAAAGACTGTGAAGATAAAAAAAACAGGGCAAGGCTTAAAGGGGAGTCTACCCTAATATCAAGTTGGTTTCCAAAGAAGGAGAAAACTTAAAGAAAGAGGTCAGTGGAAGTTTGAGCAAAATCCGATAAGAAATAAGAAAGTTATGCATTTTTGAAGTTGTAGTCAATAAAACACAAATCGACAACTCCTTGATGTATCTTGCGAGGTCCTCTCCCATTTACCATGTACTGAAATAAAATCTAATTTTCGTACAGGAAATATTTAGTCATACATGCAACCTAGATATAATCATATGTTTTACACAAAACCTGTATGAAACAAATCTATTACTTCATCACCAACTAAGTAAATGACAAATTATGAAATTTTCTGTACATAGCAAATGGGAGAGGAGCTCGGGGGATACGTCACCTAATTGCCGATTTATGTTTGATTGATTACAACTTTAAAAATTCATAGCTTTCTTATTCTTGTCGGATTTTACTCAAACTTGCCCTGATGTGTTTCTCGCATATTTCTGCTTTTATTCAAAGCAATGAATATCTTTAAAAGCTACCATACAACAAAGAGAGGTAGGGTCAGATACTGAGGATGGGTAGTGTGAAATGGTTCATGATTGACAGAGAGAGGAAACACTGGAGAGAGGAGGTACAAACAGTGAAAGAAGGAATGAAAGTAAAAGAAGTGCAAACGGAGGATGGAGATTAGACACATAAACTTAAAGCGATTCGGCAACTTTGTGGGGGCTTGATTTAATAAATTGTTGAATTTAGATATCTGTCTTGCACAATGATGTTCAGAAGGATACATAAATAGCCAGGCAGAGAAAGGTTTTCAAATATATAATCCTATTATTAAGATATCTATGACTGAATACTCCCATTTACGAAAGCGTATGGCTATAACACTGAGTCTATGGGGGAAAAATGAAGTCTGGCATTTCCGGTCACTTGCAGATGTTTACCTTTGTGAAGCACATGATGATTTTGAAGTGTTTTTTTTCCTGGGCTTCATTTTTAAACCACATTACATACGCTGATGGCATGTAAGGCCAGGCAGCTCAGATTTTATCAAGCCTCTACAAAGTTACCAAATCACTTTAAGAAGGAAAGTACAGTAAATGAGGTTGAAGAGACAAAAAGCATAGGCATAATTCGATAATGGGTAAAAGTAAGAAATAGTTCTTGAGACTTGGAGTATAAAAATGGTCAGATTACAAGAGACAGGGAGAGAGATAGAAAAAAAAAGATGAGAAGATATATAGTAGTAGCGTTCACGTCGCGGTCCTTGTCAGGTTCTTCCAAGACCCTGCGAATCCTGTTTCCACATCTCACACTGTTATCATATCACCGTTTTCAAAGGCTTTCAAAGGCTGCTTTACTACCAATCAGAAGCCATGTTACCACAAGAAGAACGTGAAGTAGAGCAAAACAGGAGGTCCTTTTCAGGACCAGTAATCACAGTTCTGTCTTTCAACGTTGAAGGAATTTCAACAGCTTATCAGGAACTACTTGCTGACATTTGTGTCTGGAAACAGTGTCAAGTGCTCTGTGTGCAAGAGACACATCGTGGCCAAGATGACATCCAGCCCCGAATTCCTGGTATGAGACTGGTGGTTGAAAGGCCACATGAAAAGTACGGAAGTGCGATTTTTGTAAAATCGGGCGTCCCAGTCTGCTCCACATATTGTAGCTGCCGATAACAATATTGAAGTATTGACAGTGCATCTTGATGGCGACATTTCGATCACATCCATCTACAAACCACCACTCAAGACTTCCATCTTACCCCTGATGTGGTTGGTCAGTGTAGAAACAAAATCTTCATTGGGGATTTTAACTGTCATAGTATTCACCGGGGCTACCAAGACACAGACGAGAATGGAGAGTTGCTCGAAAACTGGATGGATTCAAACAATCTCCAACTTATCCATGATCCTAAGCTTCCACATTCATTCAACAGTGTCAGTTCCAACCTAGCACCCATGAGCGCCAAACTTGTCCTAGATCCCATTTCCAAATTCCAGCACCGCCCTATAGGGTTAATACTCCAAGCTGTTGTCCAACCTGAGATAACACCCTTGAGAAGGCGCTTCAGTTTCAAAAAGGCAAACTGGGAAAGCTTTGCTGTAGACCTGGACCAGTCTATTGGGGATTTGGAGCCCATACCTGAAGCTTATGAACAATTTGTGGACAGGGTAAGGACATCATGGAGAAGTCATATTCCTCGTGGTTGCCGGACAAAGTACGTACCTGGTCTCTCCCCAGATTCTGCTACCATCTATGCGTTGTATAGAGCGAAGTTTGTAGCTGATCCATTTTCAACTGATGCTATAACTGCCGGGGAAGCACTCTCTGCAGCCATCTCATCTGACCGGCGTAAGTCCTGGCAAAACCTGATTGAATCTGTTGATATGACACACATCAGCAAGAAGGCCTGGTCTACCCTTAAACGAATTAATAAGGACCCAAAGAAAGCTACCTCATTGCATACCACTCAGCGCACTGCCAACCAAGTGGCACATCAACTTCTTCTCAATGGCAAGACAGGAACATCAGAGAAAAGGCACAAACCTGTGGAATGTCCTGAAGACAACCCAGAGCTTTACCAGCCTTTCACAATGGAAGAACTTAATGCTGCTATTTGTACAGCCAAAGCAGGGAAAGCTACCGGTCTGGCGTCGTGCACGTGTTATCGCTCTGTTGAAGCCAGTCAAAAATGCATCTGCAGCGAAGAATTACAGACCAATATCACTTCCGTGACACACATACAAGCTGTTTCAGCGTCTCATCCTAACCCGCCTATTGAAGTAATAGAGCCATCTCTGATTAAGCAACAGGCAGGTTTCCGGCCTGGGAAGTCATGTGCGGGGCAACTTCTTAATCTCACCCAACATTTAGAAGATGGCTTTCAGGAGGATGTCATCACAGGAGCTGTGTTTGTAGACCTCTCAGCTGCATATGAAACAGTTAATCACCGTCGATTATTGCATAAACATGATAAAGTATTTGCTATATCACGCAACATGCATTTCACAAACCTGGCATGGTGATGTCTCTGGTTCAAAACAGATGCTTCTTTGTTGAGCTGTCGGGAAAGAGAAGTCGCTGGCGTAGGCAGAAGAATGGGCTTCCTCAAGGTAGTGTCTTGGCACCAATCCTGTTTAACATCTATGTGAATGACCAGCCTATTCACGATAACGCCAGGAGCTTTATATATGCAGATGACCTGTGTATCACCACTCAAACTGTGGACTTCCCTGAAGCAGAAACCACCCTAAGTGAGGCACTTGCCAACTTGTCCTCCTACTACAGTGAAAATCACCTGAAAGCTAACCCTTCCAAAACGCAAGTTTGTGCCTTCCACCTGAAGAACAAACATGCTAACAGAAGGCTAAAGATCACTTTGAATGGCACGGTTTTGGAGCACTGTGACAATCCGGTTTATCTTGGTGCTACCCTTGATCGGTATCTGACCTCTAAAACTCATGTCAACAATCTGAGAGGGAAAGTCAGCACGAGGAATGCCCTACTTCACAAGCTGTGCACATCAAACTGGGGAGCAAATCCTACCACCATCAGGTTGACAGCTCTGGCTCTCTGTTTCTCTACTGCCGAGTACGCCTGCGCAGTATGGGGACGTTCAGCCCATGCAAAGAAGATAGATCCTGTGCTGAACAAAAGCTGTCGTTGCATCACCGGTTGCATGAAACCCACCAAGACAGACGACCTCTATATTCTCTCTGGTATCGCTCCCCCTGAGATAAGACGGACAGTAACCAGCCAAAAGGAACGTCTCAGGCAATCAGAAGATGAAAGACACCCCCTCTATGGTCACCCTTTGGTACATCAACGCTTGAAATTGCTGAGAAATTTCCTTGCTTCTGTCCCCCCCCCCCCTCCCTTTAGAGGGCAGCACAACATCTGCACCAGAGCTATCCATACAGAGAGTCCTGATACTGGAGGTCGCTTCTGATTGGTCAGTCATTTCATGGAGCTTCAAAAAGTTCCCTCTCATAGAGAATGTACGTGAAAGGGAACTATTGGGAGCTCCATGATCCGCCATGTTTTAAACAAAGACCGCGTACGCGCATGCTTATTATGCGCGTGCCACAACTCTCTCTATCGACGCGCTCTGATCTGCACGCCTTAACCCTAAAAGGGCCGGGGGTGGAATCCACCCCCCCCCCCCCCCCCCAGACATTTCTCGCGATATTCCGCAACGCGCAAAGACTTTTTTCTTTCGAATCTCACGCTTCTTTTGAGACCATATTCGCGACGTCTGGGCATGCGGTTCCAAAGTTACTCGACATTTCCTACTTGCACGTCGGACCAAAAATTGCTCAAAAACATGATTTCATGTATAATTTCAATACAAAATGTGGTTTCAGCCAAAATTTAGAAATCTATGAATATTTTTACATTTACTGATTAAAATTAATTAATTTTATGTTGTTTATGATCGTAAAATTGTCCCTGACAAATTTCATCCAAAAAACAATAACAAACAAAAGGTAAAAAAAAACAAAGAAATACACAAGAAATTTAAAATACAATAAAATACATAAGAAATCAAATTTGATACCGATTTTTTTTTCAAGTATATTTGCTAAGAATACTGGAAAGAGTGTCTAGACCAAAAATTATAATTTTTTGAGCTTTATTAAATGATTTAGAGCAAAATTTTGATTTCATGCATAAATTAGCATAATTAATTAACGTGAAATAAAATCGGAGAATTTAACTATACAGTTTTGTAGATTACATTGTGGACGACGTGCGATCGCGCGGTCGACGGTCGAGATATCCCCCCCCCCCCCCCCCCACCCGGCTGTGGCATAGCCAAAATATCCCAGCCCTTTTAGGGTTAAACTATGCGAAGAAAGGCTAGAGAAACTTCAAGAGGATACACACATGGCTATTGATCCATCTGAGGTTCTAAAATATCATGGATCACATGGCGTAGTCTTAACAGACTGCAAACAGGCATGGGGAGGTGCAAGGCAAACATGCTCAACTGGGGATATACGGACACTGTGGCAGATTGTGAGTGTGGGCAGGGCCCCCAGACTATGCTCCATCTCCTGAGCTGTGACCGGTTGCATGACACTTGCACCGAGGGGGACCAGGCAGTGGCTAATGACGTGGCTCTTACATTTGCTAGACATTGGGAAACAGTAGTGTGATGACCCGAAATGATGATGATGACCTTTATTTAAGAAAATGCAAATCCTACCTATCCATGAATTATTAACTCTAGATACCGCAATTTTCATGTTCAAACTATCCAACCTTCTCCCTTTAGTTTATAATGACTAATTTACTCTAAATTGTTTCATTCCCAATTACAATACTAGGAATGCGCAAAATATCCATCTTCCTCTAAATCGCACATCGGTAACACAAAATTCAATCTTTTATAATGGCCTAATCCTTTGAAACAGCCTCTCAACTAAATTTAAGAATAGTAAGACTGTAAAACAATTTAAACGATCTTACAAGCGACATCTTCTTGATTCACAATGTTAAATAAACTAGATTATTGTATATGTTTCCCCCTATTTACTCTGTATGAAAGAGTCATTTTAAAAAGCCTATTTCATGTAATACCAAGGACATGTATAAGACTGTCAATGAATTGCTTAATGTCAGTAGTAATGTTCTTCCTGCATGCATAAACTCTTCTGATCTTGCTGAAGATTTTTCAAATTACTTTGTCAGTAAGGTATCTAAAATTAGGGACGATATAGAGAGCACTGTTTCAACAAAACGTAATGTCCCTACTGTATCCTCAAACACATGTGAACCTGACTCAACTTTTTCTCAGTTTGATTTTGTGAGTGAAAATGTCTTGCAGTGTATGATTTCTAAATGTCCTTCCAAATCTTGTACTTTGGATCCCATGCCAACATGGCTGGTTAAGAAACATTTGCCAGTTCTACTTCCAGTACTGTTACGTATCGTGAATCTATCACTGTCTACCGGTGTTTTCCCAGAGAGACTTAGATCGTCTATCATTACACCAGTATTGAAGAAGTCCTCTCTGGACAAAAATGATTTAGGTAGTTACAGACCTGTTTCCAACATACCATTTTTAGGCAAATTAATCGAAAAGGCTGTTTCTAAACAGGTGTCCGACTTTGTCAACCGTAATGATTTGCTTGATCCTATGCAGTCTGCATATCGCGTGGCACATAGTACTGAGACTGCACTCATTCGACTGCAGAATGACATACTTTGTGCAATCGACAACAGGCAAGCTGTTTTCTTATTAATACTGGACCTCTCATCCGCCTTTGATACGGTGGACCACACAATTCTTTCTCATAGGCTGGCCGATGACTTCGGTCTACGAGATAATGTCCTTTCCTGGTTCAAATCGTATCTTAGCAACAGGTCTTGTAGAGTCCATGTCAATGGATCATTCTCCAGTGACAAAAGGTTGGAATTTGGGATACCGCAAGGGTCAATTGTTGGGCCACAGTTATTTACATATTACATTAGGTGTATTGGTAACATCATCAGCCAGCATTCAGTTCAATACCATGTGTATGCTGATGACATCCAGATGTTTACCATTTTTGATCCTACCAAGCCTGGAGATGCAGCTTGCGCATACTACCGTATCTCGAAGTGCTTAGAAGACATACAATCATGGCTTGTCAGTAATAAATTGAAGTTGAATTCCGGTAAAACTGAATTCTTCATTGCTGCATCATCCACCGACTTGAATCGGTTCAATGACCTTTCATTTTCTATTGATGATCTAGACATCCCAATGTCTTCAACAATCAAGGATCTGGGTGTTGTCTTTGATAAGGAAATGAAAATGTCTGACCATGTAACAAACTTGTGTCGTACCCTCAATTGGCAAATTTACAACCTCAATCGCATCAGGGGGTACTTAAATAAAGACACCTGTCATAATGTTGTTAGAGCACTTGTGCTATCCAGGCTTGACTATGGTGGATGTTTGCTTGGGGTCATCAGTAAACAGGACCTGGGCAGACTTCAACGTCTTCAGAATAAGTGTGCTCGTCTAATATGTCAAAAACCAAAATGGTCCCACGTCACTCCATTACTCAATGAACTTCACTGGCTTCCCGTTTCTAAGAGAATACAATACCGTATACTGGTTCAGACTTACAAATCACTGTCAACCACACTTCCTCAATACATCTCCTCACTCTTTCAGCAACAGAGAACATCATATTCTCTTCGTTCTACCTCTGCTCCTTCCTATGTCATTCCAAAATCCCGAAAACAGGCTGGCTTCAAGTCCTTTCAGTCACTTGCTCCACAACTTTGGAACAGACTCCCCGCATCTCTCCGTAATAGCACATCACTTGACATCTTCAAGAAACATCTAAAAACTTACTTTTACAATTCTTAATTTACTTGAATAGACTTTAGGTGACAGCGCCTTGTATCCTTTGGAAAAGGCGCTATATAAATCCAATTATTATTATTATTATTATTATTTGTGCTTTCCATGATCCCGAACTAGTATTTATTATACTGATTTGTATTTATTTTTGTAATATCTTTTTATGGTGGAAATAAATGATTGATTCAATAATATTAATTAGTCGACTGATTTTTCTGATCTATTAATGATACTACTGAATATATATATAAATATATATATATATATATATATACGCAAATCGTGTATCCTCCCTTCCTCACTTACAATTATCATATACCTTCTTCAGAGGTAGGCACATCTTACAATGAAATTGCTTTCATGTATGATCGGATACACGATTGGCGTAGATATGTATATGGGTAGAATCATACACAGTAAACTCTTACATTGTTTATATGTATAATCATGTGAAAATATTTGTTTGCGTCAATATATATTTATGTATGATTTGTTACCATATAATTTAATATACAAATGTACAAGTATATGTACGTGTACATATTCCGTACGTATATGGCAGGTGAAGGTACAAATGCATGTGAGAATATACATATATCTTTGCACCATTATACTGGTAATATACATGTACATGTTCACATGCATTTATTATAAACCTATTTTTTACACCTCTTTCTTATATACTTTCATCCATATCTCCTTAAGACACGCCAGCAGTGGACTTGGCGATTCCACGCATGTAGAGAGTAAAAACCAAATTAATCGTCTTAAAGCCAAAATTATTTTGTCTAATCATCCCCTCAACGCTGGAACTTCACTATGCCCCTCCCCCCTTCCCCTTTTTTTATATTGTTCCGGTCGGACGCACCCATTTATTTACTTGTGTAGTAAACGCCCTCTATATGACGTCCGCATTACATGTAACTATTACTGCACAGACCACCTACACATTACACATGAGACTACACATACATTTGCTTCGACCTTTAAAGTCAGGTAATTGTTTACTTTGCTTACTTTTTTTTAAATTTTGTTTTTGTTTTTATTGAGTTCCATTTTCGTTATTTCACTTACTCCTGCCGAGTACATCTTTTCAATTTCACTTACTCCAGTTAATTTATGTTGCCAGCTTTATAACAATTCTGTTCTGTTGTCTTTAGTTTTGTTTTAGCGAGTAACATCTTTTCAATTTCACTTACTCCTGTTGATTTATGTTGCCAGCTTTATGATAATTCTGTTCTGTTGTCTTTAGTTTTGTTAAGTTGCTTATTATTATTATTTGTTTCATTGTTACATTGTTACATTTAGCAAATAAACTTGAAGAAGGCCAGGAGCCGAAAGCTTGTAAATACACCGAGTGACCTGCTTCATTCTGTTTCACCATTCTCTCTTCACACACACACACACGCACACCCACACCCGCTCAAACACACACACACACACACACACACACACACACATATATATATATATATATATATATATATATATATATATATATATATATATATATTTACATTTTTTTCACAAGGCATTTTCTGGTTTGGGTTTTTGGGTTTTTCGAGGTTTTTAAATTATATTTCATTTAATAATTTAATAATAAGAGTCTGATGCCCCATTCCGATTAAAAATGTAGTTGGGTTTTATATTCTGCAATTTAAAGCCATAAATCATCCTTATGACCGCCGGAAAAACCCTTCCCAGTGGAAACTTCATCAGTTTGTTATGTTTTGTGATGCTTTGCCATACTACTTTTGATTATTTAAGAAGTTCGTTCCATAAATCGACACGACTTGAATTTGTTTTGTGTTGTTTTGTTTGTTTGTTTGTTTTTGTGTGGGGTGGGGGTGTATTGGGGTTTTGTGGGATAAATCCGATTGCTAAGGTTCGGTCGACATGTTTTCTTATAATGACTTTGATTTTTAACATTATGTTAAGACTTCTTTTGTACCTATATTTTATTTTTCATATGGGAGGTAGCAATGGGGAATAAGATTGAAGCTCAGTATTCAGGCTCTGGAATTACTTGCTCGCGCCCCTCATTCACTCCAACCATACTATTCATGTGAGGCGATTTCTCCTCATGGCCGGGGAGGGTGTGGGGGGGGGGGGGGTCGCGACAAGCACTTGCTCCTGGTTTCCAGAGTAAGATTATAGGGGCCTATACTTACAGGCAGAAATGGAGGCAATGAAAATAAAATACTGGGGGGGGGGGGGAGGAAAGAGACGTATTATGAAACGAAAAAGATATCAGTGAAGCGTGAAAAGGTAGGCGTCAGAAGAAGAGCCATGCATTATTGGAGAATTCATAGATTGATATAAAGAAGAAACGGTTAGCTTAAGATAATACGAAGATTAATAAGTGGTAGGGGATGTCAACAAAAGTAGAAGAAGGGGATTACGATTAAGGAAAATGAAAAATGAAGAAACGGTGAAAATAAAAATTTCACTTTATTCATATATAATTCCATGCACCCGAAGATCAGTTTTTAGTGAAGAATATCAAAATAGAGCCAAATAACATTTTAAAAAGATCTTTCTCGGGACAAATGTTCCTATACAGCTATTAAGAGAACATAAAGTCACTAATAAAAGAAGGCATACGTATGGTTTTCTCATGAGCACCGTATATTTTGAATCTTTAAATCTATCCATCTCCATAGTAATCTTTTTGTTGTTCCATATCTCGAATCGTTCATTAAAACTAATTCGACAAGTGGAATCTTTTCACCATATCTGCCGCAATACGACTGACCTACAATGCTGTCTCAGAATCATAATTATAAAGGCCTATTGTAATCTTCTTTCTTCTGATATACTCTGTAATTATGTTTTGTTGTAACAAGTCCATGATTATGCAGGAAAGTATAAAGATCTTACAGTTCCGATGAGCTGTATATTATCGAATTACACTGCCTAAAAGCTCGACCACAATGACTCTTTCATTAAAATATCAGGCAACATTGCATGTTCTGAATGCAAGAGCGCTTTTTCGTGTACACGAATAACATCACAATTTCATGGGAATTGCCCCATAAAAAAGTTTTTTGGAAGCGTTTCTATATATTAAATTGATCCGTATAGGTTACTCTTTACAGATGTGCTAAATTGTTGTGGGTTAAGACAAAAGTGCACAATTTTTCAGCTGTGCCACCGTACACTAGATATTAAATCCATGTTATGAACACTCTTCGATTCGGCGGTAATAATATTAAAACAGTCTTTTTATGACCCAAGAACATTCACATAAGCATTGTTAAATGTATTGATTACTTTCAATTTCATTTTCATGAAAGCATCTCCTGTAAAGCTATGGGAATAGAGATTTTATCCAGTGAGCCGTATATCATTATAGTATAAATTTTTAGTCTAGAGACAATCTAGGAAAATCCTTCTAATCCAACCAACTCCAATTTGGGGATGTTTTGTAAAAGCGTCAAAATTGTGTTTTCATTTATAACATTGCTCTAAATATGTGTTCTTTGTAGGTTTGCATGGTGGTACGGATAACATGAAGGGGTAGCACTCCTGATGACAGACAGTCAAGCTGTCCGGAACGTCGAGCCTTCTCACCTCACCTCATCACCTTCTCTACTCTCTCATCTCTTCTGGTTTATAGTCCTTCTCAGGACTTCACCTAATTTCAAGAAAGAATACTCTCTCGCTCCATCTTTCTCGCCTTTCCACTTCTCCTCCTCCTCTTTCTATTTCTTCTCCTCTTAACCCAACAGTCCTTTTCAGGACTAACTACAAGGTAGTTAGTCCTGAAACCCCTTCTTGTTCTAAATACTTGTTATATCCTACAAGTGTACTAAGTAGGTGCTTTGACACAAAAAGTGCGACATTTATTAGCTTTGATGTCTACCAATGCCGTCCCCAAATTTAAAGAAGGTAAAGTTATTTGCTGGTGTCATGGTTGTCCGTCCTGATAAAAAAATATTGTCATAATTTTGTTGACGATTACGGTAGTCTCAATCCCCCACCCCAAAGAAGAAAATATGGGGGGGGGGGGCAAACATGTCGTTTTGTCTTCATTGCCCCCCCCCCCCCCATCCGAAAAACGGATCGACGCCCCTGGGCAGAGTGATTCAAACTTGCCCCAAACTGGTAAGCACCATATCTTATTTTGTTCACATTGGATTTGTGATATTTAGCTTCCCAAATTCAAAGTTTCTAGACAAATAAAATTGCAAAATCATCTTCTAAAAAGAATTGTCAACACTAAATTATTTAGCAGCAAGCTAAACAGTGCACTTCGTCTATATCTTCGTAAAGCTTCTCCTCCAAAATAGACTCGTCCCTAATATACAAGATCCTTACCGCCGTAGCTGGAAGTACGGAATTTCTCAGAGAATGGATCAGAACCGTGGTACAGACTCTCTTGTGGTAGAGCCCGAATTTGTTATAAGCGGATTTTTTGTTTGTTGAGCTATACACAAGTACCTTCACAATTTTTTTCCAAAATTTCCCCTCAGTTGCATTTTTGAAAGTGCTTTCATATCAATTATAGTTCAAAGTGGATTAATGAACACATGTGCCAAATTTGGTGCTTTTAGACGAAAGTGCACAATTTTCCACCTATGCCGCCGTACTATATTCGTTATAGCCCTGATTTAAGTTTAAGAGAAAAACTCCACTCGTTTCCTAGAACACTTGAAAATGATGATCCAATGATTCAAATAAGAGAAAAGGTTGAGTAAACAGTATCGTTATCACATTCATTTTCCCCATATTAAAGATTCACTCTTTCTATATAACACTGCACATAACGGAGGACATAGTTTTCATCAGCTTGATAAGGACTAGAAAGCAAAGACTAGGGAAACTGGGGAAACCCCGATGACGGAATGCGGAAGATATTGCGTCCAATAAAATGCTATTGCGTACACCATACCAGTCCACGTCAACCGCTGTAAGACGATTTGGATGTTTTGATAGGTAAATGGTTTTCCTTACTTTTTCTCGTCTTATTTGTCACAAGGCTATGCATTCCAGTTCCAGCTTCATTAATGGTGTTGTGTTGTATAATTATAGGGCTTACTACAGCACGTCTACTGTAACGACTGACGGTATCTACCGAAGCACTGTTGATATGGAAACAGGTAGATTGGGCTGCCTTATAAAGAGATACGATTGATCGGAATCTATCACAAGTCCTAGAATCAATCGCAAACTTATGAACCCTGTCTCTTTGGTTCAGACGTGCGATTGATTTAATAAATCACACCTCTTTATATGACTCAAGATGACTCAAGTGAGTGAGTGAGAGAGAGAGAGAGAGAGAGAGAGAGAGGAGAGGAGAGGCCGGAAGGGGTTATGGTAGGAGAAGGTGGGTTATCATCTGAATAGAGGAACTATGATAAGGATCTCAGATTCAATAGATCCATGAGCTCAATAAAGAAAATAATTATATAATAAAGACTATAAAAATGTCCATTTCGCTTAGATTGTTAAAAGTGTAAATTTATCTTAGGCATATTTGTGTGGGTTTTTTTTTCAGCAATAGAGACCGTGCAAAGATTGTCACGAGATAAGAAACGATAGACAGAATACTAAGGAGATCTTCAGCTGGTATTTAAATGGTAATTTTCTGACAGAAAGTCGCAGTGTAGTTAATGCAACAAGATATAATTTATAAATGAATATTACATTGAACATTATGTAAACATGAGTGTACACATACACATTAAAGAAAGAATATCACAAGGGTATCGAATGCATTGACGCATAAAATGAATAGTAGCTATTAGCCTAGTATTGCAAATTATAATATGTTCCGAAAAGAAACATCTTGAGCTTTGGTATACAAATAAACTTACGGATCTTCTTATATCGAGATTTAGAGAGTTCCAGTATTTGGGATCTGATTATATTGTTTTAAAAAGTTTCTTAGAATGGATTAAAAATGCCTGATTATTTTTTTTATACATTTCTTTCCTTTTTTTTTTTTTTTTTTTTTTTGCATTTACCGCATGTACTTAGAATCCTATTCGAGATCGGCTATGGCTTCCAGGGTGGACGACTTGGAATGTCCTATGTGTTTAGATGTCTTGATGTCTTGATGTCTAGATACGACAGGGACGGACCAGGCTCTGATTGCTTCTCTGTGTCAGGTGAGAAGAAACAGCATCTAAAGAGTGAAGTAGGTGAGGTGTATGACATTGCGGTCCTTACTGATGGTAGATCAGTAGTATTACATGATACGCATACAATATGTGTGTACAGGTCACAATATGCACAGAGTATAAGTATGCAATACAAATGCAAGAAAGGCTGGTATCGCACTCTCTGTAGTGACCAACATGATAATATCTATGCTGTTAATGGTAATACAGATATCTACATCTTCCATGGTAGCAACTCTAACCCACAGAGAGTAGTCCCTACTGGTGATATCACACCAAGACAGGTCTGTGTAACCAAGACAGGTGTATTGATCACCAGTACCTGTGACGTCAGACCTAGCACAGTTACTGTGTTTGACAGAGAAGGCCATGTAGGTAGCTCCATCATAGCGAGCGATGATAAAGAATACCTGTATGCTGCAATAGACAGCCAAGATAGAGTGTTGGTAGCTAGGGTGAGGAATGGGTCTAATGAGTTTAGATTGACCAGGTACACACTTCAGGGTATGACTCTCATCGAGCAGGTGATATTCAAAGAACTCAAACTCCTTTGTGCTTTTTACATGTTTTTTTCCTACTGCTCCATGACAAGCCTATCACCCAAGTTGAATGTTTTTGCTCATATCATGCATATTTATTTCATAGAGCTTCCAGAGTAGGTCCAATATCACGTCACATCTTCTCCCCATTGTGTGCAGTGATATCTTAATATCCTTGCAGCTATCGATTTGCCAAATATTCAAATCCATTATATACTTCCATTTTAATGCCTAGAAATATTTAATGTGATTTTAATAGAGTTTTAAGGAGAATAACCCGGTATAATGATGACAGTGAGAATAAAACGAAGGAAAAGGGAACACCTTTAGAGAGATTGTTTGATTTTGTAGATATCGCATGTCTTAAAGACACCCAAAATAAACAGCTATGAACATGAAATGAGTGTTTCTTCCTTTTATCCTCTCTCTCTCTCTCTCTCTCTCTTGTTTTTTTTTTTTTCTTTTCTTTTCTTTCTTTCTTTCTTTTCTTGCCAACGCTGAATGACTTATTATTATCTTATGGGTGTTCAGTAATTAAAAGTTGCACATTTAGTCTTGGAGCTTTTTTTTTTTTTTTTTTTTTTTTTTTGCAGAAAAACTAGAAAAGCTGCATCAATGTATATTTAATAATGTAATGCATAATTATATTGACACCTTACCATGCTTACTATTCTCAACGTCGTGTTTTATTTACTTTTGAACAGCATATTATATAGGGATATCCTGTAGCGTAATCATAGGGGGTTTTGTGTGTTTTTGTTTTTTTAATAAATAAGCGCCTTTTTTCTTTTGCTTCAATTCAATTCACCTTTATTCCACATCTCTTAAAAGTGACAATACATGGATACAATAAAAAATATACAATACAGTAAGTAAATTGTACATAAGAAACAAAAAATACATAGGAAATAAATGCATATTGATGGCCAGTGACTGAGTGGATAGGATGAAGCAGCAAAATCCATTGATCTGTCTAGGCTACTCCCCATAATAACTCCATCACTGGTATATAACATAGATTACGATATAAGTACTAAGAAATAAACAACAAAATAACATCAAGTAAAAAGAAGGGGGGAAAATATAAAAGGCAAGCTTTGCTATTAAGTGACATGATCACGATGATAATTCAGAAGGTAAGTATTGTATTTTCTTTTGAAAGATTGGAGCGAAGGACATTGTTTAAATTCTAATGGCAATTTGTTCCACACAACCGGTCCATTATAACTATGACTGTTCTTGAGAAGCTATAACAATGAAAAAGAATGTACAATATATCAAAATTCCTTGTTAAATACTTGTTTATATTACTATTAGTAACAAAATAGTTTTTAAATATATTAGGCAAAATATTTCTGTAATAATTAAAAAAATAACTGATGCAATTTGAAAAGTATGTAGATCATATATTTTAGAGTAGCTGAAGTGTGGTAATATCATAGATTTGTATAATTTAACGAGGATGCGAAAGGGTAGGTCAGTTTTCAGGCTGTTCAAAATTCCTATAAATTTAGAAATCTTACTAATCTCATGTTCATGTTCTTGCCAACTTAAATTTTCATCAGTTATTAAGCCTAATAATTTAGTATGCTGTAACTTGATTGATAGAATAATCGGAAATTTATGCTTTCAATTCTATATTAATGTAACTTGATATCGTAAAACCCTTCTAACCGTATGTGCTTATGTATTAGTACCTGAGGAAGCACGGCATCTTCGGACCCCGGTACTTAGACTATAAAATTGCCGTTAGAATTTAAGCAATGTCCTTCGCTCCAATCTTTCAAAAGAAAATACAAAACTTACCTTCTGAATTATTATCGTGATCATGTCACTTAAAAGCATCGCTTGCCCTTTACATTTTTTTTTTCCTTCTTGTTACTTGTTGTTATTTTGTTGTTTATTACTTTGTACTTATATTGTAATCTATTTTATATACCAGTGATGGAGTTATTATGGGGAGTAGCCTAGACAGATCAATGGACTTTGCTGCTTATGTATTAATACCTGAGGAAGCACGGCATCTTCGACCTCGGTACTTAGCCTATAAAGTTAGTATTGTATAGCCAAATACTGTTTTCGTTCACCCTTTTTTCACTAAATATACACAATTACTCTATTTATTATTATTATTATTATTATTATTATTATTATTATTATTATTATTATTATTATTATAAGGACGTTATCTCTTACATGTTGTTCCTAACTTTCCTTTTAAAATGTGTCCAAATTCTGAAGGATATTTTAATTACATGTATCTTTGTACATACAAAAACATGTCAAAAACTTGTTTACACTAAAATGCTTACTTCTATTTTTAGTGTAAATGTTTTATTTATTTATTTATTTATTTGAGCTTAAGGGATGAGACAAATTTCACTGTACTTACGTCACACTTGTGATCAATATCAGTATACTGCCATGACTCCATTTTTTAGATTTTTAAATTTTTTAAATCTTTAAATTGTCAAATTTTAAGTATTAAATGAATATGCATCAACTTTTATTGCTTAATATTAATAGTTTGTTATATGTAATACTTAATCAATTTCGTTTATCTCTTTGTTCTTCATTTATTTATTATTATTCCATACATGTATGTGGTAGGCCTTTCTTCAGTATATTCTCTTGACATAGTAATTTATTTCTTTTGCCTCTTTATTTTTCATGCTTTTGATTTAATATATACATGTATATTTATTTTGATACATATAGATTCCATTTTGTACGTTTTTATATGCATTTGAATATTGTTGGTTTTTAAAATAATAATTGAATATATTACATGTCTGTAAACAAAACTGAAGTGAATTTGAATTTGAATTTGAATTTGAACAGCTCATACATCCGGACAAAATCTGTAGTGTAACCGTAGTCTTTTCCTTTTTAATAATATCAGCGCCCCCCCCCCTCCACCCCCCCCCCCCCGATTGATAGAATATTCGAAACTTTGTGCTTTCAACTCTACATTTATGTAACTTGATATCGTGAAACTCTTGTAACCGTATGAACTTATGTATGAACATTTGAAGAAGCACGGCATCTACGGACATAGCAGCTCCCCTGAGGATTTCAAAGCCCAGATACTCGGGCAACCGTCACCTCTGTCACATTCAGGCAGCGAGGTGCCTGAATATCTTCATACTTTGGGAGTGATGTGCCCGAATGTGTAATTCGTTAAAAATCATTCATGGACCAAATTTAATGACGATTATATCGTGTATCTAAACGTTTAACATGCATATGACATATAAAATACCCGGCCGATAATCTGGTGTGAAAAAAGGAGGTGGGTAAGTAATATGATAACGAAGAAACAAATTCACCCTTATCATTAATTCGGAAAATACGTGAAGAATAATATTGTGTTATGACATCGTAGTACAAACAGAGAGCCATGCTAGAAACCGGTGCAGTTTGCATGTCTCAAAAGCTTACAGAGGGGGACTTTAGTCTGCTTTAAACATCACCTTAAAAAAGAAATAAATAAACAAAGAAACATATTAGAATCATTTTTAATACATAAGAAATAACGAGCTAGAAAGAGAAGAGAGAGTACGAGAAAAGGATAGCGAGAGAGAGAGAGAGAGAGAGAAAAAAAAGACTCGTAAGAATAATGAAGGATTGTGACAAATACAAATAGCATTTGAGATTTCTTTGCAGCCTTTCTTTCCCCGAAGGCAGCAAAAGTATTTTCTTACGAATTGTAAAATATAACAACTACAGGAACCTATATACAAAGAATATATAGCTTTCTTATGATCTCAGACACCTCACGATGGCTCCGGGGCCTAACAGTCATCAAAACAATAATTATTCAGCCTCTCGAACCACGACCCATGAACCCCGAGAACGCAAAAACGCACAACCACATTTTTATTTGGGGTCCCTGATTGACTCCAATGCTATCAAGAAGTATTTATTGCAGTTACAATGATCTTTGCACTCATAATCTACATGGGCAGCTTACTTATATACCGGGACCACAATCCACATGTAAACATTAAAAATGAGTTGAGTAAAAAAAAATGCAAGATTATAATACTATACTATATTATATAAAGATAAGGTTATATTAAAACTTTATCTTTACAACATATCTTACGATCCGATGACATCATAATGAACTAAAACGTTCAATAACTACTGCCATTTATACCATACCAATCCTCGTCAAATGATAGAGGCGTTATCTCCAACTACCAGAAAATTTCAGCAATCGTTCTTTACATGACGTCTATGTTTCAATAAGTAATTGATTTTCTTTCTTTCTTTTTTTCCTCGCCCTCTTGGTCATGAGGTTATAGGCATTCCATTTGCAGCTTCATTAATGATGTTGTAGAATACTAAACATGCTATACCGCGTCTACTATGCTGTAAGGCGTGACTGTATCTAGCAAAGCACGGTTGATATTGAGATAGGTACGTACTACTAGATTGTAAGCTCAGCTGCATGCAGAGCTGGGCCCTCTCTTATAAAAAGTTGCGATTGATCCGAACTGATCGCAAGTCACCAAATCAATCGCAAACTAATAAACTCCTATCGCACTTTTAATCAATCGCAACTCTTTATATATATGACGGGGACCAGGACTATGCAACCTCTCGTACCTAGCCTCAAAAAGGGACACTGATATCATGTGCAGCCTTGTTAATATGCTATAGTTTGTGGTCATTTCTCTTTTTCATCGCTAAAAGATCCCATTAAAATAAGAGTAACAGATTATCATTATTATTATTTTATTCGGCATACAAAGTACATACAGGTAGAATTACAACGAAGAACACAATACAATAGCAGCAATATCTTTATATTACACACAACAAATATTTCGGTAATCTTACCCAAATACGGAAATAAACAAAAGTAAACAACATGCGCAGAGGAAAACTGCGCATCTATACGATGTTTTTTTTTTTTTTTTTTTTTTTTTTTTTTTCTTTTTTTTTTCCTAATCGGTCGAGATATGTGTCTGAACGGTCCGTAGGCTCTCCGATGAAAAATTTATACAACGTTTTTTTATCGAGTTTCGGTATAAACGTTTTGTGTCTGAAAAGGGGGAAATTAATGCATAATGTGTGTAAAATTTCACTGAGAGAATGGTGGTATATTCACCAAATGTGTAAGATAATGCATTTTTTAGATATATGCTCTCGACTTATTTTGTGATTATTATCACTATTTGGAAATCAGTCAACTTCAAAATCAAGATTTGCATTCATTTATTACGTGTGCGCAGCTTTAGGACTCTTTCATTTTGTGAACAAAATTTGACACGGGCATTTTGAAAATGAATGTTATTCCCATTCGTCCGTCGTAATTTTCTCAACGATCTAACTTCAGAATATGTAGAACCAAGATATTTAAAGAAATTCGCATATACCCTTGAACAAAAATAAAATTTACACTACTGACCAAAATTAATTAGCCACCTCTTGTAAAAACACGTATTTGACTTTTTTCTCTAGAAATACAACCAAAAACTTTGTATAATGACAATGGAATCATCATTTTCAAACCAAAATTATTTGAAATGACTTATTTCTCTTAAAATCAATCAACAAAATGCATTTTAGTAATAGCAATAAATCTTTTTACAGTGAATGTTTGGTTGGCCCACCTCTTGCCTTGATTAAGGCATTTACGCGTTTTGGCATACTGTCAACCAGTTTCTTCAAATATTCAGCTGGGATGACTTTCCACTCGTGTTCAAGTCTTTCCTGTAGGTATGCTGCATTCCTGAATCTATTTTTTCGATCTTCCTCCCGATGAAGTCCCACACGTGCTCGATTGGGTTTATGTCAGGACTGTTGCCGGGCCGTGGGAGAATCTCAAGATGGTTATCTGCTGTCCACTTCTCACAGCCTTGGCTGAGTGACAGGAAGCATTGTCTTGGTGGAATACTGCTTCTTATATGGCAGCACTGCCTAACCAATGTTTGATAGCCGGTTAATTCTCATGATTTCGTCATAAACATGGCAAATAGTTGTCAAATATAATTTTAGTAGGCGGGGGCATAAGACGAGAAAATTTTAATTTAATCTTAATTTTAATTTTTTTTTTTTTCGAACTAGAGGGGCGTTATCATAATTCAAAGATGTTCAATTGAGAGCCAGAGGGGCGCTATACTAGTAATGTTTGTGGCGATAGCGCTTTTCTGCTTCTCAACGAAACATCTTTGAATTATGATAGCGTCCTTCTGACCCTCACCCAATGATACGTATTTATGTACACTATATCATGCCGACTTGGAACCCCTTCGAACTGCCGACTGTTACTTAGTAGCAGGTAACACCTGTCGGTATGCGCTTTGTGTAGGCCTGTCATATTGTCCAATTTTACAAATTCCTATAATATTTTGTTGTATTTGCCGTGACTTTAGACAACATTTAATCACACACACAGACATTTTGGGATGCTCTAAAATGCAAGCTTTATAGACAGATTTTTTGGAGAAAAAAAAATCCCTGGTGTGGGAGGGGGGATACTTCCTCCCACATCCTCCCACGCTCGGTCGCTTCGCTTCCTCGCCAGTCACCCCCCCCCCCCCCCGATCATGAACACGGATCGACACCCTTGTGTACAAGAAAGAATAAAAATGAAAAAAACAAAACAAAACAAAACAAACAGGAAAAAGAAAAAAGAAAAATAAAGAAAACAAGTCATGAATGAAACAAAAGAAAATAAGACAACTGAAGAAAATGAAAAGAAAAAAAAAATGGCGGAAAAATGAAAAACACGAAAAAGAAAACAAGAAATTTGAGAGTAAATTGTTTGTACGTTTGCACGCGGATACATCGTTTGTACGCGGATACATCGTACACAATGATTCTCAAGTGAATGAACAAAGTAGAAAATCGACCCCTAAAAACGAAATTTAATGCTCGAAGCACGTTCACCGTTCACCAGCCGTGACTTCTTAAGTTGATTGCAGAGATTTCACATTCCACCGCACATGAACGAAAATGTTTTCCTATTAACTCTTTTGATCGCTCAAAAACGAAACTGCGTGCGCTAAAATAAAATTGCTTGCTGTTTTATGTTAATTTGAATGATCGAAAGACACGATACGCGAGGTATCGTTTAATTTGATTGACGATTTTACGAATTTGATTGCCAAGAGTTTAAAATTGACCGGGAAATCCTATATTACCCAGTCTAATTAACATGATTAATAAGTCATTATCAAGTATCATCTTATTCCTTTTTATTGGGGTTCTGGACACTGTTTCAGCTTCCCTTATTAGCAGTTGTGTGTGATGAAGTCTTTGGTTTGTGCGTTATTTACAGCTATATATTGAAAATGACACTAGCAAATCAATTTGGAGGGATGTTGAATGATCTTTTAATTCTTACATTAACCCTGTGGTTTTTCTTTAGGATTACATCGATATCAACATACGTTATGGAATATGCTTGTCATTGCTTGATTTCATTATGTATTATAAGACCTAGCGAGCATAGCGAACGAGTTTGGGGGAACTTTTCAGAAAATATTGCCCTCACTTGGTGTAAATTATGAATTATGGGCACATTTGAGCGAGCGGAATGAGAAATCCTTCGCTGGGGGGGGGGGGGGTAGACATTATGCCCTTCTTGCCTCCAGCTCCACTGCTTTACATTGTAGTTGTAGTAATATGGGTACCTGTACTAAAGACACACCTAATAATGCACAAACCAAGGACTTCAGCGTTAGAAAAAAGTTTTAAAATGTTTGCACGCGAGCGAAGCGAGCATGCACATGGATCATTAGACCATCACACACAACTGCTAATTAGGAAAGCTGAAACAGTGCACAGAACCACAATTAAAAGGAAGAAGATGATACTTGATAATGTATTAATCATGTTGATTAGACGGTCGGGTAATACTAATGTCACAAAATTCTCCCTTGTAGGTGCCCCTTTTTTGCTGGTGCCCCTCCCCTACTTTGAAAGACGCTCCGCCTGCCCTGCCTGCTTCATGTAACCATGGAGAAGCTGGTAATTGAGAGGCGTTAAAATCATGAAGCGTATTTAACTTTATACCTTCATTGCCCCCCCCCCCCATCCGACGCCCCAGCCCATGAGGGAAGCAAAAATCTATCCCAAATGGGCCTAGACTTCGGCTCTCCATGCCCCCCCCCTCGAACTCTCCCTCCACCCCCCCCCCCTTCGATCATGCTATTATTGACTGCTCTAACAAGCCGCCAGACATTCCTCTAACCTACACCTCTAACCAACTTGAACCAAGACTACGTACATTACCTTCGCAAGCTTATACATATTAATTTCTATGACGTCAAATTGAAAGGTAACTGCGAGTTGTAGGAACTATCCTCCACTGCTATACACCATACCAATCCAAGTCAACCCGTAAGGGCGTTGTCTCCAACTACAAGAAACTTGCGGCAATCTTTCAATTTGCATGACGTTCACGTTTTTTAAGAGGTAAGCCTTAATGATTTACCATAGTCCAAAGCCTGGTAATATATACTATCTATCGTCCGCTTAACAGTCAGTAGGTTATAGTATATTACAGTTAAGTGCAATATGTACATGTATTATAACCTCACTCATCATGTTGCTATAAGTCCATGTATATACACTGGCGGTGCAGTATAACGCGTGAGTTTCAAGACAAGTTTGTTTTTTGTGTGTGTGTGTTCTTTTTTTAGCCAAATAGATGTCTCCTCTGAATATCCCAGATCAGGGGGGGGGGGGGGGGGGGGGGCTGCAGACTTGTATAGTTTTGTGTACCCATATTTAAAGGCATTAAGATAATGTGCAGCCTTGTACATAGACAAAAAATTATGATTATGAAAATGTTTCCGTGTTATTGGATCAATATGAAAATGAAACACTGCCAGATGTTCAAGGGATTTTAGTTTATTAATTTCTCATACTGGCTCAACCCGATAGTAAGCTTGTATGTTTATGTAGTAGAATGAAATTCATGTTTGTTTGTTTGTTTGTTTTTTTGTTTGTTTGTTTTTTCCTAATTTGATCAGACTTCAAGATTGAATAGAAAGATTGCATGAGAGATCAGAAAGATAAATAAGAACGAGATTGGGAGAGAGAGAGAGAGAGAGAGAGAGAGAGAGAGCGGGAGATGAGGGTGTATTCGTTGAAGGAGTTATACGTCAGTCACACCGCTCACGGGTTTCATTTCCTGAGTTTTGAATCATTTTCCTTATTTTGTTTTACACCTCCGGATTTTTTTTTTTTTGGGGGGGGGATAAATGATATGTTCCCCCCCCCCCCGGATCGACGCGCCTGACATCGCTAATACCCCTGTCACACAAAGGAGACAGACACGTGACCGACAATAGACCGAATAAAAATTTATATTATACCGAATGGCTTACAAATGATCGGTTTGGAGTCGGTTTGGCGGTGTGACTAAGATATAAACTGACTTCACGCCGACTCCTAACCGACCCATATTTGGCCACTGAAGGTAAGGTAATCTTTTGTTAGGTCGGATATATATATATATATATATATCCCTAACTTTTTCTCATATATATATATATATATATATATATACATGGGCCCTCAAAAACAAAAAACATTGATGTTGTACTGTGAATTGATTCCTGACCTATCCACAAAAACAAAAGTGTCTTTTAAACCACGTACTCTTTTCAGAAATAACGACTGTGAGCTAAGATTCTCATCATCTTATTGGAGCTGGGGAAAGGACATCTTGAAAAAGACCTTCTTGTGGCTTCTCTTTTCTTATGTGTCTGGGCATCTTTGAGGATACCGTCATCCTGAACTCTGTTGGAAGTACGAAGCAAGAGTCTTCTAGTCTTCTTCTTGTAAAGCACAGTCAACCATCGGGTGTATTGTCATACTCATACTGTTTGAGTCTTTTCTCTCTGCTAAGATTTAGGTATGCTCGCAAACAAATAATAACAACAACAATATGCATATTGGGTCAGAGGCGGCGCTTCGGGGGAGGGGCAGGGAGGCACAGTGCCCCCACTTTTTCAAGTACATAAAAAAGTGCCCTTCTTATTTCTTAAAAAATGACCCCTGTCTCTTTGATAATTACCCATTTTACTAATAAAAGTGCCCTTTTTCCTTTCTAAGAAGCGCCCCTTCCTCTTCTGATAAGTGCCCTCTTTTACCTATATTTTCCACTGTTTCTTACAAAGGAGCCATATCTAGCTTCAAAGAATCGGTGCGGCTTTATGTAGTAAAGGTACCCATAGTATACTACAACTGAAATGTCAGGTAGCAGAGCTAAAGGCAATAGGGACACAATACCCACCTCCCACCCAAGCGAAGGAATTCTCATTCGCTCCCTCGTATGTGCCCATAATTTACATTAAGTATGGGCTATATTTTCTGCAGCTTTCCCCGAAACTCGCTCTCTCAGTTCCTAAGGAAAAACAAACATGGTTAATGTACGAATTAAAGAGATCATTCGACATTCCCCAAACGAATTTGCTGCTGTCATTTTCATAATATCCCTGTAAATAATGCACAACCCAAGGACTTCAACATTTAAAAAAAATCTGGAAATTTTTACTCGCTCGCTCGCACATGAATCATTAGACCATTACACACAACTGCTTATTGCGGAACTTGAACCAGTTTCCAGAACCACCACACTTTGAAAGACGCTCCGCCACCCCTGTATTAGGTAAAAGAACAAAGAAACTAGCTTTATTCTTAGCAATAGTATGCACAATGGGCTATATTATTGGTAGGAAGAAGATAGTAAACAGAGAAATTCGTCAGCTACTTCACGGAGCATCAAAGTCCATGAAAAGAGATAGATGGTCCTATTTTCAGATTCATGACTAAGATTAACAACATATATCATTCCAACCTCTGAACATGGTAAAAAGTGTATTTGTTTGTATCGTTAAGGCCTCTATTCGACTAAATTACTCCTTACCTGCAAAATTTCAGTTCCATATATGCCTTGCATGTGAAGGATAATACCCTTTGTTGTTCCTATGATTGATTGTCAAGTCCAGTCCAGCCACTCTTCCACTACAAATTCAAATTCAAATTCAAATTCAAATTGATTGATATAAAATCCTGACATGATAGGATTATCATCAAAACAAAACAAAACGAAACAAAACTCAGCAGAGGCATGTTGAATATATAGGGACAGAATACAACAAAGTAAAGGTACATTATATAAAAAACAAAGTTGTACATAGCTATTAGATTATACTTGACTGAAAAAGAAATGTATCAGTCCTTAGAAACAAAACAAAACATAATAGCAGCATATCGAATAGAAACACAACCTTGAGAACACGTAGGAAACTTATATCAGAACCGATTGGCATGTTGGGTTATACTCTACAGAAAGTAATGTTGCTATCCTTAGAAACAAAACAAAAACAAAAATAACGGAATGATGAATAGAAGCAAAACCTCAATGAAACAGAGGTAATTTACTTACTCTACTGAAAGAAATGTTGCTATCATTTAAAACAAACATACAAAGTAACACACCGATGACAACAAAAAGAAGCATGTTGAATACAAACCAGCCTCAACAAAGCGATGGCAAATTACATCAAAGCAATATTGTATCGGGTTCACTCGACATAAAGTAATTTTGCTAAGAACAGAGCGGGTGTAAAAAACGATATCACCCACAGAATATATGCGAAGCATATTGAATCAAAACAAAACCTCATCAAAACATATACGAGCAAGTTATATCAAAACCTAAGGCAATGTACATATAAAATAACACTCGATGTTAGGTAAATAAGTAACAGGGTTAAAAGATTATGGTAAGGACCATAATTATAATAATAATAATAATAATAATAATGATCTACTACTACTACTACTACTACTACTACTACTACTGATAATAATAATAATAATAATAATAATAATAATAATGATAATAGTGATAATGATAATAATAACAATAATAATAATAATAATAATAATAATAATAATAATAATAATAATGATGATAATCATCATCATCATTATTATTATCATTTTCGGGTCTATTTGCCCTTCTAAATTCTCTGACAAGCAAAAAAGGGAGTTATCAGTTCTAAGGGGGGGGGGTGCAAAATGTACATTTTTTCTTTCAAAAGGGGAAGCACGGGTCGGAAGTGCCCCCCCCCCCCACCTTAATCCGTCACTGCCTTTTACATACACTAATTTTTTAATGATTACTATTATTTTGCCCCATTTAGAATTACCCTATTCGAGACCAACCATGGCTTCCAAGGTGGAAGGTGAACAACTCCAAGGTTTTGACTGTCCTATGTGTCTCGATGTCTTCAAGGACCCTTCCATCCTTAGCTGTGGACATACCTTCTGCAAGGGCTGCTTAGAAGCATACGATGAGCAACATAATCTTGATCATATAGTCTGCCCAGTCTGTAGGCAAATTACTGAGCTAGGACAACATCGAATTGCTGGTCTTACACAAAACTTTTTAGCCGTTGGTATTCAGGATGAATTAAATGTAGTACTACCAACAGCAAGCTTTTGTCCACTGCATTGTCAAGTTCACAACGACATATTTTGTGAAGTCTGTAAGAAATTCATTTGCCTTACCTGTTACTTAGACAATCATAGAGACCACAATATCAAAAAGAAGGAGGAATTAGAAGGGCATTTTAAAAGGAAGACAGAAACACTCATTCAGATGAGTAACACGAGAAAAACTCAAATCGAAAAGCGTGTAAACAATGCTGAAAAGCAAAAAATCAAAATGCATTGTCACTGGAGTAAAGTGGAGAAAGAAATTAAAGATGAGTTTGCTAAAAGGGTCTCAATACTTCAGGAACATGAAGAAAAGCTACTGAAAAGGTTCGAAAGGACACGGAAAATCAGTTAAAAGGTTTTATTGCAAACCATAGGCAGGTCATTGATCAAATAAACAAGTCCAACACAGTACTAAGAGGCTATTCAGGTAAGAATTTAGATTCAGATACAATTCAGGGACAGCATTTACACTGCAGTGATCTAGAGAATTCACTGAAGAAAATCATAGGCGAGGAGTCCATAGTCAGTCTAAAACAAACAGTTGAGAGTACACGGTTTCGTCGCTCGGATGAGAAGCTTCTTGCCCTCGGTCATATAGAGCAGGATGTGAAGGTAACGACTAACATTCAACACCAGCAGACTGTTGCTGGTGCTCAAAAGAAAGCACAACAGGTCGAATCAAGTAGAAAGGAAGCAGTTTTTCCAGCACTAATAGAGAATAAATCGTTGAACATTGTAAGAAAGATTGATGCACCATGTATTTTGGGGATGTCAGCTCTATCACAGGATGCCGTAGTGGTAGGATACGGAGTGGACAGACTGGGCTCCGAATGTTTCTCTGTGTCAGGTGAGAAGACACAACATTTAAAGAATGAAGTAGGTGAGGTGTATGACATTGCGGTCCTTACTGGTGGTAAATCAGTGGTATCACATGACAGGAATACATTCAGTGTGTACACCACACAAAATACACATAGTACAGATATAAGATACAGATGCAAGAAAGGTAAAAGTATCATTAGGTTGTGTGTTGACCAACATGATAATATATATGCTATTAATGGTAATCCAGAGATCTACATCTTCCATGGTAGCAACTCTAACCCACGGAGAGTAGTCCCTACTGGTGATATCAAACCAAGACAGATTTGTGTAACCAAGACAGGTGTATTGATCACCAGTACCTGTTACACTACACGTAGTACAGTTACTGTGTTTGACAGAGAAGGTCATGTAGGTAGCCCTATCACAGCGAGTGATGACTACCTATATGCAGCAGTAGACAGCCAAGATAGTTTGTTAGTAGCTTGGGTGAGGTGGGGGTCTGATGTGTTTAGATTGAACAGGTACACACTTCAGGGTACGACACTCATCGAGCAGGTGGTATTCAAAGAACTCAAACTCCCATGTGCCATTGCAAAACTCTCTCCGTACTGCTACCTGACAAGCCTAACACCCAAGTTGATTGCCTTTGCTAATAGCACGCGTATGTATTTCATAGAGCTTCCAGAGTAGGTCCAATATCACGTCAAATCTTCTGTGTGTTCAGTGATATTTTAATGTCCTTTACTTTACTTTCATTTGGAAGTATACAAATATTCAATGTAATATTAATAAAGACAGTTTAATGAGAATAAAATAGACTGTGAGAATGAAAAGAATGAAGATAGAGCTCCTTTAGAGAGTTTGTGTGAGTTTGTAGATACCGCATGTCCAAAAGATACCAAATAAATCCACAGCTACTTGAACATCAAAATTGAAGTTTATTTTTTATTTTCATTTTCCTATCCTATCAAAGGTTAATGACTCAATAATCCTATGTGAAGTCTTTACAAAATATTTTAAAAATATACATTTGTTCACGGATCTTGCATATAAATATGTGCACAAAACCTATGAAATGAACAAGTGCAATTAAAACCGGCTATAACTGCTCAAAGTATATTTGATAATGTAACTCATAATATTGATATTTTACTATTCTTCAACGTCATGTTTGATTCATTTTTGTACAGCTCATAATCATATCGGGGGGGGGGGGGGAATCCTGTACCGTAAACCATGATTTTTTTTTTAATATATCAACTTTTGTTGTGGTTTTTTTTTTCTCTCTCTCTTTCTTCTCTTGATAGAATAACCGAAACTGTATGCTTTCATTTCCGCCTGAATGTAACTTGATATCGTGTAACCCTCGCAACCGTATGTACTTATGTATTAACACTTGATAAAGCACGGCATCTACGTACCAGGTGCTTAGACGTATAAAGTATATAATATAGCGAAATACTGTTTTGGGTCATCTTTTTTTACTATTATTATTTTTATTATTATTATCATAAAGATGTTATCTCCTATAACATGTTGTTCCTACACTGGAAAAAAGTTTGCCGCTTTTTCACGGGAAATTTCCTGGCAGTCAGGATGCCGGAAATGCCCGTTTTTCCGCAGTACATATAAAATAACAGGTTCCCGTTTCTTTTGTGTGTGTGTGTGTGTGTGTGTGCTTTTTTTTTTTTTTTTTTTTTTTTATGGGGGGGGGGTTGGTTTTTTTGTTAAATAGTAGAAACTTTAATTTCTAACAGGAAAATCTATGTAAATTAAAACGGAACCATGGAAACGAATTGTTATTTAACAGGATAACTTGTTAAAATATGAAAAAATGTTTTTTTAACAGTGTTTTATGTCGGGCGATTGTAAATATATGCTGATTTCCGGTAAACCAACAAACTTACTGTTGTTTTACATGAAAGAGACAGTAAAATTGGAATAACAACAATAAATTGTAATTCCAAGGGCCCAAAAACCTGTAGTTGTACAGTTATTTTTTACAGTTTAGCTTTCCTTTAAAAATGTCTCCAATTTCTGAAAGATATTTTTTTTGTTATGTATCTTTGTACATACAATTAACATGTCAAACGTTTCTTACATCAAAATGCTTAGTAGCATTTTCGACGTCGTGTTTTATTTATTTTTGAACAGCTCATGAATCTATCGGGACAACATCCTGTAGTTTAATCGACGTCTTTTTTTTAAATAAATCATCGCTTTTTTTTTCTTCTCCTGATTGATAGAATAATCGAAACTTTATGCTTTTATTTCTGCATTAAAGTGACTTGATATAGTAGGCGAGTGCATTTATGGGAAAAAAGGGCCTTACCCCAAAAAAATTGCAACAAAAGGTTTTTCAATTGTTTTTTGTAGTATTTGATGTGCTCTATAACATACTAAAAGTCTACCAAAATCTGACCATGGGAAAGGCATAAATTTCAAGATGGCGTCCAAGATGGCCGCCAATACATTAAAACATGTGTAATTCCTTAATTTTTCACGTAAACAAGTAATTGTGGTGTCTAACCCCATGTTTTCGGGGGCGAGCAATCCAGTTAGCTACGTCAAATCATAGAATAACAATTGCATAACTGCAAATCCAAGATGGCCGAACAAAATGGCTGCTAAAGCCGAAAAATTACGCATAATTCCTCTATATTTTCATCATGACCATGTAATTTTGGTGCCACACATTTCGAACCGCTACATTTCACGCTATGCCACTTTCTGACTTTTTTTTTCAACTCTTGCGCATCTTTTGACACCAATTTTTCGGAAATTGGTCGTACCGTTACTGAGTCACGTGACCTTTTGTGACCTCATGTCAGCCCCAAAATGGAGATTTTCTGAGTTTTGTGTACAAAACGAATGGGAAACTGCATTTCCTCATGATTCTCCTTTATCACCTATAACTTTTTCTTTAAGCTGTAATTATCATTTATTCTAAGTGAATATTGGTTCAGATAACACTCTGAAACAGTAGACTTACATGTAAAAAACAATGAAAAGGTTAAAGTTGAAAAAAACAAAGAAATACATAAGAAATTCGTAGAACAATAGAATACATAAGAATTGAAATCACTTTCAATTTTTTTTCTTATGTAATAATGTTTTTAAGGTTTAGAAAGAACTGAACTTCTTGCATTAAAATTTTATCTCCAAGCGCCTTCTTTACTTGATTATCAGTGGAAATGTATATTTATGCATAAATTTGCATAAATTATAATATTAAATAAAAGATAAAAATTTACATAAAAATAAAGATGGGTTCATGGTTTTTGCGCGATTTTCAAGGTCCGTGCAAAATTTTGCGTTGATTGTTCATGTCATGACCTCAGTCAGAGAGGTGTTTGAAATAGCCCAGTACAGTAACAGTTAAACTGCTGCAAACTGAATAATCACACTGATATAATTTTGTAATTATCATTTTTTGTGGGTGTGAATCAGAAATAGCCGATCAATATGGCCCCCAAAATGGTAGCCAAGCTGTTTGAGGGTCTTGTCCCCACAAAATAATAATTTGGTACGCTGTACAGGAATGTACTTCCTCAGAAACTTCCTATTAAGAAGGGTGACATGCCCGGAGCCATCAACCCTTATGGCGTATTGGTCAAATTGTCGGAATTCCACTACAACACTACAACACCAGTCCTGTCTGGTTCTGGTTCTGGATACGGACATGATCACCTAAGGCTAGTGGCAGAAGTCGTTTAGTGTGTTCAGACCACCGTTCGGCACCTCTCATGTGGCGGTTTCTGAGTGCCTCCTCCCAAGCTCCGAGGGTCACACGCCAAATGTCATGAGGTTTGTCTCTGCCAGGAGCTATGGGAATGAAGTCTCGAATTGGGCGACAAAAGATGCACATCGCCGGGGACAGCTTGGTATCCCCGTCTGGAGTGTTCCTGTATGGCTCGTTTAAAGGAATCAGTGTCAAGGGTACCTGTGGGGCTTGTGTTATCCATGATTAGACGCTTCACAGTCTTCATGCCAACTTCGGCACGACAGTTGCTATGGGGGAAAGCCACATAGGAAATGAAATGGTGCACACCCCAGTCCTTTAGAAAGTGTCGTGTAGCGATAGCCGTGAATTCAGGACCACCATCGGAAGCCAGTTTGTCAGGGATACCAAAGATGACAAAGTAGACAAGTGATAAGTCCATCTGCACCACGGGAAGACCTCTCAACAATCGGCCAGTTAGAGTAACGGTCATTCACTACCAAGTAGTTGCAAGCTTTTTAGTGGAAGAAGTTCGCACAACTGGAATGGGTAAGCTGGAGATGCCAAGGGGGGTGGGTGGTGCGCTAGGGTCGAGGGGGGCCATCCGATTGCAGTGGTTACACCTATCACGAAGGGCTGTGATGGCAAGAGTGATGCCAGGCAAGAAAATAGATGCTTCAGCCCTTTCAGTCATGGAGGTGACCCCTTGGTGGTCTGCATGAAGATGGGTTAACACCTCCTCCCTGAGAGATCCCCCATCTCTCAGGGAGATAACAACATGGTCCTTGTAAAGTACCACACCATCAACTGTATGTAGGCCATCCCGAAACTGGAAGTATTCGTGGTAGGGTTCTGGGAGCTCATGCTGGAAGTTAGGTATGCCAGATTCGACAATGTCAACAAGGTTCTGCATGGTGCTGTCGCTGGCCGTAGCAGTACGGACCGTGTCCCACGTAGACTGAAGGCTGAGGGAGCCCAAGTAGGACACAGCAGAAGATAAGACGCTGTTTTCAAGGGCATCCACATGTGCGCCTGGGGTGCGTAAGCCAGCCATGAGAGTTGGGGAGTGTGTCAAGATGACAGGGTTGGAGTCAACGGCTGCCACATCATCAGGGGGGACCATTTGCACAGGATCCCCAGTTGGGTGGCGTGAGAGGCAGTCTGTGACACGATGCTTGACACCTGGCACATGAATCATCCAGAACCTGTATCTGAGGGTCTTTTCCTTCAAGTTCCTCAAGCATGGGTTAGGGATGTATTCCATGGTGCGGTCAGCAAAGATCTTCAAAAGGGGCTTGTGATTAACAGCAATGATGAGGTCATCGCAGCCCAGAACAAAGTATCTGGCCTTATCTAGAGCGTCAGCGACTGCAAGGGCCTCACCCTCCACTGGAGCATAGCATGATTCAGCAGGATGTATGAATCTGCTTCCAACAAGTGTGATCTTCCATCCTCAGTGGCAACCGAAGGGTTCATTCTTGACACAGGAGCTAAAAGCCAATGCCGCTTCTTGACCAGTCTGTCGCCAACATGTAAGCTTGCGCGGGTCAAAGATTTTGATACCCTCTTCAATCTCACTGGCAATGACAGCTTTGGATTCCTAAAAAGCACTCGGGAGAGTCTTGTCCCATACGTAGGGTGTGCCTGGCTTCCAGAGCTGCCGGAAGGGTAGCATTTTCCCTGCCACGGTGAGTGCATAGGACACCTGATTAAAAAGCTGAAACCACGAGCGGATGTCTATGATGTCATAGGGCGTTGGAAAGTCCAGGATTGCCTGCAATTATTTCTTACATGGACGAACACTGTTAGGGGTGATCTCGAACCCAGTGAACTCTACGATGTCTGCACCCAACACAAACTTGTCATGGACTATGGTGTTCCCATGGCAGCCACATGTGTCAAGCCACTGGACGGCCTGAATGAAGCTGTCTACTATTGTGTCTGCCCACAGCAGGACGTCATCCACGCACTTGGCCTTATTGGAGATGTATGACACAATCTCATCATACCGCCTTGTGTAGCCGTCACCTGAGGCAATGTATCCTTGAGGGGCAGTTTTGTAACGGCACCTGCCCCAGGGTGTCTGTCCTCTTTGCGGAGGGGTACGCTGTGGTAACCATTCCATGCATCAAAGATAGTCTTTTTTTTCTTCTTCTTTCTTTGCCATGCGGAACCGGTCTCGCCTGGTGGAAGGGTGATGGCGTGTGATGCATTTCCATCGTGGCATGAGTATTGAGAGCCTGGAAGTCAACAGTCCGCCGTTGTTTACCATTTTTCTTTGCACAGATGACCATCCTATTACACCAGGTAACAGGCTCGCCCACAGGGACTGGTTCGATGATGCACAACTGGCCATCGTGGTCTAACCCAGCGTTCACAGCATCACGTCAGTGGAGCGGGACTGGTACTGGAGTGTGATGTGCCACTGGCTGAACGTTCGAATCTACCATCAGTTTCAGGGAAGGGCTGTCCATGAGAGGCAGGGTTTGGTGCTCACATCTGCTGAATGCACTCGCCTTGTAGTAGTCAAGCAGATATTGCTGCAGCTTCTGGCGATTAGTTTCAGCAGCCGGGAAGGGTAGTTTTGTCGGGGAAGGTGGAGGTTGTTGGTGACGGGGGCCATGACAGGTTACAGTTGGGTCCTCGTGTAGAGCTGCCGTTGTATCCAGATGGTGTGATTCCTGTGTTGCATCATGCCGTCGTGGTAAAGCTTTTGAAGATGAGTCTGAGATTAGTGCAGACTTCTTTACTGAGGAAGATCTTGTCAGAACTGTCAGTGATATAGGTCATTTGCCTGGTTTCAAGGACTTAGCTCTGACCATCTTTGTCCAAAAAGCGTAGGATGGCAACTCCAAGGATCTTGATGCCTCCTATTAGTATCAGTGTGCATCATCATAGTGACTGGAATGAGGTCTGAATGACGTAAGCCAAGATGGCGGGTGACCTTCATACCAACAAGGCAGCTCTGGCATCCTGTATCAGCCATGGCGGATGCTGGAAAAATCATTGTAGGGATGGAGAGCTCAAAACCTCTCTCATGATGACATGAAGCTTTTGAACTGAATGAATTACACCACTTATTATAGTTATTGGTGCTTTCATTGGTATTTATGCTATACATATTCAACTATTATGCTGTAAAATGAACGTCCAACGTGTATTGTTTGAATAGCAATACTATTTTTTAATATATTCTGTGTAAATATGCATATATCATTTTTGGTATCCCAAGTGGAGATTTTGATTGATCCAAGATTATCTCTTTACTTTGTTTAAGAGCTTTCATAATATTATTATTATATTTTCAGGGGTTGTCATAAGTATTTGTTGTCCTTTCATCTCTTTAAAAAAAAAACGAATTACCGAATGTATATATATATATATATATATATATATATATATATATACATACATATATACACGTATATATATATATATATATATACATACATATGTACACGTATATATATATATATATATATATATATATATATATATATATATATCATGATTTTAGAAATATGCACCAAAATATCATTGAATACGTTTTTGAAAATTTCCCTTTATTACGAGGATACCAGATAATACGTACATATATTTAAATATCCGCTGTATTTTCTTTTGTTTTGTTGCTGTAATGAATTTATATTGTTACTTGATATCTTTGTTATCAAACAGGGCCTCATGGAAGACCACCACTATTGGTGAAAATGTGCTACCTTGTATAAATATCAGAAATAAATAAATAAATAAATAAATAAATAAATAAATAAAACCCATGCTTCATAGTCATTAGACACAATCTTGACGGTCACGCCAACAAACAGGTCAAATTCATGACAATAATAACTTTTGATGTAATATTTCCGTAAAATATATATCTATTACTTACTACAAGGCATAATTTGCCACCAAATCACGGATACATGTTCCTTCTTCCACGATCTAATATAGATGTTGACCTTCTGTACTATATTCAGTAGCCGAGATGAACAGAATTTCTCATCATTGTCTTGTGAGGGCGCTTGTCTTCCATTGCAATTTGATGTGAAATCTTGCATATAATTTCATTTAAAAATCATTACCAAAAAAAAAAAGTCCAATATAATACATTTTAAACACTTGTATAACAATAACTATATTTGTTTATATCAAATTGTTCTTTTTAAAGGCAATTTTAACATAAACTTTTCAAAAAATATCATAATCCTTGAGAGGATAGGGGAAATTTTGTTTCATAATTTGCATAAAATATGCAAATTAGAAGGATTGTCCTTGTACTTTTGATCATTTTTGCTGTCCATTTTTATCTGTTTACTTTGAAGAGAGTCTCTGTGAATTAAGATGTATGTTTTGATGGAAAATTATTGCCTAAAATCTTAATTTTTCTTCATGTCATTTTAAAGGACCTAATTTGCATAATTTATGCAAATTTTATGCCTTTCCCATTGTCAGATTTTGGTAGACTTTTAGTATGTGATTAAGCACATCGAATACTACAAAAAACAACTTAAAGACCTTTTGTTGCAATTTTTTGGGGTCAAACCACAAATGCACTCCACTATAGTGTAACCGTTGTATGTAGTTATATGTATTAACACTTTGAATTATTATGATGGGCCTTGAATGTCAATTGCAAGAAAGAAAGAGAGATAATTGACAGAGATACGATGATAAAAGTGAGTGAAGAGGAACCCATCGAGAAAAATACACGAGGAAGTGAGAGAGAGAGATATAGAGGGAGTAAAAGGGATAGATAGAGAGGGGGAGGGGGATAGGAGGTTTGGATGAATGGAAAATAGAGCAGAGAATGAAAGAGAGAACCTGCAGGAGTCTGCTCCCTTACTTGATTGATTGACTGATTGACTGATTGATTGATTAGTAAGTACATGCAATTAATCCATACGTACTACTTAATTGTTTTCAGCTTAAACAGTCATCTAAAACCTTTGGAACATCAATTCAATTCAAATTAACATTTATTTTCTTCCATCGCTTTTGTTGACATTTAACATTTGTTCACATAGTACAACATAATATAAAGTAACATTTTTAGAATCGAATATCTTTAAATACAAGGAAGAAGGCCCGAATGGACGGGGATATCAGACCATTTTGGCCGACAAGTTTGGAGATTTGGAGACACCCCTTAAGAGAGGGAGAAAAAAAAGAATTTAATTGGCGACAAAATATTTTCATTAATTGGGGTATCATACCACCCCTCCCTACAATCCACCCTTAGCAACCCCCCCCCCCCTAATTAAGAAAGCTGATTAAAATGAATGAGTGAAATATCTCTCATAGTCACGCAAATTGTCACGCACAGATGATTTTAGAATTTTTCCAGCATATATGTTTACGAAATGCACCTAGAAATCAAATAAAAACTCCCATTAAAATCATCAAGCAAAAAAGTCATTATACCTGCGATAGCTTTTAAAAAGTAGCATGTTTACATGGAAGGTTAAATATTACCTTTTCGCTTCAGTGGCGTATCTGGACCTTCATTTCAGAAGGGGGGGGGGGGCATCTGAGCCGAGCTTTTCCAGGCCCTAATTTGCGTCTCGGTAAGGTAGAGGGGGTGTAGAACGTCGGATGTTCCTTTCATTTCTATCTTCACAGTTTACAAATTATGATTTGGATTTAATTTAATTTATGTTTTTATCAATTGTGATTGGCACAATGAAGTCGTAGCTACTTGCGAGTGAGTGAAGGGAACGAGCAAAATTCCTTGGCTTCATTTCGCTTGATTAAAAATGTTTTAACTCAGGCTCAGTTCTTTATACTTAATGCATAAACTACTTACTTGTACGTTTGAAAATATTTCAGTTTTTATTTCAGTTCATTTCAGTGGCGTTCAAATTCGAAAAGTTTGGCTACACGAGTACCACAATATTAGATCACCTTTTTACGGCTTGCTTTAAAACGTCTACTTAATAATAGTGTTTAACAAGATGGCACTGCGACCAAGAGAGACATTTTTTGAAAAGTTATCTTTAATTTATGATGTTTTAATTGCAATTTGGCTACAATTTATATTCAAATGACAGCTCCACCATTACTGAAATGTTAGTTATTCGTTTTCGGTCGCTTTGTTTCTTTTTGTATGTATTCTTCTAGATTGTGTGCGTTCCCGATTGTATGCGTGTGGGTGTGTTCTAAGGTATTCATTGAAAATAATGCAAGAATCAATGATTATAACAATACCGATTAATAATCATTCACGATGAAAGACAAGGTATAATGACCTCAGAATATACACGGTCGGACATGCCATAAACCAATAGCATGTTTTAGTTTGCATGTTTCAACATCCTGCTTATACCTTGCGTCTCAAAAAAAAACTTTACACTTTTGAAATGGCTGCTAAATAAAAATTATATGATTCGGGGGGGGGGGAAGGTTTATATGTCTGGATAGCTTATGGACTCAACTTTCATATGACACCAAAAAGTCCGAAAATAGTTCATGCTTGGGTGAGCACTGCTCACTTTTAAAGGGTATGAAAATTAGGTTGCGCAGGAATTAGCCTTCCAATTTGTGAAAGGTGAGTCCTTTGGAGCTTACAAAATTGAGGGTGATATGATAAATTCATGATCAATTGCGATCAGCTTGGGTTTGCTGAGTGAATTTTATGGTTTATTAAATCAAAATTTTATGCATGAGTGAACAGGAATTGCATTTATTATTGTAGCATTGTAACTTTCCCTGGTAGACTCGGTGCTGTGTTAATGGGAGTCAGGATGGGGTGATGGTACATGTTGCAGGGGAGGTGAGATAGGGTAGGACTTTGTGGGGTGGATGGGATAAAGGTCAAAAGGACATTATGCTCCCCCCCCCCTCTCTCTCTCTCTCTCTCTCTCTCTCTCTCTCGCTTCCTGGGTGTGCTGTATGGTGGGCACAAGATGGAGCTCCTTTTTGTCATCGTTCGAGAGCAGCGACAGAGCGTCTCACCCAGCTGTTCGGTGATCGAGTTCTTTCTCTGCACCGAGATGTTGAATGGCCTCCGTGTTCCCCCGACCTTACGCCCCTTAATTTTTTTTTTCTTGTAGGGATATCTGAAGGCGAAAGTGTACACTACCCCTCCAGTCAACTTGGACGAGATCAGGAGAAGTATCACCCGCGAAATGGATGAGCTCAGGCGAGACATGCAAAGGTCAGGAGAGCTGTACGGGACATGATGAAGAAAGCCAAGATTGTGCATCGAAAGAGGAGGTGGACATGTGGACCATTGAACTGGAAGACTTTGATTTTTAGTTTCCATTATCAGATATTTTTCCTCCTTTTTTTTCTCTCTCTTACAAGAGAGATGAAACAGTTGTAAAATTGAAAAGAATAAAAATCAACTAAAAAGAAAGACTGACATGTTCATTTTACAAATTTGTGTTACACTGTACCTTATTTCTTGTGCGAAACTCAACTGCTAAAATGACTGGTGGGTTGGTCGATTGATTGAGTGATTGACTGAGTTATTGATTAATTATGATTTATTTATTGAATAATCAATTGATTGAAATAGCTGAATGGTGATTGAATGCTTGATTGATTAATTGATTGACCGATTGATTGACTGATGCATTGTTGATTTAGTGATTGATAGCTGAATGTTGATTGTCTAATTTACGGTACTGATTGATTGACTGATAGATTGTGATTGACTTCAGGTGTCAATGGGTAATAGCAACCAGTCCAATTTGGGAAATGTAGGTAGAATTCGGGATAAGGGAAGGTAGTCTGGATATGTTAGAGTGGAGACCAACGAAAATGAATTGTCAAGATATGCACAAGCACACCAAGGAAGAGAGAGAGAGAGAGAAGGGGGGGCATACATGTCCTCTTGACCCTTATCCCATCTACCCAACAAAGTCCTACATCTCACCTCCCCTGCACCATGTACCATCACCCCATCCTGACTCCCATGAACACACAACGGAGTCTACCAGGGAAAGTTACAATGCTGCAATAACAAATGCAATTCCTGTTCACTCATGCATAAAATGTTAATCCCATAAACCATAAATTTCACTCAGCAGACCCAAAATCACCACAATTGATCATAAATTTTTCATATCATCCTCAATTCCGTAAGCTCCAAAAGACTTTCCTCTCACAAATTGGAAGGCCCATTCCTGCGCAACCTAATTTCCATACCCTTTACAAAAGTGAGCAGTGCTCACCCAAACATGAATTATTTTCGGACTTTTTGGTGTCATGAAAGTTGACTCTATGAGCTTTCCAAACATATAAAGCTTTCCCCCCAGAATCATATATTTTTTATTTGGCAGCCATTTAAAAAGTGTAAAGTTTTTTTTTTTGAGACGCACGGTAGTGCCTTTTGGAGTGAAACTCTAGTCGATTGTCTTTTGTATGCCTTAAAAACAACTTAATCGTGTTAATTTTAGATGAAACGCAATAGTATTGTTAGCAAAATATATATTACAAATCTTTTTTATTTTTTTCTAAATACTTTTTTTTTAACATTTTTTTTAAAGTTGATATTTTCGAAGGTTTCATTCCAAAAGGCTCCAAATGCAAAAATATTGGTAACAATTTTTAAAAATAATGACTGACTTTTAGAAAGATTTCGCACTGATGATCTAAACAGGTATCTGTACCACATTGGCTGAAATATTAATACATAGCTTATAGGGGACCACGATATAAATTTAAAAATTCAAAATCACCATAGTGTATTTAATCCCTTTTGGAATGAAGATTAAATTTGGAGAGAATTTATTTTTTTCACCTTTTGAAATATAATTATTGTCATGATTGTTGTGATATGATGTGGAGCATTTGATTTCCATATTCGAGATGCGCATATTTATCTTTAAAACTCAATTTCGGTGAAAACTGGATTTAGTCCCTTGTGGAATTACGCTCTTCATATAGACACCGAAATTATATCTGCAGGATGGATATTTCATGATTTATGGCTAATCTTATCTACTGCCATGTTGTACGCAATTTTGAAAATAACCTTTTTACAGAGGTCCGATTTTTTTTTTTTTTTAGACCTTTAGCATGTTATTCCGGAAGTCAAATACAACAAAAAACGTTTTTTAAAAAATTTGTTAATTTTTTTGTAGTTATTAACTCGACTACTAACTAGGTAATCGATGAATATATACCCCGCACCCCGTCTCTTTTTGGCTCCGTAATCAGAGGATAAACCTCTCCCATACAGCAAAACAAAAAGGTGATTTTTTTTTCCCCTCGAACATTTTTCAGGAATTTTATGTATGATTTTTTTTTTTGGGGGGGGGCAACCCCCTCCCCCCCCCCCCCAAGGGTTTGTTTTTCCAAAAAAACATTTTAAAGGAATTTTTATGTATGGAATCTTTTTGTGTGTGTGTGTGTGTGTGTGTGTGTGTGTGAGAGAGAGTTTTTTTTTTTCCTATCAAGGAAAGTTCACAAATGGGAATTTACACCTAATGCTTCCTTTTTTATAGATCATAATACTTTTTTTTACATTTGCCCCATTTAGAGTAATCCTATTCGAGAACTACAATGGCTTCCAAGGTGGAAGGTGAACATCTTCAAAGTTTAGTATGTCCTGTGTGTCTAGATGTCTTCAAGAATGCTACTCTAATAAGCTTTGGACATACGTTCTGCAAGAGCTGCTTAGAAAGATATGATGAACAACACTACGACCTTGACCATATAGTCTGCCCAGTCTGTAGGCAAACTACAGAACTAGGACAACACAGCATGCATAGAGTTGCGGGTTTAAAACCAAATTTTTCACTAAATGGACTTGAGGAAAATCTGCACGCAGCTGCACATTCACCAAGTTTCCGTCCATTGCACAGTAAAGTTCACAACGACATATTTTGTGAAAATTGTACAAAATTAATTTGCCTTTTAATAGTACCTGTTACTTAGATAATCACAGAGATCACAAGATCAAAAAGAAGGAGGAGTTAGAAGGGTACTTGAAAGAGAAGCCCCTCGGCTCCGCGGCCCATGCCATATTTTGATACCCTCCCCAGTTCAAAAAGGGCTGCACATAATACTGGCCATAGATTTCATCAGCTTGATAGGGACTAGAATGCAAAGACTAAGGAAAATGGGGAAAACCTGATGACGCAATGCGGAAGTTATTACGTCCAATAAATGCTGCCGTGTCCAATGCACGTCAACTTATAGGGGCGTTGTCTCCAACTACAGGAAAGTTTCAGCAATCTCTCTATTAAGATGATTACTACGTGTTGATAGGTAAATGATTTCCTTTCTTCTTCCTCGTCCGATTGGTTATGAGGGTAAGCGTAACTATTATATACCACCAAAGCATGGTTGATATCGAGACACGTAGATTGTAAGATCTAAGCTCAACTGCATGAACAGTTGGGCCCTGTCTTATAAAAATCTGCTATCGATCCGAAATGATCCCACTTCCTCGAATCAATAGCAAACTTTTACACTCCTATGTATTTGGTACATAGGTGCTATCAATTTTGATAATTTATATTAATAATTATCATATTGATATACCTATTTCTATAGCGTCTTTGGCAGTTACCCAAGCCTAGTCTCAACTAAGACATTTTTTTGCAGCTCTATAAAATATGCCATAGTTTATGATTTATTTTTCATGTCCCATTAATTTGAAAGTGCGTATCTTTATTTTGTAACAAAAAAAATCTTCACAATATAATTCAGAACTTAAAACTAGCTTAGAGAAAGTGTAAATGGCCGTGTGGGTGTGGGTGTGTGTGTGTGAGAGAGAGAGAGAAAGAGAGTCGGGAAGGGGTTACTGGAGGACAATATGGGTTATCAAAATAGAGGAATTGCGATAGGGATCTCAGCTTCAATAGATCAATGAGCTCAATAAAGGGAATGATTATGTAATAAAGACTATAAAAATAAAGTATATTAAGTTTCAATTTCGCTTCAAGAGTTTGAATTGATCTTTGGCTTGTTTTATTGTTTTTTGTTTTTTCTTCAGCAATATAGTCACAGATAGTCACAAACACCAAAAAGGATAGACAAAATAAATGTAAGGGAATCTGCACTGGTATTCCAGTAGTAAGTTTCTAACACTACGACCGTCGGGAGATAGCATAGTGAATGCAGCAAGATATACAATGAGCATTAAGTAAACATTAGTGTATACATACACATTAAAGAAAGAATATCAGAGGCGTATCGAATGCATTGTCGCTTGAATGAGTAGTAGTTATTAGACGAGTATTACAGAGTGCAATATGCTCTCGAAAGGAACATTTTTAGCTACAAATAAACTTACAGATCTATTTTCAGGATTTAGAGAGTTCCAGTATTTGGGACATGAATTATCTAAAAAGGTTCACAAAATGGATATTATTGCTTGATAATTATTTTATTTATACTATCTTCCTTTATTTACATTTACCTACGTGTTCTTAGAATCATATTCGAAACCTGATATGGCTTCTAAGGTGGAAGGTTTGGAATGTCCTCTGTGTCTAGATGTCTTCAAGGACCCTACCATCCTTAGCTGTGGACATACGTTCTGCAAAAGCTGCTTAGAAGCATGTGATGAGCAACATAACCTTGAACATTTAGTCTGCCCGGTCTGCAGGAAAAATACTAAATTAGGAGAAAATCGAGTGTCTGGACTGACCCCAAACATTTCAGTTAAAGGGCTTGAAGACAAGTTACATCTAGATGTAGATAAACAATCAACAACTTTCTGTTCATTGCACGGTCAACTTTACAAAGATATTTTCTGTGAAGATTGTGGGGAGTTCATCTGCCTCACTTGTTACATTAATCATCATAAACATCACAAAATTAGAAAGAAGGAAGAATTAGAAGGGTATTTGAGAAACAAGACTGAAATACTCATTCAGAATAGTAAGACCAGAAAAAGTGAAATTGAGAAGTCTGTGAACAATGCTGAACAACAAAGAATAGATATGCACAGTCACTTCAATAATGTAGAGAAAGCAATTAGAGCAGAGTTAGCTAAAAGGGTCACAGTCCTTCAGAAAAATGAGGAAACACTGCTAAAGAAGTTAGATAGTATTCGGAAGGATACAGAGAATCAGGTGGAAGGTTGCATAGCGAACCATAGAAAGGTAATTGATTCCATAAACAGGTCCGCAGTACTACTTAGAGGCAATACAGGTAAGAACTTAGATCTTCATACAATTAAAGCACGAGATTCGCAATATAATGATCTCGAAGAATCATTGACGAAAATCATAGACGAAGAGTCCTTGGTAAGTCTCAAACAAACAGCAGAGAGTATACGGTTTTGTCCCTCGGATAAGAAGCTTCTTGTCCTAGGTCATATAGAGCTGGGAATGAAGGAAAAGAGTAACATTCAACATGTGAAGACTGCTGCTAGTGCGAATAAGAAACCAATTCAGGTGCAAACAAGTAGAAATGTAGCCACTATTCCATCACTATTAAAGAGTAAGTCGTTAAACATAGTAAAAATGGTGATGGTTAATGTATCAGATCTAGTTATTGGAATGGCAGGTCTATCCCAGGATGCCGTAGCAATAGGATACGGATATAACAAACATGGTACTGAATGTTTCTCTGTGTCAGGTGAGAAGAAACAACATCTAAATAGTGAAGTAGGTGAGGTGTGGGACATTGCACTGCTTACTGATGGTAGATCAGTAGTAACACAAGACTGTCATACACTCAGGGTGTACAACACTCAAGATACTGACAGCAGAGCTATGCAATACACATGCAAGAAAGGGGAAATTCCTACTACGTTATGTAGTGACCAGCATGATAATATCTTTGCTGTTAATGGTAATCCAGAGGTCTACATCTTCCATGGTAGAAAAACTTGCCCACAGAGAGTAGTCCCTACTGGTGATATCAAACCAAGACAGATATGTGTAACCAAAACAGGTGTATTTATCACCAGTACCTGTGATATTACACCCAGCACAGTTACTGTGTTTGACAGAGAAGGTCATGTAGGTAGCTCCTTCACAGCGAGTGATACTGATGAATACCTGTATGCTGCAGTAGACAGCCAAGATAGAGTGTTAGTAGCAAGAGTGAGGCAGGGTTATCATGTCTTTAAATTGACTAGGTACACACTTCAGGGTACGACACTCATCGAGCAAATGTCATGCAATGAACTCACACTTCCATTTGCCATTAGTATGCCTAGTTCTTACTGTTACATGACAAGTCTAGCACCCAAGTTGCTTGTATTTGATAATTGTAACAATCTCTATTTCATAGAGCTTAGTGCGTAGCTCCAATACCTTAATTACCGAAACCTTATTCCATTGATTTCAATCATAGAAAGCTATTCGCTTAATATGTATGTACCACCTTACACAAATTACATACCATGGAATACGTTACCTGGTTACATTATATGCATACATATTATGTGGGATTAAACTTATTTGATTATAGGGCCTATCTTATTGAAACAAGTGAAGACAACTATTAAAATATCTAGGCTTCATTCACAATATGTTTACTGATGATTAGAATTATGTAGTACGGTATGTCATATTCTTCAACGCTTACTTATTTCGCAAATAGTGTTCACTTTTATATAAATTACTAACACCTCACAATTTTTTTTTTTTCAGGTCATGCTATTGAACCTGTTGAATATAACGAAATTTGTTTAAGACCTTTTACGTGAGAAGTCAGTCAGGGTTCACGAATAGTGTATTGCAAATTAAGTCAGAATTAACCTGCAGAAAACAAATTATATATATGGTTATAAAATCGAATTTTGATAGATACAATATGTATACATCGTAAGTGCTCGCAGAAAATATCAGGATCAAATATCAAGGTGGTATTCATTGCATCAGTTCATTAAGATATTTCGTTTCCACATTTTATACACGACTAGTGTTATAATGCTAGTAAATAACCTTAAATTTCTTCTTGAGTAGAAGTGATAACAGAAGTTTGATTAAACATTGAACTGGCATTGAACTGGTTTGAAACATACTTTAGAAATAGATCCCGAAGGGTAATTATAGATGATGTGTTGTCAGAACCTCATCAACCAACCGAAGGTGTTCCTCAAGGTTCAGTCATGGGCCCACTCTGCTTTATAATGTATACAGCACCATCAGAACACTTGATCGAAAAGTATGGTATTGATAGAATTGTATATCCAGATGACACTCAAATATACATGATATTCTCAGAAAAGGAATGTCTTACAGTGATCCCCAAGTTAGAATTATGTCTGAATGAAATTAAGGAATGGTTGAATCAAAATAGTCTAAAAGTGAATACAATGAAGACTGAGGTTATGGATAGAAAATTTCGTCACATGAGTTCATTAGACCTATCCTCCATAAATGTTGCAGGTTCTTCAAATTTTTGCCAGTCGTGAAGGCTCGTGATCTTGGTACAAAAGTTGAAAATGATCTCAGCATGAGATGCCATGTCAGTAATGTTTGCAAGATGGCTGCCATGGTTCTGTATAAAATTGGTTAAATGAGAAAATTTCTGGACAGGACAACAACAGATAAACTAGTTCAAGCTTTCATTTCAAGTTATTTAGATAATTAATTTACAGATAATGTTAAAAGTCTGCCTTTTGGAATCCCAGAGTCGTTTCTTTGTATCCGAAACTCTGCTGCTAGACTTACAGTAGGTAAAGGGAAATATGAACATATATCTCCCAGCCTATCTGAACTTCACTGGTTACCCGTAAGACCGAGGATTAAATACAAATTCCTTGTACTGGTATTTAAATGTTTACATGGCATCGCCCCTCATTCAAGTGTATGTATCCAAACGCAATCTTCGTTCAAATTCCCCAAAATCCTCTCTCTAAAATTTCCGTGCAGACCAAGTTATATGGGGATAGGGCATTTCAAAAGATAGCACCAGAACTTTGGAATGAACTCCAGCAGTATTTAAAGAATATCACTCAGTTGGATCAGTTTAAATCTGAGTTGAAAACACTAATGCTTTTTAATGTGTAACTAAGTTTGTTGTTATACAGTGAAGTTCTTATACGCATAGAAACCATGTGGTATATTTCGTTTACTAAACAATGTATTATTATCATCATTATAATTATTATTATCATTATTATTATTATTATTATTAGAGGTAATAATTCATTTTTATAGCAGGATGTGGAAATAAACTCGTTAATTTTACTGACGGATTTTATGAAAAATAATGATCAAGTAACACTAAAATCAGTGAATATTTGCGATTCATATTTCTGTCAACCTATTTTGTGAAAGATTCATGACAATTTGCATGAAAATTTGTTTGATTTACTGTTTAAAAGTTACCTATGCGGATACCCAACATGACTGGACATAAGACGTGTGGGTATACTTAGGAATTGATATGATATTGATATATAGCTCAGGCAATCGTCAAGTGCTGAATGAATGACGTGGATCAGAAAGAGTTCTATTTCTCAAATGCAGATGGTACGTACCCTGATTATAGTCATGCTGCTTTTGGTCCAATGAATTTATTGCCAATTTACAAACTATTATGTTGGATTTTCTCTAGGTGAAATAAGAGTTTCTGTTGATATTCAATCCGTTTATTTCATGATAACTTATCTCATAACAAGGTTGTCATAGGAGTGGTCATAGATGGAGTCATCCTGAATTTTTTGAGATGCCATGAAAGTTGAGAAAAGTTTTCATGAGGTTAGCATCGGAATGAAAGTAAGAAATTTAATTTTCATGAGGTTAGCATCGGAATGAAAGTAAGAAATTTAATTGTCTCCCCAAAATGACTTCTGGTTATTTTAATCGCAACTTCTATAAATCAAACGTAAGTCCTAAATGCGCACTTCTGATTTGCTAAATATAAAGTTGCGTTTTATTTTCCTGAGTTTCGTTCAAACGCAAGTTTTGTGCAACGGCCCATGGTATAAAGGAAAAGTCAAGCAAGGAAATAACCCGGGGGGGGGGGGGGGTCACTTACCACATTACGTGCTACGCAACCGCGTCCACAAAAAGCGTCGAAAAGGTTCTGTTTTCAGCCTTAACGCTTAAGGCGTCGTCGACGTTTTCCTTAAAAGGGGGTGTTTTCAGCTTCAATCGCCGTTTAGAGTACAAAATAACAAAGTCAGTCTTCGACATTTAGGGTATAGATTGCATGTTATGATAATCCTTGAATTCTGCTTTTCTTGATCACGAGTATTTTGATATGAATAACACCGATTGGTGACTGGGATTGTTTTGATATCACTGAAAGTTTATCTGTTTGTACTCGAAAAGTGTTATTTTGTTGCTTTCCTGCTTATAATAGGGGTTATTAATTTTAAACGCCAGTAAGGGTATTGTACTTGGTACCAATAATTCATACGCCACTTAGGGTATTTTGGGGTGGCATGATGACCTTGTTGACACCATTTAGGGTATGTTTTTCTGATGTGACGCCGTATAGGGGTACAAATTGGACTTCGTGCAATACGCCATTTAGGGTCCATTTTTAAAGTGTGTGTAGCACATTTGTCTGAGAGTGACCCTAAATGACCCCAATTTGTACACGCATGCGCATCTGTTTGGGTGGACGCGCTACTTGATTAACATGTAAAATCATACTGGCGCGCGCATCTTGAGGTGCAGAAAATGACAGCGTATAAAGGTCAAATGTATTTGGTACAAATCTCATTTTACTGCACATGCGCATATTGTAATTACGAACTGGCTTATTGCGTAGAATCTGGATTGATTTATAGAGGGTTTGCGAATCCTGTCGTATAGCTATGTCAGGTATATAGTTAATGATAGAAGATAAGATGAAAACCGCTCTGTTGAGTGAATTTTAAGAGAGAAATGTAGAGATTAACTTATAGCAAGAATAATGATCTTAAATGAGATCAAACATACTTAGTTCTTGCTCCCCATGAGAAAGTTTTTAGCTGTATGGACAGTGAAATATCAACGATTTGTTTAAGCAACTGGTCGATAGATATAATACTGTACATAGTTCCATATTAAGTGTCATAGATTACGACGTGAATTACACTCTAATACCTCGGCTAAATTATTCAAGAAGCATCTTAAAACATACTTACTTACATTGTACCTAACTGTATGACATAGTTATTACATTTTTGCTAGTCTTCATGTGATGATTAATTTGTTCTGTAAGTCGCTTTGATCACTTTTAAATTAGATATAGCGCTATAAAAGAAACAATTATTATCTAAAACTTCACAGGTTATGATGAGGCTCTAAATGTGTGTAAGCTGCCCTCACTCCACTGTCGCCGAGATACCCTCCTTCATAGTTTTGGCCAGAAAATACTACATTCTGTCAAACATAGACGTTAATTATGTTGCAATGTGTATTTAATCATGCATTCAGTTATGAATTCAATTATGTATTCAAATATGTATTCAATTACGAATTCAGTCATGATTCAATTATGTATTCAATTATGTATTCAATTATGTATTCAATCATGTATTCAATTGTGTATCAATTGTGTATCAATTGTGTATTCAATTATGCAATTATATAGAACAAGCATAGGTGTATATACTATGAATGAGAAATGCCTGGAAAATGTTTGTTAAAAAATGATGCAGAAATCACAGTCCCTTGTCTAATATATGTATGCCTTTGTGGTATATTTTTCCTTGTGTGCGTATGTTTGAGTGACGTGTGTGTGCGTGTGTGTATGCGTGTTTATGCATGTGTATACTATTCAGTTACCTATAAGAATGTACTTTATGTGAAATATGTATATAAATGTCATATTGCCTGTATATTTGCATTTGTATTATTGCTCCTGTCAGTTTATGATATGTATTGTAAATTGATTGTCATATATTTATGTGTTTATGTTGCCAAATTTGTAAACTGATCCCTTCAGCTTGCTGCTGATCGGTAATTTTATATTGATACCAAAAAATAAATAATAATAAATAAATAATCAATCATCACTATCATTGTTATACTTCTTATGGTTATCCACATTTGTAGCTCTGATTGTGCCTTTTGTTGAAAGGTTGTCTATTGCTTTTCTCATTTTACTGCTTGATTTTTTATTTCGAAGATGTAACATAACGCGCTGTTCTTTTGTACTAATATATTGTTACTCAATTATACAGTTTAACTGTTTACATGACAGACTTAGCATTCTTTTTTTTTTCTTGTGCAATTCACTTTATTCTTTATGGTCACATGTTTTAATGTGGAAATCTTTTTCGTTGAATTTGTTCACTTCCTGCACAGAACAATTACTCTGTTTTTAAATCAAACTACTTCTTAATAATAATAATGATGCAGTACATTTATTAGGCGCTTAATACGGATGTTTTTAAGCGCACGGTTTACGGGAAAATTAAGATTAAATCCAAAATAATACAAAAATACAAAAATTATTAGAAACCTTATGTAATTCAAACAATAGATACAGTGTATAAATACGGTAAATTAATACCGAAAATCAAAGTCGGTGTGCACCTCCATCGACCGACCCACAACTGGGCCATTCCAGAGGACTATCTACTAAAAAGATAAGTTTTCAGCAGGGACTTAAACTGATTAACGGAAGTGGCTAGATGTATATAGGCAGGTAGAGAATTCCAGAGAGAAGGGGCAATTGTAGAAAGAGCACGATCACCATATTTTGTGGAAGTGCGAGGTCCAGGAGTTAACTGCATTGTAGAGGATGAACGGAGGGATCTTGAGGAAGTAGTGGAACGTAAGGAAATGAGATCTGTGAGATACTAGGGGGCTTGCCCATTTAGGATTTTGTACGTAAGCAGAGGAACTTTAAAAGATATACGGTGATGTATGGGAAGCCAGTGGAGAGAACGGAGGATTGGGGATATGGGCTCGGATTTCCTGGAGAGGGAGACAAGTCTTGTACAAGTCTTTTGTACCCGTTGAAGTGGAAGTAAATGTGTATGAGGGAGGTTAGAAAATATGAAATTACAATAATCTAGATGACAGGAAACAAATGCATGAGTTAATTTGGCAGTTGTGGGTCGGTCAAGTGGTTTCCTTATCTTCCCAATTTTCCCAATTTCTTCATTTGATTTGTACATTATCAAACAAATGCCTGGAAACAGGCTTGCTTTCATTACGTGTTCCTATTATGGTATTGTGCATAAACAGCATTTTAGCTTGAACGAGTTCTATGAACATCAAAGTAATTTTTTTTTTTTTTATTGTTATGCTTAGTTATTATTGGATATTACAAGGTGAAAAATTTGCATTCTTTATATTGCCCAAACTTATATTGATCAGGGCCCCATTTCATAAGAACTTGATTTGATTTTATTTGAATTTATTCAGACATTATAAAAACATGTCTCGGGTAAACAAAAAAGGTTTGACCAACCCATACAAGTCTGTTTCCCGGATATAAATAACAAGTAGATTCAATATCATAAACATATTGCACAAGGTATTACTTTTAAAAAAAATAAACGAAGACAATAGTGATGATTACAAGTAAAAACAATGTAGGATTGCAGAGTACAAACTTACTCAGTTGAGGTAAAGCATCTGTGAAATTAACTATGTGGGTTGAGATGGTTATTTAACGCTTTTTTAAACATGCTAAGAGTTTTCATATTGACTACATATTTCGGAAGTTTGTTCCAATCATTTATGGTTTTAGGATAAAATGAGTTCATATAATAATCTGTTCTTGCGAAGGGTACGTGCATCTTTCAGTTCTTATCAATAACGAGTTACAATAACTGATACTACTGAACTACTGAAATCCTTGAATCTGATTGGCTAACAGCAAATTTGTCATAGAAATGGGATAATTGTTATTGATAACAAGTTTTATGAAAAGGGGCCCAGAATTACAAGTAACATGACTTGCTGCTCCTTTGTACTATCTTAGTTATAAGCTCGATTAAGATTTTTCCTTATATGACTGAAATTATAAAGTGACATTTTCTGTTGTTACTTTAATGGCATTTTGTATGAAGGACAAATCATTAAACGTGGAGTAGGTGGAGCTGTCGATCGAACAGCGTGAGTCGATGATTCTAAATCACGTTAATATCTTGATATAAGAAACTTTAACTTTTAATACATGTTTGATACATTTCTAGAAATAGTAGAACATGATAAAGAAATATATCATACAAACAAGGCAAACGCCAAGCGTTGTCTCGCCTGCATCTCGCTATAATAGATATGTGACAATAAAACGGGGTATATCCAAAAATATACCCCGTTTAACGTCACATATCTAAGTTCTTCATGTTAGAAGTATTTGATTTCGCGTGAGACATCCCTGGCCTATCCTTACACGGGAAACTTTCGATTTTTTAATCATCCCCACCCACCCGCACACCCACTCAAACACACAATCACGCCCGCCCACACACACACACTCATACATGCTTTTCAAAATTGATTCGAGCCTCTATTTCACTCCATCCTTTTTTTTCTTAACTATTTTTATTTGGGAGTTAGTCAGAATTGACTATTATTCGCTAAAACATTTGCTGCATAAATTACTTTTTTTCAAAAATACCAAAGTACTAGGTAAAGCGCCTCTTTCTTGAATGTTGCCACTTTTTACCCGTTGACTACTGAATTTTCACATTCTCATAAGCTTAATAAAGAGGCCATCCAGTTCCCGTGGGCAATGGCTTAAATTGTTTTGTGCCTCCACAATTTGAATTTTAGGAGAAAGTACACAATTTCAGGAAGTACAAAACTGAAATTTGACCATGCAAACCAAAAGCATCTTTACTGAGCTTCAACTGAAAATTACACTGGGTGACTTTTTGGTGGTTTTGTGATGCTCACAAATGGACTAGAATGCAAAGAATAAGGGAATTGGGGAAAACCCAATGACGCAACAAGGAAGTTACTACGTCCAATAAATGCTGCTGTGTACACCATACAAGTCCTTGTCAACAGATATGGGGCGTTGTCTCTAACTACAAGAAAGTTTCAGCAATCTCTCTCTCTCTCTCAAGTTGATTTCAATGATGTGATAGGTAAATGATTTTTATAACTTTTTTCCCGTCAGTTTGGTCATGAGATTTGCAACTGCAGCTTCATTAATAATATTGTATAATATTATATGCCGCGTCTACTATGCAGTAATTTTTGACATTATCTACCAAAACGCGGTGGATACAGGTAGATTATAAGACCTGAGCTCAGCTGCATGTAGAGCTGGGCCGTATAAAGAGTTGCGATTGATCGGAAGTCCTCGAATCAGCTGCAAACTAATGAAGACGTGACTCTTTGGTACAGAGGTGCGATTGAATTTAAACCATTTATATGACAGGGAAATGCGGACTATACAACCTATCGTCCCTATTGCCCCAACAAAGGACATTTGTACCGTATGCAGCCCTTGAAAGTAAGCCATACTTTAAGATGATATCTTTTATAATGAAAGTGCCAGATCTTAATATCGTTGAAAAAAATTAACTTCTAAGAGAAAGTAAGGGAAAGAGAGAGTGAAAGTGGCCTTAATAGGTGAGGATCCTGTCCCGCAATAGTTACCCCGTTTTATCCATAATATTTGAACCCTAGATTCTTAAAGTTACTCAGATCATCTAAGTCTGTGAGAAAATGGCTGTCAGCATTAAATGTAGCCATGGGGTTTAGCTCCCAGAGCCTCCAGAGACCCCAAAGTCTTGTCGATTTCACTCCATTTCCGCAATGCAACAAATTGTGTCAGTAGGAAGTAGTATGACTGGTTATTACAATACACACCCCAAAAAAATAACACAAATTTCCGTCGGGATTGGGTGTCAGACGGTCCCTAAAAATTGGGGTATATTTTCCGCCTTGAGGTTCAGAGACCAAATTTTGTCAGAAGGAAGAGCTAAAAAAAAAATGACAAAATTGTCCATCTCGAAGGGGGCGTCTATAATACTCAGAAGTGCTTTATTCAATTCAGTTAAAATGAAAATTAATATAATTTTGAGTTTGTTTTTTTTTTCTCCCAATCGAGGATTTTATTTACAAAAATCAAAATATAGACAAACAATTACTGCGTAATTACAAGAATATTCTTCAACAATGTTGTTCAAAATCCACTAGTTAAACATTCAGAATTTAAGTCTGTACAACATAATAGGTTTCCAATGATGGCATTTCAATGAATGTAAATAGGCCACCTCCGCAATGCTTTCATCTCAAAGTGCAATAACAACGAACAAACACTCACCTGTTATGCATAAGCAGGATCGTGGACCGCATACATCGGTCGGTGCTATATAACCCAATAACACTTAAAGTATGCAGTCCGCGATCCCACTGTTTGATTACATTACCTAAATGGTCCATTCAAATGTAATACAATAATTTATTAGGTAACTTACAGTCTTCTTTTCCTCTTGTTTCATTTAAGAGTACCCTTTTTTCTACTTCTTTTTTAAATAAAAAAAATAAGACCATTCTTTCTTCTATCGTGGCAAGATGCATTTCTTTCCAAAATCAATTTGTAAATACACCAAAAAGCAATAAAAAGCACGACATCTAAATCGTCATTCTCTAGTGTTAATATGTAAGAGATATCAAAATGTACCTCTACATGGAAAACCTCTCTTATGACATTTCTTATACGAAAACAAAAAGTGGTTCATTTAACTTGCAGGCTAAAAAAGCATGGACTACGTCTTCTTCAACGTTACAATGAAAACAATTGCTATCACTTGCTAAGCCCCACTTATGGAGGTTTCTCCGAGTCAGTAATAAGTTATAAAGAAATTTAAAACTAAACTCACGTAATTTGTTTTCTTGAAGATTAATGAAAAATCGTCTAAAAACATATGGCCAGACAATATCAACGCTTAACGTTGTTTCCCCAAAAAGACAATGTGAATTCAAATATGGTAACCTATTACTTGACATGATCATTCTATAGTACAATTTACTGCTTATTTCATGTATACATTTTTCTTTTTTGTTTATTTTAAGTATTATAGTTTTCTTGAGGAGATAACTTGAACTGTAGTGAGTGGCGTAAAACCTACGTTTTGGCTAGCTTGATCGCGCGGCAGTTAGCTCAACTAGCTCACAAGCTGTGAGTGGTAGCTAGGCCGATTGCTACGTGTCTGAGTTTAACGAACGGCAACTCGATCGAGCTAGGCAAAAGGTTGGGGTCGTCTTTTCAAGGCAAGCTATAGTCTTTATGGCACCCACACCGTGAATGAAATAAAGGAATATAAATTTCATAAGATCATGGCATTACGGCTTCTTTTTTTTTTTTTGATTACCTAAAATCAGGATTCAACATAAAACATATTTTGGATGGTATTTATGGCCTAGACGATCATTCCTGACATGACTAGTTTGACAATCGTAATGCACCATGACATCATCATTGTCAAAATTTAGATAATTGCGAGGAATAAATCCAGAAACGGAATACCTAATTTGGTTTGTTGTTACATACTTTACTGGCATAAAATAATGAATATAGCTCGAAACAGCGTAAGAAGCCAAAATGAATTAAGCTAAAAGTAGTGTATCTTGCTCGCATGTTAACATGGTTAAGATGGCACATTTACTTACACTGTGAATGCACTGTGATTGGATTCCTGTATGTGACGTCACTGCTGGAAGGGCGATTTCAGGGTCGGTATTGTTTTCCGCATTTATACTCTCCAGATATACATCATTTTGTAGATGTTCATTGCCTGTTTCTGCATTAGCTTTAGAGTTTTAAAACTCGCTTACGTTGTTCTGGGTGCTCCAATCTTTCTTTTAATACAGCAATCATTATGTTTTTATTCATTGGATGTCTACTTTCAAAAAATCTTATTTTGAAAGGGGACAAAATAACCCCCTTCCTGCAAAAATGTCAGTTCCATACAAACATACAACATGTCTTGCATTTGAAGGGTTATTCCCGAAGTTATTCCCATGACTGATCGTCAAGTCTAATCGAGCCCATTTTCTCCTTAACAATATTGTTTTAATTTTAAATACAGTAATCTCTTAGCATGGACAATGAATAATGTGCTCTATTTTTTATTATGACTGCCATCTGATAGATATAAAGCAGAGGTGAATAAACCTAGTGAGGTGCTCACAATGGGGATTAACGCGGATAATCAGTTTAAATAAAATATACTAGATTCTTTTCTTAATATTCCCTACTTAGAATTATACTGTTCGAGACCCGTCATGGCTTCCGAGGTGGAAGGGGAACAACTCCAAGGTTTGGTTTGTCTTATGTGTTTAAATATCTTCAAGGACCCTACCATCCTGAGCTGTGGACATACCTTCTGCAAGGGCTGCTTAGAAACATACGATGAGCAACACAAAGACCATGATCATATAGTCTGCCCAGATTGTATGAAAAGTACTGAATTAGAAGAAACTCGAGTGTCCGGACTGACCCCAAACTTTTCACTTAAAGATCTTAAGGACAAGTTACATTTAGATGTAGATAAACAATCAACAAATTTCTGTTCATTGCACAGTCAGCTATACAAAGATATTTTCTGTGAAGATTGTTGGGAATTCATCTGCCTTACCTGTTACATTAATCATCATACAGATCACAAAATTAAAAAGAAGGAAGAGTTAGAAGGGCACTTGAAGAAGAAGACAGAAACCCTCATTCGGAATAGTAAGACCAGGAAAAATCAAATTGAACAGTCCGTAGGCAATGCTGAACAACAAAAAGTAGACATACATTGTCATTTCAGTAAAGTGGAGAAAGAAATTAAAGATGAGTTTGCTAAAAGGGTCACAATACTTCAGGATGATAAAGACGCACTACTGAAAAGGTTAGATAGCATTCGGAATGACACAGAAAGTCGGGTGGAAGCTTACATTATGTACCATAGACAGGTCATTGATCTTATGAATGGTTTCACGGAAGTACTAAAAGGCTACACAGGCAAGAACTTAGATCCGGATACAATCAAAGCACAACATTTGCAATTTAGTGATATAGAAGAATCATTGAACAAAATCATAGACGAGGAATCCATAGTCCATCTCAAACAAACAGCAGAGAGTACACAGTTTCGTCCCTCGGATGAGAAGCTTCTTGCGCTAGGTCATCTAGAGCAGGATGTGAAGGAAACAAGGAGTAACATTCAACAAGTGCAGCCTGCTGCTGGTGCGAACAAGGAAGAAGAACATGTGGAAAGAATCAGAACTGTAGCAGATATTCCAACACCAGTAGAGAGTAAGCCGTTGAACATTGTAAGAAAGTTTGATGAACTACATTACATGAGCGGAATATCAGCTCTGTCACAGGATGAGGTAGCGGTAGGATACGGAGGGCACAAATCAGGCTCTGATTGTTTCTCTGTGTCAGGAGAGAAGAAACAACATCTAAAGAGTGGAGTAGGTAAGGTGTGGGATATTGCATTCCTTCCAGATGGTAGATCAGTGGTATCACATGGCTGGGGTATATTCAGTGTGTACAGCTTACAAGATACAAGTAAACGTATGCAATACACATGTAAGAAAGGCGGGTATCCCGCTTTGTGTTGTGACCAACATAATAATATCTATGCTGTTACTTCTAGTCCAGAGATTTACATCTTCCATGGTAATAATCCTAACTCAAAAGGGGTGATCCCTACTGATGATATCAAACCAAGACAGATCTGTGTAACCAAGACAGGTGTAATGGTCACCAGTACCTGTCTGTCTACACCTAGCACAGTTACTGTGTTTGACAGAGAAGGTCATGTAGGTAGCTCCATCCCAGCGAGTGATGATAATGAATACCTGTATGCTGCAGTAGACAGCCAAGATAGAGTGTTAGTAGCTAGGGTGAGGGCTGGATCTGATGTATTTAGATTGACCAGGTACACACTTCAGGGTACGACTCTTATCGAGCAAATGACATTCAAAGAACTCCAACTCCTTTGTGCAATTGACATATTTTTCCCCTATTGCTACATGACAAGCCTAGCACCCAAGTTGATTGCCTTTGCTAATAGCACGCGCATGTATTTCATAGAGCTTCCAAATTCCCAGGCCAACGTTTCAGGTTTAACTTAATATTGTTCCACTTTTGTGGAAACTTCATCACCACACCTTTTTTTTTTTTTTTTTTTTAACCTTTTTTCACGTAACTATTATAATTTTGCTTTCAAATCATTTGAGGAATGGTAGGGTATTTTTTGTTTTTGTTACTTTTCTTTTCAGGTTTTTTTTTTTGTTTTTTCTTTCTGTTTTTTTTTTTTGTGTTTGTTTTGTTTTTTGTTTTGCTGGTTTTTTAGTATTTTTTGTTGTTTTTTGTTGCTGTTGTTATTTTTTATTTGTTTTTTTTTGTTTTTCTTCTGATTTTCTTTTTGTTTTTATTTCTCTTTTTGTTTGTTTTGTTTTGCCTTTTGTTGTTTTGTTTTGTTTTGATTTTTGTTTTTGTTTTTGTTTTTTTTTTGTTTTTTTTTTTTGTTTTTTTTTTCTTGTTGTTTTTTTTTTCTGGGGGGGGGGGGGTTGTGCCCTTGAAAGTGCGCCACATACAACATTTCGTCGAGGATGTTACAGGCGTGACCGTCCTTGGATGTTTCTCAAGTTGATTGGTTGAATGAATGGTGTCACAGTTATGTCAAGTTTCTTTGCTGTTTCATTTGATTAATAAAGATATGACACTTCAGTTATACATGTGTACTTCGTCTCTCTCTCTCTCTCTCTGTATTTAGTTTCTATTTATGTTTGAAAATTTTTGACAATAAGAATTGAAGGGGAAAATCTTACATTGTATTTAATAAAATATATGCTTAGTACAATAAATATACTAATAAGCCAATTCGTAATTGATACATGGTACAAATGACAAAATGATCTCGATGTGTACGGGAACAAGCAATTGTTTTGGTGGACGCGTTTCTAGTACTTGTTTAACAACTAAAATCACAGTTATGAAAGTGTATCGAGGTCAATTATTGTACTCGGTACAAATGACCTTGATTTGCACATGCGCAGTTTGTAATTACACACTGGCTTATTTATATGCGTATCATACATAAATATGATTTAACCAAGTGCCTTTGTGAACCAAAGTGGTCACTGTATTAAACATATGGGAATGAAAGAATTCAATAGTCACTTGGTTCAAATAGTATAAGATAAAATATATGTGTATTTCAAAACTTGCAGTTACTTGATGAAGATTTAATATTATTTTACATAAATATTACGAATTTCTGTGATTGGTCCTACATGAAATGCGAAAAACGTATATCTGTCTTAATTTCAAGTATTTACATTACACTATTGTTCAAGGACATTTTCAATCTTAATCATACAACTATATTGCATTGTAGATTTTTTTTTCATAAACATTTTTAAAGTACAGGTTATTTACAACTCGGTGGTAAAAGATCATGCCAACTTTATTACATATGTAAACTTTTTACACAACATAATATATAACATCAATATATCTCGTGCGTCCTAAAAAAAAGTTTACACTCAAAATAAGTCTTCCAAAATAATTATTTCAAAATATTTGTAAATGTTTTTTTTTATATCTGGGGCTAGTTTAGGCTCTCATCTATCAAATGACACCAAAAAATATGGTGCTATTTTATGTTCGAGTGTGCAAAGGCCACTTTTGTGAAAGAGTTCAAAATCCAGACTCGACAAGAACTGGTCTTTGTTCTGGCTGGTATTAACAACTTTGAGAACTGTTAAAAGTCGACAGATGGAAAAAGTCTCCCCAGATGATATTTTCAAAATATATTCATGAAATTTTCATATTTATGGATGGCTGAGGGTCTCTTCTATCTAAAACACGATAAAAACTACTTTCGAAAAATAAACTCAAGACAATTTCAATAGCCCTGTCTATCACCTTTAGAAATGTGCGAACATTATAATGGTGTATTACGTAATCCGAACCTGATTTCTAAGGGCAGTATAATAGGCCTTTGAAATTGCCTTTGAGTTTATTTTTCGAAAGTAGTTTTTATCGTGTTCTAATGACATCAAAATATTGAACGATATTTTACCCTTGAGTGTTCAAAAGCCATTGTTGTGAAATAGTGCAAAATTCATTTTGCTGACAAAATTGGTACAAAGATGAGAGTCCTGAATAGGCTTAGAAATGTTCATATTCTGATCATTAAAAGGCAACTTATGAAATAATAGGCTCTGTTTTCTGTGTCCTGACATATTCCATCAACACTCTATGGTTGACTGAGAAAGACAGCTTGAATGAAAACTCGCCAAAATCTATTTCTATTCTATTTTCTATTCTTTTGTACGTTCAGAAAAAAAAAAAGGAAAATCAATCGTCCTTTACCTGATAGTGGTTTACGTTCATTCTGTCAGTGGATCACTCATTACTCATGGAGTGATGTGTTACATCTACCAGATCCTTCTGAAAAAAATGCGCTGTGTTTATTGATACTACTATGGCAAAGTTGATAAAAGATAAAAGATAATGATAAACCTTGGATGACACCACAGTTAAAGCTCATGTACAGTATTGGTAGCAAAAAGAAAATTGGAAAGAAACATGTTAAATATAGTCTCATGTTGTTCTCCTTGTATCAAAAGATGTCTGTAAGAGATCATTTGGTATTCCATCTATGATTTCTGGTGAATTTCAGTGTAAATATCTGTAAGGAATGCTTGATCACTGCTATTATGCTAGGACCCTTCCACCCCGACGGCTCGCCGCACAGCAATCTTGGAGCTTCGCATAGAGACAACGTGTGTGCACTGTGTGTAGCTACTCATCATTGGTTTTACATGTGGATGTACAGTGTATAGCACATGCTGCCTCTGCTGGGATTTTACGTGCCTGTCCCAGCACATAAATTAGTTTTTGCCTGTTATTTGTTTAATATTAAACTTTAGGAGGCGAAATCTTCACAGTGTCTTAGTATTGCTAGTATCTTGCTATTTATCAACAAAAATTGAAGAAAATCTGACGAACAATTTTCGAGGCTTACCAAAACTTTACATGACCTTTAAAAACAATCATAAATGAGAGGGAAAGAGCATTTCAAAAGAAGGATAAAGCATTGTGGCGTAATCTTAGAAATAAAGTAAATAAAATGAAAATTAGTGCTAAAGATCGTTATTATAACACCCGTGTATCTCATCTAAAAACGACAAATCCAGCAGCCTGGTATAAGCAAATTAAAATCATTACAAAAAGGAATAATACATCTCCTGCAATAGCTGTAGCTGACGTCGAGACTGACGACCCCGATCATCGTGAGAAGATTGCTGATGCCATAAATAAGCATTTCATCAGTATAGCGTCAGATCTAGCACCAATGGATAGGAGAAATTTGCCAGCTTTCTTACCATCTCCTTGCGTATGTCCGGAGGTGCAACCTCATCATGTATTGAGTTTGCTAAATCTCTATTAAATAGCACACAATGTAAAGACTGGTTACCAAAAAAGAAAAATGTTTCGATTTCTTTAAGACATGTATCAAATTTTGCACAGTTCAAATGCAAAACGGTTCGATTCAGAAAGAGCGCAATACCACATATCATAGATCTACTCAATTCCCAGTAATGTTCATTATATTTCTTCTTAAAAATTTTACAGAAATAGAAATTATCATTGTTTTATAATCTCTGTGTCAGTTTTAATTTCAGTCCAATTTTAATACTCTGATTTGTATTCATGTTTTGTATTTACTTATTTTGTTATGTATATTGTCATTCTTATTTCATATGTTATTTTTATCTATGATCAATTTTTATGTATTTCTGCAATGTAAACATGCTAATTTCAGCTCTTGGGCGGCCAATCATGTATTGAATTTTATCTGAAATAAACGATTACTTGAACTTGAACTTGAATCGATATTTCAAAACACATTAAAATACTGTATTTAAGTGCTCACGAAGCATTAAAATATTGATAAAAATAATCTTAGTACATACACAGAAAAAAAAATTGTTCTTTCATCAACTGTCTTTATAAAATAAGAATATTTCAAAGCCTTTTCAGACTCTCAACTTTGCTGATACCAGCCAGAGCAAATACCAATTCTTGTCAAGTCTGGATTTTGCACCTTATCACAAAAGTGGCCTTTCTTCACTCGAGCGTAAAATATCAACAGATTTGTAGGTGTCGTTTAATAGAAGAGACCCTTCGCTGTCCAAATGCATGACATATTGCTTCAAATATTTTGAAATATCTTTTTCTGACTGTTAACT
>CM046833.1:27736127-27798490 GCA_025618425.1 Heliocidaris tuberculata
ATATATATGCATGAATAAAGAAATATACATATTGAAGTTTTAACAAATACATATTGAGGTTCACTAATATATTAAATACTAGAATGCGTAATATTGAACAAGATACTATAACTGTATGATAGTGAAAACAAATGACTATAGTATGAAATCAAGGGTAATTGTTGGTTGAGAAACAAAGAAAAAAAAATTTAGACACTCTAAACATCTGTAACGATACAGAAATATGTGAACCAGATGATGTACAAATGACGCAAAACCACTTCTCCTCCCATTTAATAAGCTAATATAACTTGACCTTTTCAATGATAAAATATAATTAAGAGGGCAAAAAATTGCAGACATATCGATTATTCACACTTCCATCGAAGAAGAAAAATATTTTGAAATTCTTACCGATAGATACATGAGACGAATTCCATTATATCATTCAATGTGAGAAGATTACAATAAGAAGAGAAAGGTTTTTGACAGTCTTCAACTACGCAATGATAACTTTACAAACATAAACAGTTTAGAGAAATTCATATTTATAATGTCACTCAAAGAATACACTCTCATAAAAGAATGTGTCAATTTTTGTCGATATACTGTTGATCAACGTTGTAACCTGTATAATGATTATTCTCCGGCAGATCTATATATTGTGTATAAATATATGTACATAGTTCTTTTATTGGCTCTTTTTCTCATCACTTTACACTACTTGTACATAATCTGATAATTTGTATTTCATGAAAGAGCATTCTATTTGATCAATTATGAGTATTTTGCTCTTGTTTTTCTTTATGATAATTTTTTTTCATAAGTTTTTTATTATTTTCTCTCATAAAGAAAATTGAACATAATTTGAAACATTTATGTTAATGCTGTGCTCACGATATATTTTTCTGCCTTTGTCATGTGTTACTGTTATTCTTATCATTGTTTCGATTATTGGTGTTATATTCGAACAAAAAATTGATGGATATGTCAATGAATTTCAATTAACAAAATAAAAAAACAATACATATGATCTAGGTACGCTATAAGGTTTGAAGGGCATCAACTCCCTACATGAGTTTATATGTGTGGGAATCTTTGTATGACCTCAGTCACATCGCCATATACCGACTCCAAACTGAATCTAATAAAAACCCATATTCGCCATTCATCCTATAATGTTTCGTTCAGTCTGTTGTCAGTCTGGGTCTCGTAAGTGGGACTGATGTGTATATATGGTGTCTACTGACAAATCATTCCTCTCATATTTGTCTGGTCATTGTTCATAATAATGTGATATTTCAAACATATAATAAGTATTTATAAGTACATAATCTTTCTCTTTCCTCCTCAAACAATTAGCAATTAAATGCCTCCTTTGTTTCCGCCTCATATCTACATTAATTGCTTGCTTAAAAATGATCTGTTCGTAATGTTTATTTATAGTAATTTAGTCATTAATCACCTGCCCAATGAAAAATTCTATGCAAAACTACTCTAAAAAAGGATTGGTCAGAATGACCAAAATATGGGTCAATTCCAACCAAAGCTATTGGTGAATATGTGTCCGACCGACATATTGGTTAGAATAACCAATCCAAGTTTGGTCGTCTTTTTCAACCAATAATATTGGTTATAATTCTAACCAATCTCCCAGTGGTTATTCCAACCAATACAATGGTTGTGCTCATTTCTTAACCAATTTTTCTTGGTCATTATATAACCAATAATGTTTGGTCATTAATTTGGTTATTTTTTTCTTTCCAACCAATAAGATTGGTTATAATTCCAACCATTCTCCAGGTGGTTATTCCAACCAATACATTGGTTGTGTTCATTTCTTAACCAATTTTTCTTGGTCAATATATAACCAATTATGTTTGGTCATTAATTTGGTTCTTTTTTCTTTCCAACCAATAAGATCGGTTATAATTCTAACCATTCTCCCATTGGTTATTCCAACCAATACAACGGTTGGTTTCATTTCCTAACCAATTTTTCTTGGTCAATATATAACCAATTATGTTTGGTCATTAATTTGGTTTAGCACCAATAAAGTAACCAAAGTGCAGTGGTTATGATAGCATGTTAACCAATCATCTTTGGTCAATAATTTGTTTCAGTAACCAAAATTCATTGGTCATTATAGCATGTTCACCAACCATTTTTATACCATGTCACAAAATTGGTTATATATCAAACTACTAGTATATCATTTGGTTCAGTTAGTATTTCTTACACATGTTAAACAAGAGAGCATTCTTAGTATATATTGACTGCACGATACACATACATGTTCACTTCAAAATGGCATTTATTAACTCAGAAAAAGCACTGACAGGCACTTGCATGGTTTAAACTTTGCACAGATCAGGAATCTTTTCCACCAGAATCAAAGTGAAATGGAATGCAAATCAAATTTCTCTTTGTACAATTTCAACACTTAAAATTTTGACAATCATTAAATACACTGCATTAAAGTCATAATCACAGATAACTTATATTCTCTCCTTCAACATTCTCCCTACATACATGTTTGACATGTAACATTTGATTTTAAAGTTGTTATTATAGATAGAAAATATGAACCGGTCAGAATACTCAGCTAGGTTTTGTAGGGTGTTACTGGTATGTAAATGGTGTAAAAGAAAAAAAAGGGGGGGGGGGTTTAAATGTAATGTAATGTAATAATTATTACATTAATTCATCATTAGATTGTTATGCATTGCATAAAATATAAATTGCCACTAAACAAACACTGCCTAGACTGACAATGTTTAATGTGTTGTACATGTACATAGACTCACAGACAAACAACCAGAAAACACAATGCCTCTGGCACACACCTTTGGGGGAACAAGAAGAAAATTCATGCCTTTTCCAAAATGCTATCAATAAACTCACATACATGTAGTTGAAAACTGTTCAACTAACATTATGAATCCAGTATCCATACATACAGTATGAATGCAGTACATAGAAGGCCAATACCAGGCATTTGTATCATACATGTGTATATATACTTATATCAAGATCAGAATTCTTCAGGTCACCAAATTATGACATTTCAATCTTAACACTTTCAGTACCAACACAATGAGAAATTCAATATACTGTACTTAAAACATATCCACATGTTCATGGTAATGAGAAGGCTAACCTACTAACAGTTATAACTCACCCAGAATGCCTCCAGCTTCACTATCACAGATGGCATCCTTCAACGGGTGCCATTCTTAGTATGAATGCAGTATTAATACATACAAGGCTAGTACCAGGCATTTGCATCATACATGTATATACACTTGTATCAAGATCAGCATTCTTAAGTTCACCGAATTATGACATTTCAATCTTAACACTTTCAGTACCAACACAATGAGAAATTCAATATACTTACAACATATTCACATGTCCATGGTAATGAGTAGGCTAACCTACTAACAGTTATAACCCACCCAGAATGACTCCAAATTCACTATCACAGATGGCATCCTTCAACGAGTGCCATTCTTATCTCACTGGATTAGATATTTGCAGCACAGAACTAACCAGAACAGGAAAAAATAATTTCATATTTGTGACTTTACTGAACTTCAGCAACATTTAACCCACAGCAGTGCAGTGTCTGTTTTTAGTGACACTTTCAAAGTACAATGCATATTCTGATCCAGAATGCTCCGGAATTACACATTATTATACATAACAGGAAGAACTAAAAATCACATAAAATGTTTAGCCTATTCATGATGCAGTGCATTGTACAGTTTACAAATAAGAGCAATTTGATTGTAACAGCTCTATAAATTCACAACACAGCGTAAAATACATAATCGCTATTTTCATGAGAAAATAAGCAATATTTGAGTTAGATTTTGCAACTTTCTTTAACATCAGTTCATATTACATACATTTTTTTTCAAACTCTGTAGGAATAGAAAATTAGAATAAGTGTAGCCAATCTTAGGAGGAGAAGCTGATTTATTTAAACCACCATAAAACTAGACACAAGACAAAAAGTAAGTTTCCCCTGAAACAAACCTGGGTCAATATTCTGAAAATTGTTTTATCTTTTATCTTATTTTAATTGCCAAAGCAATCAGAAATAGAGTACCACATTGGCTCACATCGCGCACTTTTGTCTTGAATGCTGGTCATTTGCGCATTTCAAACCAATCATAAGTACGGCTTTAAAATTTGTTATGACAATTAACACAGTGAAGAAGATCAAAAGATTATGAATCCAAAAAAAAAAAAAAATCAAAGGAAAGAATTTTTCTAGGTTACTCTGTTGGGTAATGTGTAATGAAGTTCCTTAAAACATGTGCATAAGTTCCTTGATGCGGCTTGTAGTGATGTCAAATGGTGTTGTTATTTCATACATGCCCTTCTGTAGCAGGGTCCATGCATCTCTAGTTTCCGACGGATATTCCACATTCAAAACAAAAAAAGTTTTGAAGCAAGTGTCTACTGCTTTTGTCAGGTCTCCCAGCTGATAGATTGTGTCATTATACAAGCAGTAGAATTCTGTAGCTGCTAGAATGCTTGGGCCAATCACCAACACTTGCGGCTGCCTCGTGATGCCTCGCTGCTGGCACTCATGATTCCTGGCTGCAATGTACGTTGCAAGGTTTGTTCCAGGCTGTTGATCATTTCAAAATAAAAGGGAAGCCTACATTGATATTTGTGAAATTTTAACCAACTTTTGACACTGAATTGAAGCAAAGAATTGTAACGACTCTGATGAATAAGAAAAAACATGGTAATAAAATAGGGGGAATGAAAAGATCAGGTATAACAGCTGAAGTATCTGAGCTAAAGACAAAATGGAGATTGTACTACAGACATAACATACATGTATACACCTGTATATGTCCATCGTGCAGGCAAAAGTTTTCTTTTGATAAATTCAAAAAGACAAAGGTGTGAAAACTGATGGGAAGGTGAAACTTGTCAAGATCTTCGTCTGGTGTAGGAAAGCTGATGAAATGAATAAAAGCAGATGATGTTCTTTATTACTGCTGTGAACTAAAAGATCAATCCCCAAACCTAAACAAATACTGTTTTATGACCCATCGAATATATTAACTTGAGAAGACATAGGTGTGAACAAAAGTAAGTAACCATACTTATGCTTATTCCATGTTTTGAATCTGATCAATGACTTTTAGTCTTTTGAAATTTGGTTTCCTGTGAAAGTGACCCATGCAGATGAATGGATTAACTAGTAAAGCAGCTTGTACCTTTTGTACGTCAATGAAAGACTTGCGTTTCTCAACCTGACTCGGCCTCCACTTGACTTTTCCGTTCACAAGCCGTGATGGGAAGAGGTCTGGTAACAAGTATGCACAGAGGTCAGCAACCTTACCTGTAAAAACAAACATGCAACAAATGAATTCTTCCAGAATGTATTATCCACATTGGCTAGATCATAACCCTTAACGAATGGGGCGGGGGGGGGGGGGGGGGAGAAGAGAGCTCTGATGCTCACCTCAACATTTTCTAAGATTGCATGAAATTTCAAACTGCCGTTTTAGGCTATAAACAAAAAAAAATGTGCATATTGAACATAAATTATACCATCTTGTTCAACAAACAAGCAAATTTTCAAGTTCATCGGAGGTAAGGGTTAAGAGATCCCCTAAGTTACAAGAGGATTCACATAAAACACACCATCACATACAGAATAATGGAGTTAGAAATCCTGAAGTGTACATATCCAGCCTCAGGTATTACAAGTTACTCAAGGGAAGAAAAGGGTAGATATACCCCCTTTAAATACAAGGACAATCAGAGCCAGGTATCAACACAAAGCAAACAGTAATTACAGTTAACAAGAAAATGAAATGTTGAGAAACCTCAATTTATCTGAATCATGAACATGCTCTTTGAATGATTTATAAGAATGAAGCATCCATATATGGCATAATCTTGTGTAGTAATTACAAAATTTCAGGAGGCAGGGATAACACTGCTTGCTAATATAACTTACCCAGTGGAACAGGATCCTGGTTGAAGACCTCCTCTATCAGGCTTGATGTTGCACTTGTAGACTGCTTTGAGTCTTTCCTGATCTGCTCCATAAGTTTGGGAGCAACCATCTCCCACCTTTCTGTGAATACATTGGCTTTGTCTTTATAAAGGAAGCCGAAGTCCTCGTCAATCTGTATTACAGTAAAAAAAAAACCCAAAAAAAACAGATGACAGGTCACTATCTCCCAAGCAGAAGATAAAAAAGGGTGTTTTGGGGTGATGTCTAGCTCCTTTTTCCTATAGGGGTTTCTTTTATTTTAATACATTGATTGGGGATTCAGCAGGAGTCTGAAAATACATGTACCAGATCTGAGTTTCTTAATCAATGGATAATGAGGAGTGAAGTTACATACAAGCCCTAAAATGCTGTTTAGTGTACTTTGCAGTGCTCTTTCTATTCAACATTTTTTTTTTCTTCAGTTTTCTAAGCATTTATAGGGTAGTCTTTGCATTAATAGTACTCTTTTTAGTATGAACTAGATGAATCCTCGACCAGGCGTGGTCAAAATTTATGCCTCCACCTTTGCCAGATCAGAAACATATTACTTTTAATTATGGGAAATGTATTAGGATACATTTAGAGTACAAAACTAGAAAAATAATTCTATTTCACTGACAATGTGTCAGCCACATTTGAAGTTGATCCGTCAAATGGTTCTTAAGTTATCGCGAGAACGAAAACAGGACGGACAGACGGAACGACGGATGAGTGGATGGACATCCCGAAAACATAATGCCTCTGGCACCTGCCTACGGTAGGCAGAGGCATAAAAATGACCAAAAAAGTATATGCTTATCTGAATTAACTTTTTATCCTAGCATGAATTTTCATTGGTGCTTGCTGTTCCTGATCCCCCTGCAAGTTCTGGTGCCCCATTTGAGCAACATTGGGTTCCCTTCCCCAAAGGAATTCTACTAAGATTTATATAAATTCTGGTCATGTATTTCAGAATTTCACTAGTGTGAAACTGTTTATGCATGAAAAACCATGCAAAATCAATGATGCACAACAGATGATGGACGAAAAGCAGTGCATTTAGATATAAGGCCAACAGAGCAATATGTGCATATTCCCCTTTTATTTCCTACTTACCCATTCGTATCCACAGGGGTCCGCAAATCGTGGATAGTCTTGCAGTATTTCAGGAACTGTAGGCTTTTCCTCACCGTGAATCCAGAACAGCCGCGCTTGCCTTGTTTCACTCATGTAACTCCTTACAGCGTGTTTGGGTTTGTTATTATGCTTCAGCCAATTTCTCTTTTCAACCACCGTGTCCTCAGCAATCGTTGGTGCTACATGTACAAGTAGATGTGATAAAAACAGCCATATATAAAGCAAACTGATATGAGGCTAAAACAACATGTAACAAAACCAAGGGGGCTGTAGTTATCCAGTAAACTAGAAGCTTCTCAGCCTCTTGGCTAAGATCATGTGTAGTATGTGTAGCTTGGCACTTCTTTTTGAAATATAAATTTAGAATCCCTCCAGGCTTACATTCTGAAATAATAGAAAGCATCAACAATTTGCACTTCATGAAACAGGTTATGAACCAATATCAGTCAGAACTGTGAAGGGCACTAAGAGTAGTTTACATATATACATGTACAAGACTTTTTTTTTCATATATTAGTGTATTCTATCCTTCACTTATTTTTGTTTGGGCATTTTTAATGTTCTTAATGGCCGTCACACACTACATGATCTTTGGTCATACGACTCTGAAACAACTTATATCATGACATAGGCATGATTCACAATGTGCAATTTCACATGCCGACTGACTAGCAAAGCCAATTATGAAGATTTGACATGTAAAATCTTCATGACTGGTTTCAGACATTTGTTATGACACAAAATAAAGTGTGCAATGTCAGTTGTAAGACTCCTTCATTTTTTTTTTGCGACCGGCTGGTTTGTGTAGTGTGCAGCGGAAATTAGTTTCTTATGCCAAATATTACTTTTGCTTTCACTGATATTTTTAGAAGAGAATAACTTCATGACCTGGAATTCCATAAATTCTTCATTTATGATGTAGACCACCTGTGGAAAATGAATGTATAATAACTATTTCTATTATTGCAATTTGCTATCAATATTATTATCAAATTTATAGTGATCACCGGTGTAAATCCATTTTGGGTGGGGGGGGGGGGGGGGGGGGGGGGGGGGGGGGGGTATGACGACATATTTTGCCGAAATTTCTTCTTCACACTGGAGTATGCAACCTGCTCATCCGCCCGCGCACAGGCTGTTATCTCCAGACATAATTTTGTAGGTTAACCTGCTGCTTGATTCCTTGCAGTTATATAACTAACATTTCATGACAACAAAGAATAGTATAAACATTTGATAGACAAGAAGCAAACTTATTTGCTTTCTCAAGAGTAGTAATTTAACCACCATTGGTTAAGATACTGAAAATGCGAGTGAGCAAGTGCTTTCAGGTTTTCCCTTATTTTCATGCCTCTTTCCCCCTCTCTTTTACAATATTATTTCTGAATTGTAGGTTTACTTTTTCAGGGTTACACCATGTAATTCTTTCAAGGAATAAGAGCCCTGAAAAGGGCTTGCATGGGAGCTCCGTTAAGAGCTCTGTTCTCGACGTTTCGATCAGTATGCTCTGATCGTCATCAGGAGAACGACTAGAATTTTTGCCCAGTGGAGGCTATTTATTGCCTACGAAGGGATCCAATTCACAGCGTGCTCATTTCTGATTCGCGGCAAATTGGAAATGCCCGCGAATTTTTAATTCACGGCTGCATTCTCATTCTGGTCACTGGCTATAGTGACGTATCGCTGATACTTCATCAAATATTATTTCTTCTTTGAAAAAGTAAGGGGTATTTTGTACATGCCACCCCCCCCCCCTCCAAAAAGTGGGTGGTACCCTCCATCCCCCCCACCCCACCCTGATTTACACCAGTGATAGTGATACTGAAACAACTAACCTGAGAGATTCACCCCTTTGGAAGAAGATGGTGTGTTCGGTGTGGGCATTGTTTTGGCAGATTTTCCTCCTTTTTCTTTGCTGACTCTCCTTTGGATATTTCTGATTCTTTCTTCCAGGTAGCCTGTTGCTGGTACCTTTCTAACTGCTGGACTATAGAAATGTTCCTGATTGAAATAAAACCATTATTTTCAATAATGTTCATACAGATCCTAATTTCACTGGATAGGAATATGCTTCTTCAAAGGAAAACTGTATCTGGTATTTTTGGAAAATTTAAAACTAAAAGATAAAATCATGCACAGATTATGCCTTCACAGTAATGCAATTTGAGTGATAAAAAAAAATCAGGTAATCAACTGACGTATACAACCTTTAATCACAATACCTCTAACATTTCTGATGAATTCATTGCAATCCCTATGCAGTGATTCACAATTTTACCAAGTCTTTTGTGTCATCATTTGTTTCCCCCTCATTTAGACAGGTAGTCTGGTCTCTTCAGTACATAAGAACTGCTTTTCAAGAGATCAATGTAAAATGTTGCATTCGACATAACACCCAAACCATTAAATGACACATAACAGAACACCCTCAACCATAAATTGGGTGAACTCTACTGCTACGTTTACACTATGTTCCCGGCGGCCACGGCAGCCCCGTTTCAGGCCACCGTGGACAAAACAGGATGGACGTGAGACAACGCGATGGGACGGGACAGGCAAACGTGACAGGCCGTGGATGCCAGGACCTAACAAATATTGAATTAGGAGGGGAAAATGGCAAAAATGTGGCCGCCAGGAACATAATGTGAACGTAGCATACACAATTATATGTGAGTTAAATATGCTAGATGATATGGGTAACAAAATGTCCAAAAGCTGTGCAGACAACATACCATCAAATAGGATTTGGGCAACATTCTTAACCAACTTTCTGAGAGTACTCTCGTTTTAATTGCAGCGTTAAAAATATCCATATGTCAACAGCAGAGCTCAAGAAGAGATAACTGCTTAAGGAATATAAGCTAACTGGGTTTTTGTTCATATAGCATTTCATTGATTCCTTTGGACTCTATGTAGCTGAGAAATCTTACAAGAACAGTAAAAGTTGGAAAATATTAATTCATGCTCAACCAAGTCAATAATGTACCATGAAATTTTTGTATACTCACATAGCCTTTCAGAGAGCTGCATTTCAGTAGCGGGAGAGCTCGCACAATTGCTTTGGCATATCGTAGCTTATCACTTGTTCTTGGACTGTTACAAGAAAAATTAATGGTGATATCATAATTTACATTTCACATACAAAGTAATATGCTGCATTAACTAATAATTGCCAGTCACACACTGAGTTTAAAATTTAGCTTCCTTCATCCCAAAGTACATATGTACATGTAAATGTGCAATCAGTCCCAAACAGTGGTAATCAAACTTTGATGGCAGCTGATAATTTGATTCTATTATTCAATAATAATTTTGCTCAATTACTTGAGTTTTCAAAAATTTTGATCAATGTGCTTGCATAACTTTACATTAGTTAAAGTAGTGTTTATCTGTACACATACAGACTAATTTTGGAATGACACTGAGCAATATCTCATGTTGTATACTCTGATAACAAGTATGGATGGGTCTTGCATTCTGCTTTTCAAAACACCTCTTTCTAAAAAGATTATTTTATTTGTATGATAACCATGCAGAGAATTTTCAGACTTTGCAGAGACTCCAACCCCAAGCACCTCTAAAGCGGGAGATTCTCCTGCCAAGACTCCCTAGCAAACAGGAGACTCTGAATCAATGTGCACATAAAGCAAGAAATTTCTTGCTGCCGGAGGCCACTTTTAGGGTTACAGAAGCTCTCTTGTGCTCTCTTAGGCTTATTTTTTAACATATGACAACACTAAATGAGGTAAAATCCAATGATTCACATTCATTCTTTTTCAAAAAGGAGAAAACAGCTAGGGCGGGAGAAAATCAAACTCAAGTGGGAGAGCGGGAGATTTTGTGATAATGGACTCAGAGCGGGAGATCTCCCGCCAAAAATGGGAGAGTTGGAGTCTCTGACTTTGGGCCTCTACTTACTGCAGTGTGTAAGTTTGCACCATCATGCCCACCACTATCTGCACCAGTTTTATCCTCGAAGAACGGGAGAGTCTTCCATCTCTGTCGTATTCTTCTAGAATAGCTCTGCCCCTGATGCTATCCTTCTCTAACATCTGTCTGATGTCCTTTAATTATACACAATAAATCAAATAAAGCAAAATCATATATATTTCTCAATCAAAATAAATACTTGAAAGCATGGTAAATTACAGTGTATATATTCTAGTTGGTAGCCCTGGAAGAAATGTAGATCACATGAAAGAGAGTTTTCTTATCAAGCATGAAAATATTCCCCCCCCCCCCAACAAAAAGACAGAAAAAGAGAAGATATTATATACATGTATACATGTACTCTTCTTACTAAATTCATGTATCGCAGATAAAGGTCCTTATGACACGTACCAAAACTTACTTACACAAAATGAAAGTTACATGTATGGTATCAGCATTTCTTTCTGATATTGGCAAACTATTTTTAAAATGTAAACTTACAATCAAGTCATGGCAAAGCATGGAATTTGTCAGTCTTTCTAGAGAAATGAAAACTTGATGCTCTAGTGTTAAAATATGGAAAATTTCAAGGGAGTACAAACAAATCTTTGGGTCTCAGTGATGAAAAATATTAACAAACAAATAAAAATGAATAAAGAAAGAAAAAAAATGATATAATCCATCACTCACCAATTCCTTCTCTTCATCATCATATCGAACCCTTTTGGAAGGTTGCTCAGTTGGGCCACTAGCTGCCTCCAGATCTGTAAACGGATCCCCATCTCCATCGTCTCTGTCTACCGCAATTTCTTGCCCTTGGGTTCCATTTGAATCTTGACCCCTTGATGATTCAAGCTGTCTCTTTTAGATGAAATCATAGCATACATAATTCATATTGTCCTGTCTATATGAATCAAATTTGCCTTCTAAACTGACAATGAAAAGTCATAGACATACATGTATTGTTACCATGTCATACGCTGATGAAGAATACATTTAGTACCATGGTTTATGCTTCATAACCGCATAATATGCATTACAGTTCTCCTTGTATGATTGTCTAAAGTGGACTGGATGAGGATCTAGCATAAGCTTTGGTGACACACTCACCAACACCTCTGGCTCAAGATTTTGTACATTGTATGCATAGAAATGCTTATCAAAGAAGTTTGTTTGCCAGCATTTCACAATGAAGTGTACAACACATTCAAGGACAATGATGTAGAGTATTTGCCCAAATTGTGGATCTGTGGACTCTTGATCAATGTCCAGGATAAGTCCCATTCCAGGATGATATGCAATTCCATTGTACTTCACCGAGTCTGTCCTGTATACATCTTCATATAGACTACAGTGAATTAAACCAGAAATAATGTGTCCATTTTCAACATCAGCAAGCATCACCATGCTGCCTTTGCCAATTTCCAATGCTTTTGCATCAAGTGGCATCTGTGAGTAAAATCTGTAGCACTGTGCCTTCTGATGCCTGTATGCCATTGTTCTGCACACATTTCGGAAGTTGCAAATAATGTGTGACAAGCGGCGGAAAAAATTATGTTTCGCCTCAAAACGCATCACCCAAAATCTTATTAGAGGCCCAACCAGACGGATACATCTAGGGTAATGCGTCATATAATGCTGTTTGGGGATTATCCTCTTCTGTGGGAACAGCACTTTGAAGAGCTCCAGATGATCCGATATTTGGTACTGCAGGTGGTATGTTGCTTCCTTGCTAATAGCAGGTGAAAATACCATTGACATGATCTCAAGGAGACTAATGAGCAGTTCCCAGTGTTCATCATTTTGTGGAATTTTGTCTCCCATCATGAGTGGTAGCATCCTCATTAGACACCACATCTCACTTGCACTTTGCTTGATTCTACCATCATTGTTTAGAAGTGAACTCTTAGAAATCTCTATAGGCTTACTGCCAACATCTGAAGAGCCATAATCAAATGCAACAATCCTTTCATTCAGCAACTCAAGAGGAACTATTTTCTTTTCTAGTATGATCACACGCAGTATGCTGTGGAGCTCATATGTGCAAACTCCCTCAAGTAGGTCATGCATCAAATCTGGGGTGAAATTTTCAGTAACGTGAAAATATTCCAGCTCATTCAGTCCTGAAGGCCCCACTACTCCGGTCTCGGATGTGGACTTGGGATCCCTCTCAGCTTCCAGTACATGCTGATTGTGAGAATCCCTTTTCCGAAGCAGATCCTCTCGTTCGAGGGTGCTTGTCTGCATTGACACTTTGTCCATTATGCAGAATCTGCATGGATGATTGGCCACAAAGCTTTCTGTAAATCCAAAGAGTCCATGCATCCCTAGATTATCTCCAGAAATTTGACCAAGAGCAACCTTGACATTTATCACTGTGTTGTCCACACAGATATTCAACCCATCTCTATGCAGGGAAATCAGCTCATCCACAATGTGCTTGACTATCGCAGAGAAGCCATACTTCTTTCTGTCAGCAGAATAGTACACTTGCAGGAGGAAGCAATTTGCAAGTTGTGAATTATACTCAGGAGGCAACTCCTTCACAATGTAGTAGAAAAAGCCCAGTTTATGGACACCTGTATGTGTCCCAAGGGGATTGACACTTTCCATATCATCATTATACAAGCCTAGTGTTATACAATGAGAATCTGATAATAAATCACTGTTCTGGTAATACCTTCCATCATGAAAATCACGCAGAATTCCGTCACCATTTGAATGGTTATTACAAATGGCTCTCCACACACCTGGTAATTCCAGAAATTTCTGGAGGACTGATCGAATGGGTACATATGACAATGTGTCGTAAGTAACAATTTGACTCATTGCTCCTTTGTGATTAATTCGTTGTTCGAGTCTATGACCAAGGACCTTCTCCTGTGGCATTACTAAAGAACCTTGCCTCACAAAATACTGAGTTTCCATGTGTTCAGTAGTAATACCATTAAAAGGTTCTTCATGTGCTTCAAATTCAGATTGTATTTCCTTTGTTATGTTATTTAGCTCTTGTGGATTTTCAGAGACTTTTTGAAGTTTTGCCACAGTATATTTCTTGAGATGGCCCACAATCTCTTTAGTCATGTCCATAGATGCACCAACAATTGTACTTGCATTCTGCATTGTCATTGATCCATTTGCTCTCAGTTTAGCTACAAACAGAGCTGCTGATACACACACACCATGTTCATCGTGCACTGCCCAATGTGATCTACATGTACCATCGTCTACTTCACTGAAATAGTCCTCATATTCATCAGAGCTGCATGTACTATTGCTTTCCAACTCATTACAGTAAGACTTTCCAGAGTCATTCCTTGCACCAACAATATTACGCTCAACCTCACCAACACAATCAAAGTGAACACTCAAAAGATGTTTGCGATATGAACTATACCTAGAGAAAGTCCGCATGCAACCATTCTGAAAACAAACAAATAGAGAATCATCACTAATGATGTTGTGAAAGACTCTGAAATGCCATCGCAACTCGGTAATTCCTAGGTCTTCTTGACACTTGAAACAAGTAAAACCCATTTTACTTTTTGCTATTTAATTTTACCTTAAGTTCCCCAAGCTTTTCTTGAAATTTGATCCTTGGTCCACTTTTAGGAATTAGTTCTCGGATGATCTCTGCCGTCAAACACAAGAATGCTTCCTGGTCAATTTCTTCATCTGCATGATAAAAGAAAGAAATAAATGAAAGCAATTAACATTTTAATCTCACAACTCAACAATTTAATTCTAGCATAATTGCAGAAATACTCACAAAGAGTCAATAATACAGAAAATATTTTAGATGGGAACTGGCAAATGTACACCATGCATGTGGAGAGATGGCCCAAGCCATATTACTCAATTCTGAAAAATTTTATTTTCACTTCATATGGCGAACTTATAGTTATAAACTAAAGAAAAAAAGTATTTATCAGCAAAAAACAAAACAAAACAAAACAAAACCCTTCCAAACAAGGGAGCAATTTTATTCTTCGAAATGAAATTGAATGATCAGGGGCCCGTTGCACAAAACTTGCGTTTAATCGCAACTCCTAAAAATCAAACGCAAGTCCTAAATGCGCACTTCTGATTGGCTGAAAATAAAGTTGCGTTTGATTTTCCAGAGTTGCGTTCAAACGCAAGTTTTGTGCAACGGGCCCCCGGGGCCGTATTCTGAAAATTGTTTTTACCTCTAATAGTGTTGTATCTTTGGTGTTAAGATGAAATATGTATTCTGAAAATTGCCTTACATTGCCTCTTAATTTTTGTTGTATCTACTGAGATAATTAGGTACATGTATTCAGAAAATTGTCTGTTTATCTTATCTTCCATATGGTGATTACAACAAAAAAAAAATCACAACAGCTAGGCTAGCTATATTATTATCTCACAATGTCGGCAAATTTCTAACTCAGAAACAGCCCCCAATACAAACAAGATGAATGCGACTGCATCTCCTATATGCCTCTGCCTAAATTCAGTTGATGGCTCAAACTGTTCTTTGAATATTGTGATAACCAGAATAAAAAGCCTATAATTACATACTAGTATTAGTTGACCACTTTGACATTTGACCTCACACCTTATAACCCCAAAGTCTGATTACTTTACCTCCTCCTAGTCATGAATACAAAATAGTTGAGATATATGTGATAACAAAGCTTAAACAACCCATTAATTTCAAATAGGTATAATGACATCTATGACCTGTCGACTTTGACCTCCGCTACATGTAGTTCCAAGTTTGAAGTTAATGGCTCAAATTGTTCAAGAGAGTGTTAACCCTTTCAGGACAGGAATTATTTAAGGGGTAAATTGATCACATTTTCTTCTTCAAATTGGCAACAACAATATTTTTCTCCTAGTGCTCCATGGTTCTAATAAGGTGTAATGTCTTTGAAAACAATATATAGTTCTTAATTTTGTTGAAAAGTTGAAAAAATAGCCAATTTTGTTCAAAAAACTAATGATTTTGAACCTCTCAATGTGTTGCCAATTTAAGGATTTTAAAGTTTATTCTCGTTCTTAAAATTCCTGGCATCAAACACAATATGGTCAGGCAACAAAAACGGACATAGTGTGTGCAGAAATTTTTGCTCTTTCTGTTCATGCATCAGATATATTTTTTAGAGCTGTGAATCAAAAGTTATTGAGCCAAACCACAAAATGTGGTCAATTGTCTCGAAAGGGTTAACAATGTAAAAACCTGAAATTTCATGGTAAATGACATTCATGACATTTGGCCTACATTTGCCACAATCTAATCAGATCGTCTACCTATGGTGATACATACATGTACTAGTACCAACTTTGAAGTTAATGGAACAAATGGTTCTTGAGACATTAACAAGGCAAAAAACCTGCAGTTTAAGAATTGACCTCTCTGGCCTTTGACCTTTGACCTACGTACCCCAAAATCTAATCTGATCATCTACCTATGTTGATACATACCTACACCAAGTTTGAAGTTCATAACTCAAATGGTTCTTGAGATATCGCATTAACAAGGCTAACACCTGAAATATCAGCAATTGATCTCTGTGACCTTGACCTTTGACCTATGTACCCCAAAATCTATTCAGATCATCTTCCTATGATACATACTAGCACCAAGTTTGAAGTTCATACCTCAAATGGTTCTTGAGTTATCGCGAGAACGAGACTAAGACCTGAAAAATATCAGCAATTGATCTCTGTGACCTTGACCTTTGACCTACGTACCCCAAAATCTAATCAGATAGTCTTCCTATGATACATACTAGCACCAAGTTTTAAATTCATACCTCAAATGGTTCTTGAGTTATCGCAAAATGAGACTAACACCTGAAATATCAGCAATTGATCTGTGACCTTGACCTTTGACCTACATACCCCAAAATCTAATCAGATCGTCTTCCTATGATGATACATACTAGCACCAAGTTTGAAGTTCATACCTCAAATGGTTCTTGAGTTATCGCGAGAACGAGACTAAGACCTGAAATATCAGCAATTGATCTGTGACCTTGACCTTTGTCGTACCCCAAAATCTAATTATATCGTCTTCCTATGATGATACATACTAGCACCAAGTTTGAAGTTCATACGGTTCTTGACTTGAGTTATGTACACCGTCTAACTTCTGTAACATGTACACCATCTAAGCGTTCTGTGATTACCCTTTAAGCGAAAAGCATTTCGTGCATTTTTCTCCATAAGAAGGTTAACGTAAAACCACCACCACTACGCACGCACCACAGAACTCCTGTGGCACGCACGCACGCACGCACGCAGCTAGCGCTAGCTAGCACACATACGTTGTGATATGATCGACACACACCATAGACATATACACACACACACACTCAACATGAACCGCATATAGCGTTAAATCAGCTACTATATTGCACGTAGAAAAAGCACACGCGCAATGCAACTACATTAACACACAGCTTCACACACACATCATCGCCACGTTCGAAATACCGGTACCCGGCTACGGTCTAACAACCAACACAAAGACAAACTGAATTTCAATCTTACTTAGATCTAACGTTAGTAGCTACTTCAGACTTGCATGTATCCTAGCACAGTAATATTATCAGTCAAGCCAGTAGGCCAGCCAGGTCTAACTCCGGGATACTATTAGTATTACTTGATCCGTACTCAGGACAGGAGTAACGTCAGTCTAGTCAGGTGTGCGACAGCGCTAGCTAGCTAGCTGTGCCTGCATGCAGTGCAGTATAGCCATACTCGTACCGGTATACTCGGAAACTAGTTGGACGTTATACTCGTCAGTTCTCACTCAGTCTCAGACACTCTCACCCTAGCTGTTAGTTTACTGTAACTGTTGTAAAGTTAGTCATCATTCACAGTTCACCAGATCCAATTAAATAGTACAATCTTACCTTTAAAAGTGTCAAGATACTTTTCAAGTCCCCATTCCGAGAGTTTTTCTTCGACGAAGTCGTCCATTGCAAACCGGACCCGATCTGATATCTGGAGCAAAAATAACGTAGCTAGCTAGCTAGCTAGCCTAGCCAGATATATGATCGATACGCGCTAGAAATTTGAAGAAAGCGACGCCGCGCACTCTGCGCGTCTGCTCAATGGCGGGAAAATTATACCCATTCAAACACCGCGCTCGAGCGCATGTCACCATAGTGCGCGCATATATGCAAATGAATCCAACTCGAATGACCAAACCCAACATACACGACGTACGTTACAGGGGGGGGGGGGGGGGGGGGGACCGGGGGCAACAATGAAAACATACTAGTAGGGCTGTTTGACATAACATAAAATTGAATGATGAGTAATTGAGAGTTCTGTTATGGATCAACTTTTCAAATTCCAAATACATTCAACAGACGGCAAAAAACTTTCCACCTGAACAGCCCCCCCCCCCCGGCCCCTCCCTGCCCCCGTCCAAATGCACTTGAACCCTATTAGCCGATTAATACCAACTGTGTTAACTGATCTATTTCCCAATGTGATTTGTATTGTTTGACCAGCAAATTAATATCATAGGGGCCTGATGGGGCCGATAGGGGGGGGGGGGGGCATGTAGGGCTATGCTAAAATATTTGAAGCAAACAAGAAAGAGAAGGAAAGAATGGATGAGTACCGTTGAGGGGTGCAAGGTACATGTATACTAAACTCGTGTAACTTAAGAGCCGGAACTTCTATATACATAGGACCTACTGGCTGTCAAAACAGATTATTTTTGTGTTTCTAGTTAGTGACACAAATCAAAACAAAATCATTACCATCGGAAAACAAAAGTTTAAAAAATAGATATAGGTCTACGATGGTTCCTATCAATACAAAAAAAATGGGACCAAAATGGAACCCCCCCCCCCCCCCCGACACACACACATCCGGTCCTGGGTTATAACCAATGTCACGTGACTCTCACTCATGTTGAAAGCTCTCCTATACTTTACCAAGTGGTCTGACCAATACATTGGTTGTTAATAACCAATATTTCTTAACCATTTCAAATTGTTAATGGTTAACCAATGAAATTGGTACAGTTTGACCAACACATTGGTTGAAAATAACCAATATGGTGTTGACCAACAGGATTGGTCGTTTTTTTGACCAATCCTTTTTTAGAGTGCTGTGTTAATAATGAATGCCAAATGTTTCATCAAATTGTAAACTGAATGCAATTCAGCCAACGGGCTGCTGTGTTCAGGATGTAATGAATAAAGTATTCAATTCAATACATATTGTTGAACGTTGCTGCTTCCAATTGAATTAATTCGTCCCTCACATGATTTAAAAGGGTAGTTCAAGAAAAACATGAACAAGAGAGAAAACAAGGAAAAGAACGGGAGAGAGGGGGGGGGGAATGGGAGAGGTTTAAAGAAGGATTAACACAAGGATAAGATTTTTTAAAAAAAAGACTAGGAAAGGCTGTAAGAGAAGGGGTACAAGAAATGAAGGTAAAAGAAGTGTAGACAGAGAGACAAACAGAGAATGAAGATTATACATAGAAAGGAGGAAAGAAAGGAGAGGAAATGAAGAGTGAAAAAGAGACATCGGTAAAATCAGATAATGTGGAAAAAGAGAGAAAGTGTTTGTGAGAATGGGCAGAGCACAAGAGACACAGGGAGATAGAGAATGAGAGGGGATTTTGAAAAACGAATTACAAAAAATATAACATGTATTAAGAGAGAGAGAAAAATAGAGACGGCAGAGAGAAAAAGAATAATAGGAGAGTGGACAATGAAACCTTGTGTCTTTCCTGTATGTATCATCCCTGTGCATAAATGGAACGAACCTTGTTGTATTTTAAGCCTACCCATAATTATCAAATTCCTCTGGATTAAGTTTTCCTCTCCGTCAAGACAAGATATTTCCTTTTGTCATTCTACGTGTCATAATTAGCGTTGCCATAGAAACGGGGTAATACGATAATCACCATGTGTCTTTGGATCTCTATGCCTGTAATCCTATAAGTGTTCAACATTATGAGGAAATTCTACCTCGGTAAAGATTTCTGATGCTCTGTTGTTATCTACGGATTATGAAAACAAACGGTTTGAAATAAAGAAATTTATAGAATCCTAGATTGCTTCGGGAAGTATACAATAAATGTTGTGGTTTTATGTTACTTATTGTGATATTAGTAATTAAACATTTACATCCTTTTATGCAAAACATTCTCTTAGATGTGAAATGTGCTCCAATCAAAATTAGTTACAAGTATCCACTCTTATAGAATGCAACCAATGTAATTGGACGAGCAGTGAAAAAATCGTCCCTTTTTGGTCCCCTTTCATTAGTACTGTTTTGTTGTTATTGTTTCTTTTAGAGGATGCATTCAGTATATGTTTATTTTCATATTTCGCAGTTGTAATATTATTTACAAAACAAAAATAGTACAAATGTAATTTTTGTTAGTATCGAATCCATTTTCCTTGCTCGAATCGATATAAAATCTTGAACTGAAATACAGAGGAATTATGAATACCCAAATATTTATATCTAGAACTTTGTTGAAAAAACAATGTCATCATAATCTGTTTTTTCTTAAAGCATGGGAAAAATAGATAGTTTGAAACGCAATTAACTTTTTACAAATAATAATATAATTACGCAAAATACAAAAAGTTTTACTCTTTAACAAGGCTTTTTTCCCTCACCCTAAATTTCCTGTTTTGCACATATTCTGACTAAATCTGATTTATTTTGAGCTACAGCTTCATGATCCCCTTTCCTAAAGATGGGCGACATTTTGGAAAACGTTACCTAGATCCAACATATAATACCATACATCCTAAATTGGGTGTTTATGAAACTGATATTTATAGAATCATGTGGTTGGACTTTTAAAAAGATGTATCTCATGTTTCATTGGATGTAACTAGATAATACTCTGCTTCTACGATTAAAACCTGGTGAATTAAGCAAGAGGAAATATTACTAACATGTTTGGAATTGATATCGTTATTCAAATCCACTTTGATTTTTCTTTGGACTATATTTTGGTTTTACTTGAATGTCAGAATGAAAACCTTTTCTAACCTGGTTGATATTGTGCAGGAATTCGGAGGCCAATGCACATGATACATACATTAATTAATTCTTTATTATAATACCTGAACGATGATGAAGTAAAGAAAATAACATTATGCTTTCCCAATTAACAATTCATTCTTATACCAAAGAAAATCAACGTAGGAATAGGTTGTGATTTGTTTGTTTGTTGTTGTTGTTGATGATGTAGTTTTACGTTATTATGAATCAGCAATATCTTTGTCTTGCCCATTTTTCTCTCCCTGCTTTCAGTTTACAAAATGCTATCTCACCCTTACAATTTTATAGTATTCTGCGTAGAAATGATAAAGATATAGTATTGCAAATATTTTAAGGTCTATCATAATAATTGCTTCTCATTCTGAACGATGATCGACACACTATTTATGTACATTAATGCGATATACACATCTACATCCATTGTCCGTGCTAAGAGATAGTCATAAGTCATTCTGGAAACAAATATAAATCATTGGCCGATACTTGAAGTATATGTCACACTTACTATTATTGAAAAAATCCACAGTTCAGCCAGATACATGAATGTGGATAAGGAATGCCAAATAGGGGATTACAAATGTTGAATATCAGCCAATAATGTCACGGTCGATATCTTTCTATACCCTGACCCTATACTACATAATAACACGTCTGCTAAATGGACTTGCTTTTCATGCTTCGTATTTGTATAAAAAAATACCAACTATTTTCTCAGATGCATGCAAATCCTTCAGTGAACTCCCACAAGCTTTGAGGAATATGAATGTTTTGGGTCAGTTTATCGCAGTAAAGATATTGATATGAGTACCCAAATACATGAATTTGTGAGAAGTTAAAATTTACAATTACATAGTAGTTCTTTTTTCCATGTTTACGTACAGCACATTCTTTTCTTGTTAATATTTCTAGGACGAAGGTCTTGTAAAGAATATTTCATTGTTGATCTATTTACCCTTATGTATTGATTGACATGAATAGACGTGAGGAGTCATTATTACACGCATGCAAAAATAACAGTTTACGTCAAACTCATGGACAGTATTTTCTGGTTTAGATATTAGTGTTGATAACTTAGGCCTAAATGTATATCGTGCATTGCCGGGTTAGAAAACAAACATTAATGAACATTTATTCTAGGTTGTTACGCAAGATGACAAAATTACCATGGGCTGACTAAATGGCCAGAAACATACGTAAAATGTTTAAGTTCCCTAATCGACTCGGGGTTGGTCTACCCGGGGGGGGGGGGGGGGGGGGGGGGGGGGGGGGGGGGCTACCCCGGGTAGACTCACATGTGGGTATTTCCATTGTTGCATAGATATAGATATAGATATAGATAATCTCCTGACGATGAACAGAGCATATACTCCTTTACCGAAAGAATACCATAGTTCGGAAACTCTCTTTCAGAACTACTCTACAGAGGAATACAAACAGTTCTTTTCAGAACTACTCTCTCCAAACTTCTGTGACCTACTCAGAACTTTCCTGATCTCGATCACTCTTTCTTCCTTTTTCTTCTTTCCTCTTTCCATTTCACTTCATTTTTGGTGTACAAACACCGAAAACAAAAACCAAAAATAGTCTTGTGTAAGTGTTTAATTTAATTTCATTCCATTTCCATCTCTTTCCTTTCCTTTCACTTCTCCTAAATTCCTCTAAACGCCCCATAAGTGGGTTAAATTTTCACGAATGAATATATCAACAGCCTTTTCACAGAGGCTCCCACATGGTGTTACCGAAAACCTTCAATTGTGGATATAGATATAGAAATAGATATAGATATAGAGAGAGAGAGGGAGAGAGATATATATATATATATATATATATATATATACATATATCCATATCTCTCTCTCTCTCTCTCTCTCTTTCTTTCTCTATCTCTCTTTTGTTCTTTCAAAATACTACCGTTCTGTTTTAATTCTATGGTTAACTTTTTGTAAATAAATTTGTTGATTTTGTGTCATAGCTCAAAATAGATTTAAGAGTACCACTATAGTGTGATGTACGGGTCAACATGTGTCATAATGTAGTTTAGATATTCTTCATGTTGCGTGACAAGAGTTTCAAACATTAAACTCTGTTCTTAAAGATAAAATCATGGAAGTGGCTGACTTCAGGTAATCGTGATGAAAGTATTACTTCGTAGAAATATTTTAAAATTTACCGTCGCTTGGATAGAAGAGTGAGTTTTATAATATCATATTGTTTTTGCGTAATAATATTTTTATAAAGATTCTGCTATTACGTCAAACATTTTTTTCCCCATTATATCATTGTACCCTTTACTCCCTCTTGCTCCTTCATATTTAATCTATCTAATGAGGTATGTCATCCCCCCCCCCCCCCCCCCCCGTGCACATTAAATGACTTAACCCATGCTGCACCACTGCGTGCTCTGCCGTTCTACTATGTGTGTTTCTTTTATATCCATTTACTATTTCTCGGTACAAAACAATATTCCAATCTTGAAATTCAGCCAAGATTTTATCGCTTCTCCTCGTTGGAAAATAAAGTTTGCAAGCCGCAAGATTTAGCTAGAAACGTGTTGGATTAGTTTTGATGGATTTACTCGAATCTGCTGAAATCTACATAAGCATTAGACATTGTTTTAGCACAAATCGAGAAATCACATCATTTTCGGAAAAGGAACTTAATTCTTAGGAGTGGGCATCTTAAGATAATGTTCAAGACCAAATAAAAATCATGCCAAACTACTCCCCACTTCGATTTTTTTTTTTTTTTTTAGTTTTAGTTTTGTTTTTAGTTTGTTTGTTTGTTTTTTCCTTAAAGTTTAACATCAGTTTGAATACACGTGGCTTTGATCGTATTACTTCCAATGGGTATCTGACATTGATGCTGACTTCATCATAATCATCGTCATCATTATTATCATTATTATTGTTACTATCATTATTGTTGATATTATTATTATCATTGTTGTTGTTGTTGTTGTTGATAGTAGTAGTAGTAGTAGTAGTAGGCCTAGTAGTAGTAGTAGTAGTAGTAGTAGTAGTAGTAGTAGTAGTAGTAGTAGTAGTAGTAGTAGTAGTAGTAGTATTAGCAGTAGTAGTAGTAGTGTAGTATAGTAGTATGGTAAGCTGTTCAATACGTTACCATTTGAGTCATGAACTATACACTATGGGCTCTTAAATCTACACAAATTAATATTGCAAGTCTAATCACAAGGGAAAGAATGTTGTAGTGGTAGGACATCCTGCAAAACTACTTTGTTTCAAAACATGTAATAGACACGCACTATGTATAAAGCCTATAGGGTATTGATATATGATGTTGAAAAATGATAACGTGGATCATAAAGTATATGTTATAATTCGAAATTAAGCATTTCTTTTATGTGGATAAATGATTTATTAAAGGTCATTAACCATGTTATTTTTATATAAAGTAATTTGGGACTGGGCGGGGTTGTCATTTTGACCTCTTTGTGGTAAAGTGACTGCGTCATGTCTAATAAGAAATGACTTGTGAACCTAAACGCCAGCTTAATCATTTTCAAGCCAACACACAAACTGTTTCTTTCCTGACTTAGCCTTCTTTCCAGACAGAATAAGTGTGTGTTTTTTTTTGTTTGTTTGTTTTTTTGTTCGTGGTCGTCGTCATCATCATTTTAAAAAAGGACACCTATTCATTGCTGATATAATTTTTCATAACTTTACTGAATTAAATAATTATATCATTATAATAGATGGCATACGCAGCACAGCCTCCCTCTGCCACCATTTCTTCTCTTTCCCTTTGATCATCAGCTCTTTCTCTTTATCTCTCTCTCTCTCTCTCTTTCTCTCTCTCTCTCTCTTCCTCTCTCTTTCCCTCCCTTTCTCTCCTTACCCATTCCCTTTTATTCACACTGAGATCCCCTTTGTCCATGGATTCACCCCTTGATTCCTATTCTTTAAATCATAAATGATTCATAAAGATCATCTTCAAGTAAGGCTGAATACGGAACGGAAACAGAAAGGTCTTAGCCTCAGATCTTACCGTATTTAGTACAAGGACCTAGTCTGTTTCTAGTTTATAAGAATTATAACATTTAGACTGCGGATATTGGGAAGGTCTTTTTGAAGGAAAATCATATTGGGAAGAAAGTTATGATAATTCAAAATAAAGACGAAAAATATCAACCCAATGATAATCCCTTTTTAGCAAGCATGTTCAGCTGTTGTATCAATTTTGTTGCCGTGTCATATTTCCCTTTAAAAAAACAACAAATATATAAAATAAATGTTTTGTTAGGTTTCGTAGAAAAAACGAAATGATGCTTTGAACTGTGTAATAATTTGGACCAGACAACAATTATATTTTGCTGGTATACAAAATACCATACCGGCTAATTTCCAGACACTTAAGCAATATATCAGGAATTGTTAGGCAAATGAAAGGCAAGTTAGTATACTTGTGAACAAAACTGACAAAATAAAAAAGTGGATAAATTTTGAAAGAATTTTGATTGTTTAGAATAATTTATATTGAAATTCCCAAACCATTCTCATTCAATGTTGCTATTTGGTATTATTTATTATGTATGCTCCGCGTTTAAACGTAACCTTTTTGTTGTAAGTTTCACTATGCTATTACGTTCAACTATGCTGGTTAGAAAACGCTTATAACTTTTGATATTCATTACGTATAACTTATTTTGCTGTAATACACATTATTCTTTTATACAGTATTCAATTATGTTGTTCAGAGATTGATCTAAAATAAAATGGCCTATCGGAGGGTCAAAAAATTGAAATAAACAAATAAATAAAAGCACAAGCATTTTATAAGTTCTGGTTATTATATCGAACTGAAAGCGTAAACATCGCTCATATCACTAGATGAATATAAGACAAGATGAAACACAATGAATGCGCCAACTACAGGGACAGCGTTAGTCTTATTATTCAAGACGGATAACAAGATTTTCTTTCTCCAAGAATATACAATATTAATATTTGGACGGTATAACAGATCCCCCCCCCCACACACATTTAGCTATTTATGGGGGGGGGGGGGGTAGATCAATTTGCAGCTTGTATGGATAATAGAGATATCATATATAAAACGAATAGAAGAATGAAAATAATGTAACATTATCAAATACATTGAAAGCTTGACCGGCAAAAGTTTATGCAACACAAATATCCAAGAAACATGATAATAAATAAAAACAAGTCATCTGGATTGATAAAAAGATTAGGTGACATCACCAAAATGAACATTATGACTCTCCTGTTTTTATATATCTTCAATGCACGTTTCATTCCAATACCCGTTGGTTTATACATGTTTAGTTGTTATGTACGTTTGAAACGCAAATCTCATATGCTGCAACTAATGTTTTTATTTGATAATTACTCTGAGGCGTATGTCAACAGCGAGCGCTAAAAATAATCAAGTCTCTATATTTCGTTGGTATACTTAACGAAACCTCAATACCTGTACGTCAAGCTCATTTATCCTTGTCATGTTTTTAAAAATGGTATAACATGTACATGTTAGAGAAATCAAAATCTCTGAAGCAAGTTAACATAAATTTGCTGTTTGGCATGCGCGTCTGCTAACACCCTTCTGTTACCAACACAACGTATTGACAGACCATACAGGAAGCACCCTTCTGCTACCAACACAACATATTGACAGACCATACAGGAAGAACATAGTTTAATTTCTTTTATCTCTAGCATATATCCGGATATTATAGGAATGGAATGTGAGTTCAGGAAGTCTATATTTATGTCAAAAGGCAGTCACGTCATATTGACACATGGAATAATAAATAAGGTGTGATTTTAATATCATCGACTTGATGTTGTCTGTACGTGTCAAGCGTAAAGGAAATTGCTGATGGTAAAGGTGACGATTAATAATTACAGTGGACTTATCATTTCCTTTCCTTTGGGAGGTTATCCAAAGGTCTAAATCATTTTTAGAGAATCATGTATATACAGCATATGGAAATTCAGAGTTCAGGAAATGTCTGTTGAAATCATCATGCCTTTGGTCTAACTTAGCATATTACATAATATAACATTTGATAGAAATATGAAATAAATCAGCAATGATTGGAATTACAATTAGAGATGTAAATTGTTCATATTTCACTGTAAACAGTGACACTGACAGTGTTTAAAGGTTTTGTTGTATCTTGACTGGATTATGCTCTACCAAACTAGCTCAATTAATCCCTAGAACTTTAAATCATTCGACACAAAATCATGACTAAATCAGGGCTGCCATCAGCATTTCAAAAACAAAAAAAAAAAAATACAACAGAAACAAGGCAAGCTCATTTCATTGACCACCATGAGATGACATTGTTTCCAAAAATATAGGAAAAAATGAACAACCAACGCTGTCATCCCCAGAAATTATATACCCACTCACCCACCTGATATAACCCACACAATGAATAGACCACTAATGCATGGGGAGAGGCTTGTGCAATGCCCACCGCACACTATACGATCGACTGCGATCCGATTTTGGAAGTAAATTGCAATAGCATTAAATATGGGCATTTTAACAAATAAAATCTACCTGATTCAGGTTCTGAACAATAATATGAATACTAAACATAGGGTTTGGTGCGCTGTCAGCCTTATACCTAGAATAAGGGCCAAATCAATTTCAAATCGTAGACAATCGTTAGAGTGCTCTGACGTCACTATACAATTCGGAGCCGAGTTGGCATTTCCTCCGACTAGAAAGGTCGCAATATAGGCCGTATTTTCGATTTTACTATCTATACGACTATTCAGAACCTCAATCAAAAATATTCTATCATTTAAATGTTTACATCACATGCTATTACATTTTATTCCGAAATCGGATAGCAGACCAATCGTATAGTGTGCGGTGGGCTTAAGCCCACTGAAAAAACAATGAGCATACTTTTGTGCACAAAAGTATTTTAATAACGTTTATTTTACATGGTAGAGAAATTAAACTTGGAAAAATAGTAAGCTCGACACGATTTTCTACATTGCCCGGATGTACAGAAGAAGTACCAGGATGTACGGAAGGAGTCTATGGTCTTGAGATCAGACATGATGTTTGAGCTACATCCGGGTCTGAAGTGAAATGTCACGTCGCAGAAGGCAGACAATCGTGTTGAATGTCATATGAAAGTTAGCTCATCGTAATTACCATCCTCTCTGCCTATTCCGCAGAGCTTATGTGCCTCATGTACATTTCATTTCATTTCATTTATTTATTTTTCCAGTACTAGTAAAATACATACAAATATACAAATACTAATTACAAGTTGCATTTTATAGAATAAAAAGGGGGAAAATACAAAGAGAAATAAAACATACAAGCGTTTATAAAACATGTAAAACTGAAATGGTAATGAATAATCTAGTACGTGGGGGATAACAAAAGCAAGTTTGCTTGGTTGGATTATCCCCCCAATAATCTTAACATAAATTTGTAAAAGGAAGGAGTGTCATTTAGAATATTAATGTTTTAGCACTAAGAAGAGAGTTTTTAACAATAAATTTATTTTGAAATTCCTTTTAAAAGTTTGGAGTGATGCAGAATTTTTAATGTCATTGCTTAACCCATTCTAGAGGACATGCCCTCTGTATCTAATACTTTTTGCTCTAGGGCTGTTTTGATATATGCTATAAAAGTTTTGTGAATTCCTGGTATCATAATTATGGACTGAATCATATAACATGTACCAATTACTAAAATTTCGTGGTAAGGATTGTTTAACATATTTATAGGTAAATCACATAGTTGATGGATTGTCAAAACATTATATCTTAGAAAAATATCTGAAGTATGTTCTCTATAATGTATAATGTATTTTGGCTATAACTCTCAGGGCACGTTTCTGCAATAAAAAATTCTGTTAACAAGATAAATGGAGCTACTAGCACACAACATATTGCCATATCATGTTGTTTAAATCAGTGAGTTTTTTAAAAGTAATAATGCATGGGAGGGTAAAACAAACTTCATTTTGCTCATTACACTGCAATGACTAGAGCAATTTTTAACATAAACTATCAATATGGTTTGACCATGCTGTGAGTTTTTCGTCAATAATAGGTCCTAAAAATTGTACATGTTTTATCTGAGTAAGAATGTTAGGAACATTTGCAACTTTTATATTCAATAAATTACTGTCAAATTTTATATTTTGAGTAGTAAAATATAATTTACGTATAATTTGTTTTATCTAGGTTAATTCGAAGGCCATTAACTTTGAACCAATCAAAGACCTTGTTAGTTTCTATATTCATTTTATACATCAGTGACATCAAATCTAAATCACTTAAAAAAAACCATTTGTATCATCTGCAATGATAATATATGACAGTACCTCAGATACATTAGGAAGGTCATTTATATAAATGAGAAAAAAAAATAGGGGCCCGAGAATAGAGCCCAGCCGAATTCCTTATAAAAATTGCAATTCATTAGAGTGAATACCATTATCGTTCACAAATTTTCTTCTGTCCTTTAAATAATCTTTAATGCAGTCATACACTAGTCCCCTAATTCCATAAAATCTACGTTTGGCGAGTAGTAATTGATGATTAATACAATCAAATGTTTTTGAAATATCCAAATATAAACCAATAGTATGAAGTTTTTTATCAAGAGCATTTACCACCTGATCTAAATTATTTATTATTATTATTTATTCGGCATTTCAGAGGTACAATAGAATGGTTACATGGAATACAAAGTAAGAACGAATAAATTGGCTACCCCTGCAGCGTATTCCGGAAGTTGCCTGGAAGAAAAAAAGGAATGTGAAATTCCTATAACCCTTAACCCTTTCCCTCCGACTCCTGGGGAGCGTTTCATCAAGTGTCTTGTCGGTGATTTTTACTGACAAATTTGCTCTCAGCCAATGAGATGCAAGGATTTCAGTAGCTTTTAACACTTGTCGGTAAAAATCCCTGACAAAACGCTTGATGAAACGCTCCCCAGGGGAGGATTTCACTAACATTCACGAGCGATTAATCGCAAGACCCATCGTTCGTACCCTTCTCATCGCAGCTGCGTGGAGTTGTTTCAGAGGATTTCACAAAACCCGTCGCAGCAGCGATGCATTTTTATTCGAAAAATACTTCTTGAACGAGGATGGGGTCAATTTTAGCCATCATTTTAGCCCGCGGGATTTGTGTGCGATCATTTGTGATTTTCAAGTGATTTTTGTTCTTAACTTCACCAAAATGGATGTTAACGACTGTCATAATATCAGTAAGGTAAGATAATCTACAATTACATATTCTGTTGAGGATTTTGATAAGTATTTAATATCTACGCAGGAGTTTACAGTGTTATTGTCATTAGTCATCGCGGTGTCGCGGTGCCAGCGATGCAAACTGTGCGGTAGAGAACCTCACTGGCTATCTACGTTAGATGTCGCACTAATAGTGTTTATGTACGTGTTTGTGTGGAATCGAAGTGGAGAAGAATTGAATTGAATTAGTTTATTTATAGAATATCAATGGTTTAACTTTAAATCTTTAACACTTGTAAAAATATAAAATACATAGAGAGTCTAATCATAAAATAAATTTAACTTGGTCTAACTCTAAAACAAATCTAGTAACATGGGACTCTGGAGTAACTAAGAAAGACTGTATTTATTAACGTTAGATCAAAGTTAAGTAACAAAAGTTATTTATAGAGTAATAGACTAATGTCGAGAACAATATACGAGCTCAACCACAGTGTTCTCCTCTTATGAAATAATACAAGTAAAAAAGAAATTATTTTAGGCCCTAAATCTAGATCTAGATCTATCTAGAGTCTAACCCCCCCCCCCCCCAACAACAACCTGGAAATAGGGTCTTTTTTAGACTAGTAGATCTAGACCTAAGCCTAGTCAATCTAAGTTGGGTCTATCGTTAGATCTAGATCTATTCTAGATGTAGATTAGAATCTAACGTTAGAACTGTTGCATCTAGATTTTGGGATCATGGACAAATATAGAACCAGCAGTGTTAACTAGCATAACATTGTTGGATCTAAATTTAGGTCCAACAGGGTCTAGAATCTTCTTCTTCACTATAATACTAATAGAGTATAAGTACAGGCTACTGTCTGGTGTATGCTCTTACTTTCCTAGACTTTATATCCTTTCTTACTTTGATTTAGTCTGGCTCCCAACTGGGCAAATTGTGTTCGTTCATTCTGTTTAAGTCCAACTGATTTTTCAGACCGATGAAAGACAAATCTCCTTAACCCCCCCCCCCCCCCCCCCAAAAAAAAAATAAATAAATAATAATAATAATAATAATATTAAAAAAAAGAATTCACACATTGATTTACTAGCTAATAGATCTACTCCATATTTTTTTTTTTTTTTTTTTTTTTACTTTCAGAAGTCAGACTAGCATGAGAGCTCTGTGTTACCTTGCAAAGGTCTCACTTTTACTTGTGAGGATGGAAGAAGATGAAGATGTTGCCTCAGAGGAAGAAGTGACAGGAGTTAGGAGAAAATGCTGAAGAGAGTGGAGGACTTGAACGATATTGTGAAGAAATTCTGATACAGCTGGAATAAAACAGGTAGGCCTATGTTTGTATTTTAATTTACATTGTCATTTGCACATGGCATGTCTGCATGGACTAGTTTCAGATAGTCTGAAACTAAGAACATCTAAGTGTGACACAATTGATACAGTAAATTGACACCAAGAATTATATCAAAGCTTTTTGTTGTTGTTGCTTGATATCAATATCATATTTGAATATCACCCACCCCCTGCCCCACAAGCTTTTCTAGACTGTATAATGTGCTTTGTCAAACAGGTGAAGATGATCATCATCAACAACAAAATCACACCCAAAATCACCCTGCCTGCTAATTTTTTTGTTCTTTCTATCACTTGACTTTTGCAAAAGGTGGAGAATACGTTCAACAAAATATGTGCATGAGGAGAAACCGCAGACATCGAAACGAGAGGGCAGAGAGGATACCTATTGGAAGGTAAGATTTAGTCACATATGGAACATCGACTTTTCAAATCTTCATTTTTGTTAAAACTATTACTATTGTGTTTTGTTTTGTTTATTCAGTGTTCTAGAAACATAAGACAAGCTAAATATGCCCCTGAAATGTATACCTCTGCATTGACTGTTAGAGTTGTTCATGTTTCAATCTAATAATCTGTCTGTTAAGTTTTTTACATTTTTGAAAATCCTAAAAGTGGGCTTACATCCTTTCCTACTTTGAAAATAAAGATAAATTGATGGACCAATTTCAATGTGAACTTCTGACTTTTAAGTAAGATGTACCGCTTCATCTTTCGTCTTTTCATTTTGACTGGAAATTAAGGTAAATCATAATCATACGTCTTTTTCTTCACTTTTTACTAGATCATAGTTGCATGAATTCCAAGAAGGAAGGAGGAACAGAAGGAAAGAAGATGAAGAAAGCAGCGAAGAAAGAAACGCATGAGATGCATCACCTACCAATTGACAAGATGATGATAACACTAAAAATATGAGAAAATTGAGGGGGTTTTTTTAATTTTTTATTTTTTAATCACATTACAAGGGATCCAAGCATGGATTTTCAAGAAATCAACAGACGCCTCTGATCCTATTGTTATTTGTGAACTGGTTTGGATGCGGGCTAGTGGTAAAACTTATAATTATGATTATATTGTGTTTCAAAAAAAAAATGATTGTTTTTTGTGCAGAACAGTACTAAAATAGTCATTGAGGCAATCATATGATAGAAAATATACAAGAAGAGGAGCATAACAGTTTAATTTCAGGGGCGATTACACATCCAATATATTCCTCATATATTCCTTGCCCCTTAGCCCACCACTCCCCCAACTATTATATTGCTGCTGGTGATACCTCTGATTACAATCATTGTAATTGTAAATATTAATATTGAAATACCAAACTGGATTTTTTTTTTATACCAAAAGAACATGAGGAACTTACTGAATGCCATCTGGAATTTCTGCTACTTCTCTTTCCTGTTTCTTTTGCTTGTTGTACATTTCATAAAGGTGACATTCTATTGTTCGTGTAGTTTTATTTATTGCCATAAATAATGTTTACTTATTCATTAAATTGCATTCAAACAGGCCTGCTCTTGGTAATGCTGTTCTACGAGATCATTGTTTCCTTAGCATTTGGTTGTGATAAATAGTAATTACGGAGTTTTTTTGTTGAATATAACTACTGTCATTATTTGTATAATGATGATGTTGAATGCTAATTTGTGCATGATTAACCCGCTTATCTGGTATATTTGACACCCACTTAGCCAATAGTAAAGTGTTATATGACACGAGTAATGCTACATCTTTATACATCAACCGTATTCTGCTGACAACCTTTTAAGTTGTAGAATTCTCAAAATGTATAAAAGTTCCCTTTTGGAATCGTATCTTCATCTAAATATCCTACATGCACTGTTTTGAAGTTAAATAAAACAAATTGAAATTTGCCTATAAATTCACTAAAAATTATATTGATTCAATCCGAATTCAAAGGCGTACTAGGCGGGGTTGGGGGGGGGGTGTTGGCTGCAGCTTCCCTGAGGATTTTGAAAGTGCCGATATTCGGGCAGAATTTTCACTCCGCCTGATCACAAAATTTAGAAAATAGTTGATATACTGGCAAGAATCATCACCCCCCCCCCCCCCCTCGCGAAAATGTGCCCGTACACTTTTGTCTAAATTCATTGCAAATTCTTGTTACTTTAGATTGGATGAGATTGAGTTCGGATTAACAACACTTTCATTGCAATTTCCGCCAAGCTACTATTATGTAAACTCAGGAAATAGTTTGATTTTTTTTTTCAGTCGCTTTTTGTGTTAGTTTTTTGATCGTTAAATAATAAAAATCCATGTGGAGCTGTAGACTTCGATTGACAAGACAGTGCCAGTTGGATTTGTATGTCATATATGTTTATACCCATGAGATTTGTAGTATGTGTAAAACAAGTTGAAATTCTTAGAGTAACATTAATGTGCTGAGAAATTAAGGGATTTCTGCATAATACATATATATCATATTTCAAAGCAATAAGATAGAGAGAGAGAGAGAGAGAGAAGTAGTAAGAGTGAAAGAAATAGATGATTCAAGAACAGGGGTTGTAGACTTATATATCTAGAAAGTAAGAGAGAGAGAGAGAGAGAAGAAGAAAGGTCGAGGTAATGAGAAGAGAGAAAGAAGAAAAAAGAAAGGAATCATCGGGTAAGCGAAATGGAGAAAGTAAGTAATTTATTCATGAGTTAATTAGAATACAAAATCGGTGAAATGGAGAGAGGGACAGAAGAAACAGTTCCACAGTGTGCAAACATTTTTGAACAAGTTACCACATATGCCTGTTTATTGAGGGCGGGGGGGGGGGGGCACCTCCCCAAAATGGTTTAAATTTATTTGTTACCCCACCACAGAAATAAAAAAAGATGAATGCAATGGTAATTAATTAACGAATAATAGGCCGTACATTAAAAAAAAGAAATAATGAATAATTACCCCCCCCCCCAAAAAAAAAAAAAAAAAAAAAAAAAAAAAAATGTTTCAAAAATAATTACAAGCATTTCATCTAAAATTTAAAAGATAATCAAAAGCAGGAAGTTGTTTATAAGTATGGCTTTAAAGAGAGAGAGAGAGAACGTTCTATATTAACCAGAATGCGAGTCACAAATGATTGAGATAAGTTTAAAACAGACCCTCACAATAAAAACAAATAAATAAAGCGAATTTAACTTGCAAAGGATTTCGCGCCACACGCTCCGTTGGGACAGGAAGTTAAGTTTTTGAACCCATCGCAGCCCTACGATGAGTCTGCGATCACCCTCTGAGCATCCGCCGCGTTGCGATGGGTTTGCGACGGGTAAACCCTTCGCAGGAGCTTTGTGAAATCGAAAAGCAACCCATCGTCCACGGGCGATGGGTTCAGGCTCTTACGATGGGTTCAAGCCCTTGCGAAGGGTTAACGATGCATCGCAAGCGTTAGTGAAATCCTCCCCAGGAAACGCACCAGAGGATGCCTATATACATAATATATATACATTTAAAAAACAAAAAAACGAAAACAAACAAACATATCAATGAAAATACATAAGCTTAATATACATTTGCTATAGAAAATAAAATTTAAGTGGATTGTAATTATATCATCTCGGGTGCCACTGACATGTCTGTCTTAACAAGCAAAGAAAATAGCAGAAATGTATATTTAATAATAGTTATTATAGTTACACTTCAGAAAACTCTCTGGAAATAAAACTAAACAATCAATTTGAGATGTGTGATTGAAAAGAGTATGAGGGGGTGGGGGGAGGGAATTACATTTTAAAATGATCTAGAAAGTCAGTTACTGCAAGTACAGTCGAATGACCAGTCCTAAATCCATATTGAAAACAAAATAAAATGCTGTTTTCTTTTTAGGAATGATACCAAACGTATATAAAATAAACGTTCAAGAATTTTTGAAAACACTTATAGTACTGATATAGGACGCTAATTTACAAACTTATCGACACGGCCCTTTTTAGATATCGATGATACCTTTGCAAGTTTGAGACTTTGTGGAACTTTACCAGATTCAAATGACAAGTTGAATATATGATTAAGAGGTAATATCAATAAATCAATATTTTGTTGAACGATTGTGTTACAAATACAATCATGACCTTGGCTTTTCTTCGGTTTTAATTTTCTAACTATTTCTATAATTTCATATTCTTCTATTGATTTTAAATACATAGGCTGAAAAACATGACCTTTCAAATAAATCAAACATTGAGAAAGATAAATAATCGATGTATCAGTAACCTTAGCTCCAATACTTACAAAGTATTGATTAAATTTATTTCCTATTTCACTAACACACCCATCATTGTCAACAAAACTTAATGAAATATCTTCTTTTTCTTTTTCTTTTCTTTTTTTTTTTTTTTTTTTTTTGGGGGGGGGGGGTTCTCCCTAAAACTTCATCAATAGTATACCATAACTTTTTACTATCTTTTTTTACTATGATTCATTTTCTTAGTATAATAATCTTGTTTAACAATTCGAGTTGTCTTTGTCAGAATATTTCTATATCTTTTATAACTTGTATGTTTAAGCTCAGATTGATTTTTTTTTTTAATGTTATACAAGCATAATTTTTTGTACATGATTTCAAGATACCAGATGTTACCCATGGTTTTATTTTGTGTTTGTATATTTTTTTTTCACTAATGGGAAAGAAATATCACAAATATTTTTAACAATGTGAAGAAATCTATCCTAATGTAGTACATTCTTATACACTCAATAGTGAGGTGATTCCGAAACTCTGTATGATCTTTTGTGATATGTCATGCATGTCAAGGACACATAAAAATTCAGATGACAAGTTACATGGTTTAGTATCTGTTTTGGTAAAAGCAAATGTAGGCAGATGATCTGATATATCTCCTATCAATATACCCCATTTCACCATGCAGTCCTTGTCATTCGTAAAAATGTAATGAATCAGAGTAGCACAAAATTGCACTATTCTTGTGAGTTTCATAATAATAGGGGAGAAAGACTGTACATTCATAATTTCTAGGAGCAAATTTACGTTTCCATTTGAATTCACATATACTAGGTTCAAGTTAAAATAACCAAGTATATAGTTTCGTTTGTTCTCATTACTCATTTTAGATAAAACATTCATCACTTTGGTGGTTTATAAACAACAGCAATGACAAGGTTTCTACCCTTTCGTACTATTTCGAGACAGTGAAACTCTATATTGGCATTAAATACATTTAGATCAAGACTTTCCTTTACCATGAACTATAATTGGTCGCTCTTCTTTTCGTGTTACTGAAGTAGGGTCTCTAACACGATGGCTACGGACTATATCTCGCGCTTAAAGATCAACTTTAATTTGCTTCGCTACTTCACACACATTCAAGGGTATCGGTGTTCTCTGCATGCTTCTCCTTAAGACCGAAGATTCTAAACTTGGTGTTCTAGATTTGTGATTTTGTTGAGGCTGGTATCCATTTCACTTTAAAGATTTGATGGTACGCTCCCTCTCATTCACCTTCAACTCGACATACATCAATGTTAATTCTGTTTTCTTTGAAGAGGTTTGAAGGTGCTGCTAATTCATCATAAACTTCATTTATTCTAATATCTGTTTTCCTGAGACTACTTTCAACTTTCAATAGTTGTAAAGCGTTCATCTTTTGCTTAGCATGAGATCGTCCAAAATTGGTTATCATGTTTTCAAATCAAACAGTGATCAGGCAACTGAACCATTCAATTAAAAAATAAACTAAAGCAGTTTGATCAAATAATTCATAGCAGTATCAAATTCTTGAAACTCCCCAAAGAATATACACTTTGCAAAATAAATGCTTGTTTAATTTCTTACGGGTTCATGAGTTTTAAACATGTAAAAGTTGGGTATCTCAGAACATGTTCTGGTTTTGAATCAAGATTTTTTTTTTAAATTATACGAAAACTTGTCTCAGTAGAATTTCGTGAAAAAAAGTTTGGTGACCCAGTAATGGTTAAAGAGAAAGTTGACTACAGGCCATGCGATTATAATGTAAATGAAAGCAATTCAGGAAGGTTGATTAAGTAGTACATAAGTATACTGTGAGGCTTTAAAATGATCTAAAGGAAAACAAAATTGACTTAATCATGCTGAAAATCACATGCGCTGCACAAAAATGAGTATATGGGACTACATACCAATGTGGCACGAAAGTTTGGTCCAAACATTTAAGATATTTCTCGTCATATTTCGAATATAATGGCATTTAAGGAGCAATCCTTTTCAGGGGACATTTTTAATGTTATTTTCTACCAAACTAACATTTAAAAAAATAAGAAAGCTCACAAATTATTTTCAGCTTTACCAGTAATCAACCTTCTCTTTAAAGAAGAGATCAAGTGGTTGGTTTGACACAGTTATGTTATTTAAAACAGTCAGAGACCTGAGACTATGGGACATGATCTCATGTGACATGAGTTTGGTACAACAGTCTAAGCGGCAAAACACTCCCCGTATTTTGATATCCGCTCTTCAAAGAACTAATAGGTGAAGGTGAGGTTTTCTTTCATCCATACTCTCTCTCTCTCTCTCTCTCTCCCTATCTGTTTCTATCTTTCTCTCTCGCATTCCCTCTACATCTCTACTTACAATTATAAGTATCGGCTTGTCTAGTCGGTGATTGCTAATCAGCTTTACATCTAAAAGGAGTGATTTCTGGACAAAAACTAGAATTTATTTTTTCTGGGAATATCAACTCATGTTAGTTACCATAGAATCTTCTTTGCTCTCGCCATCCCCCCCCCCCTCCCCCATCTTCTCTCATTTGTGCTCTTTTTGTTTTCCAGTACTTTTATTTGATTTATTCACTGTCACATTATCAGCCTGAGATTTTCACATTGTACAGTTGAATGATGCCAATTTGATTTGGATCAAGTTTCAAGATATTTCTTTGAATACCATTCTCAAAATAAAGCCCAGGGTTGGTATTCTGAGCATCATTTTATCTCTAAAAAATGTTATTTTATCTTTTTTTAAAGTGGTATTCTGAGACCACTTTTATCTCGGATATGATCTCATATATTTTTTTCAGTCTCATACCTCTTTCTTGCCTATACATGACTGTACGCATGATACTCGCAGCTTTAACCGTTTCGAGACAATTGACCAGATTTTGTGGTTTGGCTCAATAACTTTTAATGCAGAACTCTAAAAGATATACCAGATGCATGAGTAGAAAGAGCAGAAATTTCTGCACACACCATGTCTATGTACAGGGTATAAATGGTATGAAGCATAAGGAAAGCGGATCTTTTTACACCTGAAGCTGTTTGGTTCACACTCAAAATAACATCTCTCAAAAATCTTCTTCCTTGTCTTGAGGTGAATCAATACTGACACTGTATGGTAAAAGGTTGGCAGAAATGACACATGCGATGCACAATGATATTGCAGTATTTTGGATTAATTACTGACACACATAGATTTTGTGGCCCTGACTTTTCAGTAAGTTCTGTTAAAATACGCATGTATAGTCTGCCAAGCCGTTAAAAGAAAAAAAAAATCATACTATCCATGAAAATACCAAGCTTTTTCACAAGAGATAAAAGTCAATAATATAAGGATCAACATAGAAAACAGGCCGTATATGGTGTGAACCGATTAAATTTTGTTATTGCTTCCTTCCATTTCTTATTCTGGCTGAAAAAAAAAATATATATATATATATAATTTGTCTGCATCTTCATCGTCGATCTTGTTAGCATCAATAAACATCTTTAATTAGATACCGTGTGGTGTTTTAATTGCAGATAATATTATATACCATTACTTATATTTGGGTGAAGGCCAGTTATCTATAAGAACACTGCTTCTTCTTCTTATGGCCATTCTCTCTCTCCTTAGAACAGGCCGAGTAGCGTTTAGCTTTTTTTTTAATTTGCTATCCTTATTAAAAAAATTACTCGTATACCTGTATACAGGTATGAAACATGAAGAAAAGGGATCTTTTTTAACACCTCAAGCTGTTTGGCTCACAATCAAAATAACGAAATAAAGATCTTATTACTCGTCTAGAAGTGAATCAATACTGGCATTGGATAGCAAAAGGTTGGCAGAATGACACATGCGATGCACAATGGTATTGTTGTGTCCTGGATTAATTACTGATACACGCAGATGTTTTTGGCCCTGATTTTTCAGTAAGTTCTGTTAAATGCACATGTATAGTCTGCCAAACAGTAAAACAAAATAGAAATAATAATAATAATCATACTATAAAGTACCTACTTTTTTCTCAAGAGATGATTGGCAATAATAATAAATTATTTTTTTAAAAAGGCCGCATGGTGTGACCCGATTCTTTCTCTGACTGAAAAATAATAATTGAAATATATTATAACTTTTCCGTATGTTCGTCATCGATCTTGTTAGCATCAATAAATATCTTTAAATTAGATACCGTGAGGTGTTTTTATTGCAGAAATAATATCATAAACCATTATTTATATTGGGATGGAGTCCAGTCATTCATAGCATCAACCTTTAACAGGCCGTATGGCGTTAAACTTATTTTTAGTTGCTACCCTTTTCATAAAATTACCAGTATACAGGGTATAAAAGCATAAGGAAAGGGGATCTTTTTTTAACACCTGAAGCTGTTTGGCTCACAATCAAAATAACATCTCTCAGAGATCTTCTTACTCGTCTAGAAGTTGTAGTAAAGTTCTCAGTTAAGACAATCATGAAGAGAAGTAAGCAGTTTATTCATTTTCTGGTGGCGATGTGTATGGTTATTCAGTTTGTTCGTGCTGATCAAAACGAAGACCTTTCTCCTGATCGCGCAGTAGCAGAAGACGGTAAGATAGGTAAGTCTATACAAGCAGAGATTTTATTGTGACTTATAAGGCCACCGCACACCTTACGATCGGTCTGCGATCCGATTTCAGAAGAAAATGTAATATCATTTGACAAATCATTCAAAAATATTTTTGATTGAGGGTCTGAACAGTCGTACAGATAGTAAAATCGATAATACGGCCTTTGCCGTATTTTCTAGTTGGCGGAATGGCCAAATCGGCTCCGAGTCGTAGTGACGTCACAAAAGTCGTACGACTGCCTACGATTTGAAACTAATTTTGCCCTTATTCCCTGTAGAAAGCTGACAGCTCACCAAAACCCTATGCTTAGTATTCATATTACTTTTCAGAACCTGACTAGGGTAGATTTCATTTGTTAAAATGTCAGTATTTAATGCCATAGCGATTTATTTCGCAAATCGGAGCGCAGACCGATCGTAAGGTGTGCGGTGGCCTTTATACAACTGCCTAAGTAAAGCCTATTAAAATAAAACCAGCTACTCCTTAGTTGAAGAGGGGGAGGGGGGTATATAGTTCAGGGCCCTGTCCTGTAATTCAATAAACTGATTTTATTTGATTTGATTAATGTTAATTGTGATTGATACGAATCGATCGGCTTGTGATTGATCTCAATGGAAAGTCTGTACCATTGGCGTAGGCAGGTCCTCATTACTGGGGGGATGATTCTCCCGAAGGCCATGAATGGATATATTTTTATATATGGATGTGCGTGTGGGTGTGTGTATGTGTGTGTGTGTGTGAGGGTATGTGCATATATATATGCACATATATATATATATGCCGTGGTCCAGTGGTTTAAGGCGCTTGACTGGAAATGCGGGGATCGGGCGTTCGATCCCCGACACGGCACTTATGCCCTTGAGCAAGGCATTTTATCTACATTGCTCTTTTATCATACATCAAATAAATGAAGTGCTAAAGGCATATTGATACCAGGGTGTGTGTGTGTGTTATTTAAAAAAAAAAAAAAAAAATTTCAACCTTTGCAAAAATTTCAAAAAGGGAGGACAGCTCTGGGGAACTCTGATTTAAAGGCATTGATTAACTTTGCCCAGGATTGAAAAAAAAATCACTGTTCCAGCTAATGCTGTAATCATAACTGCAAACCTTTAGCTCAGACAGGAATCGCCTGAGTTTTATAAGCTGATCGGTCGTTTATATATCAAGATATTTACGATTGAACATTGATGTCGGGATAGAGTACCACCGAACCCTAAAGAACTCTTACGGTTGGCATACCTCGCTCTATCACAGAATACCGTACGGGCTGGAAACCTGCTCTGAAATCGCCAAGCGCTGGTGCTTGGTTTTTGTGACTGCAGCGCAGCGAAGAAGCCGAGCGACTTGCGCTAGCGATTGATCGCGATTTTCTCTTTTTTAGGATAGTAAACGGGTTCCATTTTCTCTCATACTTTCACATATCCTTAATTATATATGTAGTTAGAGGACTGCACACAATTCACTGGCATTTGAACTGATTTTACAATTTTTCACAAAGTTAATCAATCACTTTAAGCTACGCAACCATTATTCTCATTTTCATTTCTCACAATTATATATATATATATATATATATATATATATATATATATATATATATATATTAATCAATTAATTAATTCTGTATAAGAAAATGTATTCATTAATATGAAAACAACGACAGAATTGTACATGAATATAATGGTTACATGTCCTTTTTTTTCGAAGGTTCATAATTCCGAAAGTGAAAAGGGGTTCATAATTCCGAAAATGAAATAGGGTTCGTAATTCCGAAAATGTAAAAGGGTTCATATTTCCGAAGGTTCGTAATTCCGAAAAGTTACGTAGGGCTCTATTGTATTTTCGGAATTACGAACCTTCCGAATTATGAACTCTTTTTCATTTTCGCAATTATGAACCCTATGTCATTTTCGGAATTATGAGCCCTTATCCATTTTCGGAATTACGAACCTTCGGAGTAATACATCGAATGTTCGGAATTACGAACCCTATTTCATTTTCGTAATTATGAACCCCTTCCTATGGGAAATTTGCGTTTCGGAATTACGAACCTTTGGAATTATGAACCTTCGGAAAAACGAGCCCCCCCCCCCAATATAATTTTTTCCAATTTGTTTCCCCCTGAAAGGTGCGGGACGGATGAATCCTCCCCCCCCCCCCCCCCCCCCCCCCCCGCTAGCTACGCCTTCGGAATTATGAACCTTCGGAAAAACGATATGTAACCGCGAATTCTTCCTGGTTGTGATCCCGCATGTTAATACGAAGAGTAATTTCAAATTAATTGTGAGACACTGTGAAAATGCCAGACAGAGATAGCTTTTTCTGATAGATCTCTAACTCAGGCGTTGTTTTAAAAATCCTAAAATTTATACAATTAGAATTGTCGTTGACCACTGAATGCCAGTTTTGAAAATGAGTATCTTTCAATCTTAGTTGAAGATTCGACTTTAAGCAATCTTTACTTATAATGCTATAACCATGCCATATATATTTGACATACCAAGAGTCTTCAGCGTATCCTTTACTTTTTGTATCCACGAGGACACATTGTTATTTGCAAGCACTTGTCAGGGGTCCTAAAGCTACGCAGATCCTAAAGCTACGCACCCCGCAAATACGCGCAATGCGACGCGTTCAGTGCGCCAAACTTTTGGTGTGACTGAGCAACGAGATTATAATTTACGTTTGCCAAAAAGAATGAGTAATTTCCCTCTATTTTTGTAATTATTGTCACTATTTAAAAATCGGGGTTAAATTTACATCAGTCAGCTTACAAATCAACATTTGCCTTCATTTATTACGTGTGCGTAGCATTAGGACCCTTTCATTTTGTGTACAGAATTTGACACGGACATCGATATCGTCTTGAAAATGAATATTGACATTCGTCCATTCTAATTTTCTCAGCGATCAAACTTCAGAATATGTAGAGCCAATATATTTAAAGAAATTCGCATAAACCCCTGAATAAAATGACTTTTTAGCCGCTGGAAACAAAGTGCGTAGCTTTAGGTCTCCATATCATACATTACACATGATTGTTGACAGTTTGTATTCTCCTCCAACTACACTCCTAAATCAAAAATTTACCATTCTTTCTTTAATTACGTTAACTTAGGTGACATCTACCCAGATCTCCCAACACCATAAATTTGAATTTGCAGTATTCTTATTCAATCTTAGTAGTCGTTTGCAATATTGAATATGAAAAGTTTCTATCTGGTTAACATTTTCAAACCCAAATCTCGCTACTATATAAAAGAATCGGTACAACAAGCCGGTCAAACATTTCCAATTCAGTTTCAATCAATCGAGAGTTTTGATTTTCTTGCCTTTATTATAAGGCTATACATGGATCATGCTTGATAAACAAGTAGCGCGTCGATATTCCACAAAATAGATGCGCGTGCGCGTACAAATTGGGGTCATCTCAAGGTCATTAGTATCATGTAGTGATTACGAACTGGTTTATTCAAACAATGGAATATTGCTGATATTCCTTGAATGCACTGAGCGCTACGGTTACCATGGTTACCGTGCTAAAGCCGGCAACCGTAGGGTTGGAGAGCCATCAAGGAGGAGAGAATTTATTACTGATGAGGCCACTGTGTAAACAAGACATATTATTATGATTATCATTATCATTATGTTTAGGGAATTCCGGGAAAAAGGATACATCTACGCTCATGGAAAAAGATTTGAGGAACAACTCCAACTATAGCTGACAAATGTCGATACGGAAAGGTAAGTTACTAAGTTTTACCTTATATGCGATGTTTTCCTAATGTTTTGAATTACTTAGCAATTTATAATTATTTATGATCATATGCTACCATAATATTATATGATAATATTATGGTAGCAAAGTGATTTGGTAACTTTGTAGAGGCTTGATAAAATCTGAGCTGCCTGGCCTTACATGCTATCAGTGTATGTAATATGGTGTAAAAATGAAGCCCAGGGGGGAAAAAGCACTTCAAAATCATCATGTGCTTCACAAAAGTAAACATATGCAAGTGACCGGAAATGCCAGACTCATTTTCCCCCGTAGACTCAGTGTTAGACTAAAGCGTATGGCCATACGCTTTCGTAAATGGGAGTATTCAGTCATAGATATCTTAATAATATCATTATATATTTGAAAACCTTTCTATGCCTGGATATTTATTTATCGTTCTGAACATCATTATACAAGAAAGATATCAAAATTCAACAATTTATTAAATCAAGCCTTCACAAAGTTACCGAATCCCTTTAATATTATCAAACGGGAAAATATAAAGATATGAATTATTCAGGATTATTTATTGAGCAGGAGGGGAGGAGCATTTTGAAAATGTTCCACATACGACTCGTGCATGGGCCATCGGTATGTTTGACCCGCCTGAAAAATAAATTAAGAAACTAGGTCTTTTGGACAGCTACCTCGGATCACTGTAGTGATCTGAGGTAGCTGTCCATGTGGTATAGCTAACCGAGATTCATATCTTTACCATGTCATACGTAGTGTATGTAATCCTTATTTATTTATATATATATATATATATAATATATCAAGTGCATTTTGCAAGTACGTTTTCATGAACCAGTTACAGAAATAATGCTACACCTAGCATTGAAAAGTGCATACAAAGACGGATTAGTCAGGGCAGTTTTCTTTGACTTAAAGAATGTATTTTAGTTTTGTGTCATTTTTCGAAGTATTCACCTTCAAATTGTTGGGGGGGGGGCTCCTTTTGCGAACATAATGGGGAAAAAAATGAAAACCTTAAATGTTGCGTGACCTTCAAACACTTTCCCTAGCCCCTACAATACGTATATTAATTTAACATCAGCAATTTTTACTTTTTTCTGTGATCGCTTTGATCATGTTGATAATCGATGATTTTTCAACAATTTAATTACAGTGATTGTCCATGTTGTCCTGCTCTCGTAATCTCCAATGGAGCTTGTGAAACAACTTCGTCATCCTACAATCAACACCAATCTCATCTTAACCATGGCTACGGACGATAATGTACCAGCCCTAAGCCCCACCGCCCCCCCCCCCCTAACAAAAAACTCTATTGTAAACAGACATGCTCTCTCTCTCTCTCTCTCTCTTTATCTCTCTCTCTCTCTCTCTCTCTCGCTCTCTCTTTACCTCTTTCATTTTCTTTAACCCTGTTGTTGTTTGTAATCCCTTGTATTGTTCAATGCCAAACCAATTGGTATGAATTATATAATTTATGTGAATGGTGATTTACAGCGCTTTGTGTATTCATGAAAAGTGTTTCTAAATCATGAAATAAAACATTATTACAATATTATTGTCATCAATTAAGAGTATATAACCGTAATAATAAAAGAAGTATGAAATATAGTAACAATACTGACGCATAGGAATGACATAAACGTCGTTAATAAATGTCATCATATAATATACACTGTGTGCTTTGTACTCTACCTCTTTGTTGCTATATAGACATTTTCTTTTTTAATGGACCTTATATCTCCTGTGCAAAATTAAGTGTGTATGTGCGTGTATATCTCTCTTGCACAATAAAAGAAAAATGATATGGTTATGATAATATCATACATGTATTCCTTTGTCTTATTGTTAATCTGTTTCACAAGCTGCTCCTCAAATAAGCCTCTTAGGCGGATAGGAAACAAACAGCCGGGGCTAATAGGAAATCTCTTTAACAAAAGGAAATACGATACAAAGGATTTTATTGAAGCAACAAAGAGATTTACATCTGTTATAACAAAGCTATGTATCAAAGTATTGCACGCCTTGCCTTCCCTCTGTTTAGTAAATTGAAGTTATAGACATCCTTTTGCAGCGTATCTACATTTCATCAAGCATGTCAAGTGAGGATGAGGTATACCCCCCCCCCCTTTCATCGGTGCTGTCTGAAGAAAAAAAACCCATTGAAGAGGGGCTACAGCACATAGAGTTAGTATGAGAAGCCCCCCCCCCCCCTCCATTTACCAATTTTGTGAAATCTCCACTTTGCCTAATTATGGTTGTTAAGTTTTTGTCAACCGTTTCCAGCTTAAAGAAGTAGACTGACATTTATTAAAATCAGTCTTCTCACCCCTGAACTCAGAAATAACAATACAGGAAATTTAATATCGTTTTATTATTGTACAAAGTACATATATTTCAAGTAGTATTTCACATTTTTTATAAGGGATTAATGATCCCTCCATAGTGACCTCTATCATAATTGACATGCCTGTATTGTAATATTTTACTTTATTTGTAGCAGAACGAAAAAAACAAGTTTATCCCTCTACCTTTAAAAGTGACTCATTAAAGTGATTAGATCGACCGCGGTCACCCCACTAAACACAAACTGGACATAACAAGAATCGTCCAGTACTGCTATTAATATACATTTGACCTCCAGAAAAGTTCACTTGCAATCCTGTTTCTATTTGACTGGCGAGAGAATAGCAAAATACATGTTTTTATCAATTTTGAGTGGTGTATAATGCCTGCTAATGATACACAGGGAGGTAAACCTGCTGTGTGCTGAGCCACAAAAGACAAGCTAACAGATGAATGAGAAGGGTTTGGTTACCATTCAAAGGCGCATCGCGGAGCGGTAGTGGAAACGCGGTTCGTTGAAACCACGTGACCTCTATCTATCAGTCGAATCACCAATAACAGGAAACCAGGCGCTGCCTTGTGTGTGATGTCATCATTTCCACGCTTTCCTGAGCTTCAAAACATCCAGATTAAGTTATAGGGCATTAGCACAATTCTAAAAGACAGTTAGCTGGGAATACTGAGGTCACTTTTACATCGCTTTTGTGAACATACTAACAAAAATATAGAGATCATGACTTACAAAGCACATGATAATGGCGTACAAATAAAAGAATGGTACAAAGTACATATCCAGACCTTAGACTTACCAGGGGCAAACATCCGAGGTTAGGGCGACACAATATAATATAGCAAGGAAAATAATTTAAATGGGTCCTGGATTCATTCAAGAAGAAACACCCTTTTTCGTAGGAAATGGCAAATATTTAAAAGTGGAAATAAAATTCTTCAGTTAGCGTATGACTTTAAAGAGGAAGAGAGAGAAAATGTGTAAACTGGAAACGGACTAATCACTCCCCATTCTCTCTAATCAGCTAAGGTCACTATTAGCCTGTAAAACTTCTTAAATTGGCAATCATATTTTCAAAATTGATTAGATGGTCTGGGTAAAGAAAAGAATGTTGAAGACAGAGAGAATGCTTTTGAGATTTCCTACCCCTTCTCAGTGAAGCAGAAGCCCGGCCATTTAACGTTTTTCTCACCAGAAAAGTTATTTGAAAATATAGGGGTTAAGTAACAGAGAGACTGCATGGGGAAAATCCGTATTCAAAACCACTGTAGGAGATTGTAATGCATTTAGAGATGCTAATATCGTTTGTTCAAAACTCTAATGCTTGATTTAAAATTTGACTTTCAGACTTGTACTATACATAAGCTCAAAATATTTCATATGCATGGCATAATGAGATGCTTAGTTTTATATGGCACCCAACGAGTAAGTTACATTTAGAAGGAAAATGTAAAATTTTCAACAAATTAATAAACAATAGTTTTAATTACTATTGTAATTCAAGCGCTCTCGGATAACCTTAATACTGGTTTTGGTTATTCATTATATTAACAGGCTTAATCGATACTCATGATCGAATATGCTGCATCCGAATAGAAAGTAAAGTTCTTCTATAATTATGCTTCCATAATTATTCATAAACTTATATTCATAAAGAGGGGAAATTAGGTCTTGCTATACGTATCATTCACTGACAATTAAAGGGACCGGTGTAATTAATTTACACCGACTGATGAAACTGTACCTTGTTGTCTAAATGTACTTTCAATATTGCAGATAACTCGACCATAAATATTTTTCCATGAGTGCAGTGCACTTTCATTTACAACTTTAGAACTTCGGTGTCGTTTCCTGATGAAAAAAAATCGACACAGGAACAAGTCTGTCCACCCTTTCTTCTCCTCCCCCCCCCCCCCCCCCCCTTTGTTCGAGGTATATCATTCATTTTTAAAATCCACTCAGTATTCTGTATAATTATGTGCTTGTGCCAAGCATTGAGAACACATGTCTTTAATCTTAGTTACATTTCCATAGTTGGATAGGAGAAAAGATTAATTTGTGAACCAGTGGCAAGTCACCAAACATTGTGTTCGATTTTAAGAAGTGGATTTCAATTTCTGATCTGTGTCTATCCTTGATGGCTAAAGCCTTAAAGCGACCGATCGTAGGAGGGTTTTGTGGTAGTATTAACATTAACATGATTGAGCTGCTAATTCCATTACTGCTATAATGCAGTCTTGTAAGGGTTATACGACTGGTCGCCAACCAATGAAAGGTTTTCGATGTTGTATCGAAAAAAATTTGCCCATTAAACTGGTCGGTAGAAAGTTATTCTGATCCTGAATCGGTTGTATAAAGGTGGCGACCGGTCTGCAACCGATTGGTGACCCTGTGTGGAACGTAGCTGAGTAAAAAAGATACTTCAAATTTCGGGGTTTCAGTCGGCAATGTTGTTTTTACAGTTTTCTTGGTTGTGCTGGTCGGCAACCGGTCGCGACTATAGTGAGACTTAAGCTTTAGGTATCATGAATCTCCCAAGGCAATACATCATTGCAGTGGCGTATCCAGCACTGAAGGGAATACGGCGTAACCCCACCCCCTTCCCTTCACCCTCCCCCTGTTGAAGACACAATGTGAAAAAAAACATGAATCTAGCCCAACTTACTAAGAGTATTGAGCAAGGCAGACCACAGACATGGTACTCATACCTCCCACATTCCAAACAAAACATCGAGAATGGAAAACAACAACAAAATTATAACGCGAATAACAACAAATTAGAAAAAAGGTTAATTTTGGGGGATGGAGAAGCACGTATTGCTAAATAGATTTTCGAATTAATAAAACAAACTTTCAGTGGATCCTTATGATCTTTTATGACTTGGATGGCGTAAATAGAGTAATGTTTCAGAGGACATCGATGTATTAATTACAAATACATAGATGTCAAATACTTCTTCTATTGAAAATTTATACATTTTGTTGCTGTTGTTGGACAAATTTGGTCAGATTTCACTAAAGATAGAGTGTCATCAAGCCTTGTATGAGGATATTGACCTACTTATCAGTGTTTATCACAGATGGATATCTCTAGACCGCACTCATTAATCAAATCACTTCTCTACATAATCTCAATACAGACACAATACCGAGTTAGCTTGAACCAAAGATCGTGCAAAGGAAGATAGGACACTCTACCGAGTTTGTACAGGGTACGATGTAATAACGGACAGGGGAAGGGCGCCCAACAGCGTTGGGTAGGTAAACTGACGCATTGACTCTGTACAAACCAACTGGGGAAAATGACCCAGGGGGCTGAAATACTGTAACAGGAAGGAAACCAGGTGTCTCTATGACTTCAAAAGAGGGACAGGGCTTGAAAATTAATGAGGAGGAGAAAAAAAAGGGGGGGGGGGTAAATTCAACTTCGGACATGCAGCTATCACATTTAATTCGATATCAGATCTGAAAAGGTACACTCATATCAGGTGGGGAAAGAGCACTCATTACAGAGCAAAAGGGGCAGATTTGAAAGGAGCAAATATTGTACAAGTCTTTCAAAAGAGGCACTTATCAGAAGGGGGAAATTGCACTTTCTAGAAAGGAAAGGGGGTAGTTTGTAATAAAAGGGGGCAGTTATCAGAAAGCAGTAAATTTCACAAATAACAAGGGACACTTTGGGGGTACTTGAAAAAATGGAGGGGGGCACTGCACCTATAACAGTCAAGGCCACAACATATGTGTGTATCGGTAGTTGTTCAGAGCACTATTGTCGTTGCGCTTTGCAGCAGAAATTCCAGAGCTGCTCTTTTAACCCAGAGTCATGAATCATTAATAACATTGAATAGTAACTGGTTGGCAGAAATGACAGGTGCAATGCACAATGGTATTATCGTTTTCTGAATTTTATTACTGATAAACACAGATTTCGTGGACTTCATTTTTCAGAAACCTGAAAATCTAAATATTCAGAGCATTGTAATGACTTTCATCTACCCCTGCTGAGAACCCTTCTAGCTCAAAACAAGTTTATTTATACCGCCCCCAAATTTTGGAACGCTCTTCATAATGACATTCAACTTGCCCCCTCACTTAATTCATTTAAAAGGAAATTGAAATTGTTCCTTATACTTTCTTACAATACAAATTAATATCAGTGCATTGTCTAATCATGTCTCGCCTTTTTTAATGCATTTATCCTTCCCGTCACGTCTTTCTTTACGCTCTATATGCAACTTACTATAATTATGGTCACTACCCCTGTAGTATGCACATCGCGTGTGCTCTCTCTCCCTCCCTCTCTCCTTTCTTCTACTCTCCACCTCTCCTCTCTTTTTCTTTACTCTTCACATATGCAGCAACATTTACTATCCTTGTATTTCTCTCTTCCCTCTATTCCCTCTATTTTATGTTGTTTTACATACTTTTTATTATGTTCAAAATACTATATACGTTTTCAAATTACAGATTTATAATTGTATTATTATTCTGCCACTTTTTGGTAATCTATGTATATTTATATTTTTTCTGGTCAATTATATTTACATGTTTAAAAAATTACGTTTGTCATTATTTCGAGGGATCCACATTCTACAAGCTCTGCTTTTCAGTAGATCCCTCCATTTCCACAGGTTTAACTTTAAAAAAAAAATTAAAATAAAAATATTATCCTGGATGTCTATTTATACTTTCTATTTTATAACTTTAAACCATGTGAAATGTATTTTGTTATTGAATATTGAATTGTATATTTGATTTCTAGTTAAAATCACTGTTCTGTTGGAAAAGAAAATAAAACTGAAACTGAAACTGAATTAATTTAAGAGCATTAATCACAGAAATTCACAGAACTTATCCCAGATAAATTTTATATCCTTTAACTGAACAATGTGAAAGTCTCATTCTGTCATAACTTGAGTTATCAATGATCAAAAGTTTTTAATCTTTTTTATCACCTAGTATATGCAACCAATTTTTGCATTTTATATCTCTTCTCACTCCTCTTTCTCTATCTCTCTCTCTCTTTCCCTCTCTCTTTCCATTTTACTTTTTTTTTCCTCATTGGTTGGCCTGCTGCTTTCCACTATGCATTGTTTCCATATATATATATATTAATTGTATGATCATTTTATTTGTGATGAGGATCAACTCAAACTCTGCTTATGACGACCCCTTTTTTATGTATATAATTTTATGTGACCATACATGTTGAAAGATTGTAAATTTATGATGATGTATATGGAAAATAAATGAATATCAGATCAATCAAATCAATATCAAAGAAACCCAATTAAACTATGTAAGGTAGGCCTACAACACAAAGAAATTTAAGAATTCAATTCAATTTCAAAGAAACAATGTACTAACATTTTGTTTTGATCTTCATTTTTATTGCATCTTCAGAAAATCATAACAGTGACAAATTTTGACAAAAGTCAAAATGTCACAATTATTGACAATCTCGAGGCAGTTTCATGGCAATTTCAAGGCAATTGACAATGTTACAGAGCATATTCAACATGAATTTTGTTGTTGTCGTTGTTTACTTAAAATTTCAAGAGGGCATAATTATACACATCTACGTTCCATAGTAATTCCATGATTTCATGATTGACAAGTGATAAAGTGCCATAACTTGATAAAAGATGATGAAACGGTGGTGCCACGACGACCCCCCCCCCTCCCCCCCCCCCAAAAAAAGAAGCTAACAACATCAATAGAATTTACATAGAAAGTGAACACTTAACACGCAAAAAAAGTATCTCACCACTCTTTCCAGGAGATAAATTTAGTGAAAGTGTGAAACTGTCAAGAGTCCCTTGATGACCATTAATTCTTGAAGATTTTAACACCACAATTGATAGAAATTTGTGAAATTCCTTATATCTATGTATAGTTTTGCATTTCCAACTTCACAAATAATTGCTACAGCATGCTACTGAGAGATATACAGTGCATCCAAGAAAAAAGCAAAACCTTTAAAACAAGGTCTACTGTGACCAAACTATATATGCGCTTTATGACAAATAGTTATCTTTTTCACATAAAAAAAAGAAGTATTAAGCTTTTAAAGGATACCTTGATGGGTCCATCCGTATATGCTGTACCAGGCAGCATTGTTTTGAAAATGACATGTAAAAAGTAAATGGTACTTTACATTGTCATCAGTCGCAAAAGTATAACGGTCACATAAGGCCTAACAATAATGATTATGGCAATTTTCCCCCTCAGCCATCAAGGTATCACCTGAAACAGCCTTGTCGATCCGTGTTCATGATTGGGGGGGGGGGGGGGGGGGTTGGGAGGGCCCGGGGGTATCCCCCTCCCACACATGGGATTTTTTTTTTTAATCTGTCTATAAACTTGCATTTTAGAGCATCCCAAAATGGTTTTCTGTGTGATTAAATGTTGTTTGAAGTCACGGCAACTACAACAAACTAATCGTAACATATAAAATGTTCAAATACGTGTGTTATAAATTATTCGTAAAGGCAGGAAAAAGAAGGCAGATAGATATTTGTTGTTCAGTGCTCGAAGGAGAAGTTTTGTTATATAATATCTTCGCATTGAAATTATGGCATTTCTTATTTCCTTACTTCTTATAATTAAAGAATATGATGGCATTTCAAGATCAAACACAACGAGTTTGGATAATAATTATTAGTTTTAAGTAAATGTATCATAATTCCTATTTATTTTATCAAAAAACATTGGGGGTGATGATACAGGCCATCCCCCCCACCTCAAATTTGGTTTGGGGATATATACGCCCATCCCTGGGCCTCCACCCCCCCCCCCCCCCCCCCCCGGATCGACACCCATGTTCTGAAAGCATAATACTTCCAATTTAAGGGAAAATAGAAAATACTATAGTCACAACAATTTTGTTTTAGGGTTGTTTTTTTTTCTGAGACTCACTGTACAGTAAAGGGATCTAGTTCAATAATAATGAAATGTGGCTTAATTTGAATAAGTGCAAGACTATTTTTGTTTCTGGGAAATCGAAAGAAGTGCAGATTTGGTGTTTTGTGGGGGTTGTTTGAACAATTCACAGCAGAGCACTACATCTTCGACCTGCTCGCCATTGTTTTGCACGTAATGTCAACGTAGTCGCTGGTAAGTTCACCTATCCAACGCTGTTTGGCGCCATTCCCCATGAGGCCACTTCCGTTATATAAAAATAGGGGGAGTGTCCTGTCTTACCCTTTTAAGATCTTTGCTTGTACCTCGAATAGTGACCAGCTATGAACTTGATTGATACCGCCCTCATTTGCAGATTTATCTCAATGTTTATCTTGCATGTTCATCGGTCACGTGCAAAATACGGTTGCTTGACACGTGATGAAGAAATCTGCTTTTTCAACAGACTGTTTTTTTTTTTTGTGTGTGTTTTTTTTTTCTTAAAAGGAGAGCCAACTTCTCCCAATCTATAATCTCGTTAAATAAAACATAGCTAGACGTATTATTACATACTTAAAAAGAAAATTTCTTTCCCTTTCATATGGTTCCAAATTTTTTATGACAGAGCTTGTGATCATTGAATTGTAACAATTTGAAACGAAAAATTTCAAAATTGACATGATTGATTCGAATACAGGATCTCTTGATCAACACAATGAATGTCCGTTCAGTTAACATATTTTCATATCATAGCCTCGCCAGAATCTAAATATAAATGAAAAAAAAAAAAAAGAAAAAGATCTGGCCGTCGGGACCATAACCATTTAGGCTTACTAAAAATATGATGTTTGCAGTCCAGCTGTATTGTGAAAAGTCTTTATACTTGTTGTACTGAGTAGTGGATGAGCAAGCTCTTCCACACGTGCTACTCATCATTCATTGGCTTACTCCCACTGATCACGTGGTGCGACGTATCGGCTGAATTGAAAGAGAGGCGCCATGAATTCCTCCATACTAAACTACCATCACTACCGTGACAATGTCTGGTGCTGATTCCGTGCGTGTTTTAAGTTGAGAGTGCACGTGTTAGTATTATTTTTTTTTCAATTCGAAATTTAAAGAAATATATATATATATATATATATATATATCTCTCTCTTAATTTAAAAAATGATACCTTTTTAAAAAAAGAGGATCACGTAATGATCCTAAATTCAGTTTTACAACCTACATTGAACATACTGAAATAAATGCAACTGTTATGTCTCTCCATTTTCTTACGTAAGTTTTAATCAGAATCAGGATTCTTTTCATTTCAGCAGCACAGCCTTGTTTAATTTTTCAAGTTGAGAGATATAACGCATCACTTAAACTTCGATCCCTCTGTTATTTTCTAAAGGAGAAGAGGGGGTTGGATGTTGATAGCATGTAATGAACACAGAGGTGTATTGTGGGGTAAAATCAAAAAGGAAGAGAGAGAGGGGTTGTTAAAGTAAAATATAAAACTTGAGAGTTCTGGATTATTGCATCATAAAAGAATGAAAGTAATTTATCGGGTTACATGAGAATTGAGCTTCATGATTTGCGGGGTTTTTTGTTGTTTTTTTTTTATAAAGGCTACCATTACGTACATGTATATATTATGTTTGTTTGTTTGTTTGTTTTTTATTTTTGTTTTTGTTTTTGTAGTAATACAAGAAATGATATTCCTGGGCCCCGTTGCATAAAACTTATCATTAACGGTAACTCTGCTATCAATGGTAACTACCATGGTAACATCACTCAACAGCCAATCAAAATCAAGGTTTCCATGGGAGTTACCATTGATGGCAAAGTTACTGTTAATGGTAAGTTTTATGCAACGGGGCCCAGGAGTACATGAAGTGCCATGCTACCTGCAGTGTTTTGTTGTTGTTGTTGTTTTTATCATGAGCAACTGATTTTACCGAGACGAGGGTAATGATAGGTCAATGAAAGGCATACTTAGGCCTATAATGCATGGTAAATAAGCACATTTCAGTGGTTTGTACGATCTTTCTGGCATAAGAGAATTGGATCTCAAGAATTTGAGAGAACAATGAGATGTATCTTCTTTTCTTATCTTGATACAACATTTATTCAATATTTAAAAAATGTTTTAGGTCTTTTTAGACAACACAAGTGATACAACAAATTAATTATGTCCAAACAGATGTATTAAATTCATCATGGTCTTCGTTGAACAATGAAAATATCTGTTTATCTGCAGATATTGTGGCAACCATAATGATGATAACGTCTCTTTCATGATCATTATCTCCCTTTTTTCTTATTATCTCAAACCCCATTTCCCGTTAGAGAAAATACCGCTCTATGATTTCAAAACTAATGTGAAAATAAAAATGTTCAAAATGTAAGGATTTGATCATTGTCTTGTTTATCATCTAGCAATACGAAAGGTTATATAAAGGAAACCATTGTTATCTTAAAGAGAGAGAGAGAGAGAGGAAAAAAAACATGATACCGTTTCAGAAACCAAGAATAGTTATGAGAATGTCAACTGTTATTCACACTAATGATGCGAGTACAACACGCTTAAACGGCATGACTATCTGATTATTAATCACAGGTTCGCACAGCACGTTGCACAATACAGTGTACACTTAACGTTCTCCCATACACTTCATAATGATAGATGGAGATAATACGAAAGTTACACTGATGCAATAATACCTATAGTTATGTTCATTTATTATTCAGTCAATCCTTTTCCATTCACATGTCAGGGATGGTTCTATAGGTAAAATTGACTGGGATTCCGGAATTGGACAGAAATTATGTGTATACCGTGTGTATCTCAAATATCTGACAAGCACAAAAATGATGATCAGCCATGGGGGGGGGGGGGGCTATTCGGGATGATGGGGACGCCCCCCCCCCCCTACGATTTGGGAAAGGGGAACACATAATTATCCCCAAGACTGTTTTATTGTACCAAAAATAAATCATGAAAAACCGAACTTACGAGTGCAAAAACAGATCAAAATGCAGTACGCATTTTCAAAGATTTGTTTATTACAAAGGCATCCAAAAGTCTAATTCTTTCTTTCTTTCTTTGGCTTGCCAGAAAATTTTAGAGTAGTGTATGTTTACAACAAATTTGAATTAAGACGGCTGGATTTTCCTTCTCAGGTTGCTAACGATAAATCACTCATCATTAGGGGGGGGGGCGTCCAGTCGAGACGAAACCATGTTGTTGTTGTTAATGGGGTTTTCAGACGTGTATCAATCAAATATGATTATTCACGTCTGGGACCGACCTTTAACTCCACCATCCGAAAGGCGTGACTGAGATTCGAACATGTTCACATCACAGTCAGTTTGTAATGGAATGCATAGCTGTCTGTAGATGTTACCGCTAGACCAACTCTTGAAAGAAATAAAATGGCTTAAAAATCATCGAAATTGGACTGTTAAATATCAGTTACATATTTTTTAGCAATACCACATGAAGTGTCTCCATTTAACATGTTAACAAATAAAAACTGTACTGCATGATTCATTTTATAAGGTTTTATAAGCTTGCCCTCTTTCTACATCCATAAATCGGACCATTTGGTTTACAAAATGGTATTCATTAAATGTATATCCACAAATTGTAAATCACTTAGATTCTGTATAATGAAGAAATGTCAATGCTTATGTGATATATGCATTAATAACAAGTGAACTGAAACTTATTACATCATACGTCTGAATGGCCTATAGGAAAGATGTAATGCAGGATAATGTTTCTCAACAGTGAAGAAAAAATGTACCAGGTACAGGCATATTGATTATCCAGCCCAAACCCTCACCATCAAAAGTAATTACGATATTGGAGACATTTTTTGAAAAAAATCGTCAAAAGATTATGAAAAGGAATTAGGATAGAGAAATCCATACACTCCTCTGGTTTTCATGAGTGGTTGAAATCAAATGAGTGTTAGTGTAAGGAGCTAATAGTTTCATGGTTATTTGTATTGCTGTATATATCTCATTGAAAATTTATCACGGAAACATTAATTTCCCCTTTTTTTTTAACACTAAACCTCAACTAATTCTAATGTAATCTTTATGAATGTGATTTTCTTACATTCAAATGCAAATAAAAAGGCCGTACTTTCAAGACTATAAATATCACCTCTAAAACTACAAAGTCCACCTTTAACTAGTTGATAAACACGTCATGTCACATGACTTCGTTTCAAAGAACAATGGAGGTTTCACAGAGTGCGTGGGTTTCCGGTTTAGTTGCCGGTTTTTACTTGTTTACTTCACTCTGACTTCCTCTTTCAACTACTATGATAATAAACAACATCAAGTACGTTCTTTGAACTTTTGAGGTCACATTGGAAAATTTATTATATCCTAATTTTTGTATTCATTATCATATTTATTGTTATCATTATAGGAAATATCTCATTTGAATGTGACGATCGTTATATAGGATAATGCTGGATCAAGAATGGCTGGAAACAAAATTCAAAGTGAATTGTTTATGCCGAAAAGTTGGGTTTAGAACAAGGACTCTTTATATGCCTAACCCCCCCCCCCCCCTTCCCCTTCCGTGCTTTCTCTCTCTCTCTCTCTCTCTCTCTCTCTCCTTCTCTATCTAGTCATGTCTGTACTCTCTCTCTCTCTTTCTCTCTCTCTCTCTCTCTCTCTCTCTCCTTCTCTATCTAGTCATGTCTGTACTCTCTCTCTCTCTCTTTCTCTCTCTCTCTCTCGCCCCCTCCCCTTCTCTATCTAGTCATGTCTGTACTCTCTCTCTCTCTCTTTCTCTCTCTCTCTCGCCCCCTCCCCTTCTCTATCTAGTCATGTCTGTACTCTCTCTCTCTCTTTCTCTCTCTCTCTCGCCCCCTCCCCTTCTCTATCTAGTCATGTCTGTACTCTCTCTCTCTCTCTCTCTCTCTCTCTCTCTCTCCTTCTCTATCTAGTCATGTCTGTACTCTCTCTCTCTCTCTCTTTCTCTCTCTCTCTCTCTCGCCCCCTCCCCTTCTCTATCTAGTCATGTCTGTACTATCCCTCCCATTACTTTTCCTCATCATGCTCATGTACATTTAGTTATAATTAACAGCATATATAGGCTCTGAATACGGATATGATACGGGTCGATAAGGATAATAGTAGTCGTATTATGATTTGCTATATTTTTCTCCTTTTCCCCATTTCATTTCCATGTGATTGTTAATTTTCTTTATACTAATGCTTTGTATTGTGAAACAAAATATTGATGTCAATGTCCATGAAGTTTCTTAATAAAATACCATATACCAAATACTAATACCAAACTAAGCATACCACTATACAATCTATATTGACCTACCTATGAACATAATGAAGACGGTCTTTATCAAAACCACAATGTCAATAGCTTTGTTGTTGAGCAGGTGCGAGGTCGTTATCTACACAAAAACAAAGTCATTATTGATTCTACATTCAGATAAGACGACCTATGATACCTTCAGCATGAATCGATAAGAAGAATGAGAATTCTATCATTAAAGAAAAGGACAAGTTCTATAGTAAAGGCGACAAAAATAATTTATGAGGTTACCATGGTTAATTATCCTTTTATTCCTTTGTGCCTAACCTATCTAAATCTAAAACACTTTTTTGTGGGGTAACCTCGCTAGTCATAAGGACCGTTATTCATAAGGACCACTTATTCATAAGGACCGCTATCGATAACTTAATGAGTAGTGGTTTTGTACGAATAGCGGTCCTAATGAATAGCGAGCAAACCATAGACAAATTACCTCTCTATTATTTTAAGAACATCCATTCATAAGGACCGCTATTCATAGCGCGTGTTAAATGAATAGCGTTTTCTATGAATAGCAAGCGGACCCCTTTTTTGTTAGGTTTAATTTTGTAAAAGTGAGCTTTGGGGCGGGTTTTTGCAGTCACATCACACCAACAATACCGACAAAAGATAGAATAAAGAGTTAATTTACTCCGAAAGGACAAGAATCGGTTAGTTTGGAGTCGGTTAGTTTGGAGTTGGTCAGTTTGGAGTCGGTTAGTTTGGAGTCGATTAGTTTGGAGTCGGTTAGTTTGGAGTCGATTAGTTTGGAGTCGATTAGTTTGGAGTCGGTTAGTTTGATGGTGTGATATAAGGTGTGAAAACGATGGCCCAGAAGAAAAAATAATGTTCTTATACTCCTCAGTGGTAAATCTTCACACACAAAAGGGTTTTGTTTGTGTTCACATTCCAATGCCTACCAAACTACCTCTTACAATATTTACTCGTATGATGTTCCCAGTCTCTCAGATGTTCTCCTGTTCTTATACCTCCTTAACCCCCCCCCCCCCCCCCCTCATATCATGTTAAATATTTCCGGTGTTCCCTCGAATATTCCCCTTCTAAGAACTAGTGTTTACTCAATGCTCAGGAACACATGCATACAAAGTCGCATAGGTTTACTATAGGTAAGGTTAAATTATGCTTAGGTATAAAAGACTACGACTCGAAACCGTGCCAAAATGATCGCTAAATCATGTGATATGCTGTAATTTGAATACAATACCCGCTGTTTTATAAGTAACAGTGACAAGTCCAAATAAAAATGTACACATATATTTTTGTTATAAATGAAACTGTATAATGGACGTAGTAATGAAAGCTGATTACAAGGGCACATTCATAAATGTTCTACTGAAATTATAATGGCAGCATGCATATATGGACTTCATTAGGCGTTGTATAGCAGCAAATTATCGTCTTTACCTTTTTTTTTAAACGTTGATAGTATTGATCACAAAGAATAAAAGAAAAAGTGTAACAATCATAAATGACCGCCCCCTTTCTTTTTATTTGTTTCAATTAGTGGGTACTTTGATTCTAAATTATATAGAGCCAAATAATGAAAATGAATTGATCAATTTGAAAATGTATCTAGCCGACAAAGAAGTGCTGCATTTCAAAAGCGGAATATATTCGTCTTGAAACAGGTAAGAGGAACCTACGAACCTTTTGTTATTAAGCCAGATGTCATGTGAACATGCTATTAGTATCCTGAAAACAATTACTGATCGAACTTTATTGAGAAGTGAAGGTCACAGATGTATGTGTGCATGCTACTAGTTAACAATAACAACGACATAGGGAGATGAAGAGAGTGGGCTGAGAGAGGGGCGGGCGGCCACGGATTCCCCTAGTATCTCCATTGTGTGTATTTTATAGACGTATATACTTACCGGGACAAGATATGCAGCCGCCCTGCCCCCTCCCATGCATCTTTGAATCAAAAAGCTCAGCTATAACATTATCTTAGGACAATCAAGGAGTTATAATACTGTAATTATGTCAAGGTTTGCCTGAAGTAATTAACTCGTTCAGGATCATTAATTACTTTAAGGTTTTTAACATTCACTGCCCCCCCCCCCCCCCCCCCCGTCACAATCACGGATCCACCTTTGTATCTTGTCGGATATTCTAGCTATTATGATTGTCATTATTCATTAAGGTAATCACTGAAGGAATCCCTTTCCCCCTCAACCTATAGGTCTGATCGTATTCTAAATACGTGCAGTGATTCACGGTCATGAGGTTGAGGGCTCATCAAGGAGAGTGGGTTTAAAGCTTAAATGTCTCGTTTGGGTTAGAAAAAAAATAAAAGTTTCCTTCAGATAATTATGATTTTAGCTGACAGACAGCGAGATAATTCTAAGTTACATGCAGTGAAGGTTCATTTTCTCCTTCAAGATACTGTTCAACACCTTGACATGATCGCGAAAATCACTGGAGTACTGGTGGGTGGCTGGAGGCTGCAGCCCCCCCCCCCCCCAAAAAAAAAGAGCCTTTCATCTCAAAAAAAAATAAAAATAAAAAAAAAAGGAGGAAAGACAAAATCTAATACCTACCGAGTTATGACAAAATTATATTTTCATCGTAAAAGGTTGATTTTTTTTTTTTTTGCTCGCTCACTTCACTCGCTGGCAAGCATTCAGAAATTGGGCACCGTATGCATATGCTCAACCCCCTCAAAAATTTTGGCTCATTACACCACTGGTGAAAATGATCATTGCGTTATAAGATTATCAGTGATAGTCACAGAATGATAACAAAACTACAAGGTTTTAGGGAAAATTGTCAACGTTTAGCAGAGGAAAAGTATTTTGAATTTAAATAAGTATCGCGTTAATGGATATTAACATTTTGAACATTATAACCCATTAAGTAGTATAAACATAACCCTTTGGTCTGGTTTTTTATCATTTATGTTCAAAAGTTAATTGCTACTTTTGAGTCGAACAAAATGTGAAAAATAAAATGAACTAAAACCACTGGTACATATAATATTGTTACATTGTATTTTGCTATGTCTTTGTAACCATTATTTACCTTTACATAAATGATTTCATTACTGTTGGTTTATCCCTCTCCTACCCCTTACCCTCTTATATAACACAATATTATTCCTTCATTAAACAGTCAAATTTGAAAAATGACCTTTCTCTGCCTCTATTTAACTCTTTGCATGCCACATAAATACTCGTCTATAGGATTTGTGTGTAACGACTGTGCCAAATGGCACAATGGCACAGGAAGTGTTAAATCGTAACTGTACTTCATAATGGAGTATGAAATCCCCCTCCAAAAAAAAAAAAAAAAAAAAAAAAGACAGAGAGAGAGAGAAGAGCGAGAAATTGTGCAATAATAAAAAGGAAGTCCTGTGTGAATCATTATTTAGCAGAGATACTTTTTAAACACCCGTCATGAGATACATTCCAATCTAGTTTGTTCAAATAGTTTTGCTTAACTTGTCAAAATGAGCTTCGTTCGGTCCGATCATTATCTTGTTGACTATATAGCTATCAGTGATTATAGTTGTTTTTTTTTTTTTTTGTTTTTTCAACGTGTATAATACAAAATCTTT
>CM046833.1:27806490-27816490 GCA_025618425.1 Heliocidaris tuberculata
TATATTACCCTCACTTCAATTCAAAAATAACACCAAAACACTTTTCTGCCATTCCATTCATATAAATTCATCTATTTATTTCTTAAAATGCCACAAAACAACTCCATTTTTCATCCCAATTTCGGCATTGCCATATCTTCAACGTAGAGAGCGCTTCCAACAATAACAAACCAAATAATCCCACGGGCTGAAGTAAGCCCACCGACCTTGTTATCGCGATACCTCCCCTTCCAAAAAATTATCAACATGCTAACATACAGCTTTCCCGGCTATCGCGATACTAACATTTCACATTATCTCGTACGGCTAACTTCAGCTTTCCTCCTTTTTTTAGACATCTATCGACATAACCCTACCACAGGATTCATGCGCTCATGTAATCCGGTTTTTTACACATGTGAAAGGTTTTCAGCACAAATACCACTACGAGCAAGTAAGTAGTTTTTTTTTAATCCAAATCAATTTCCATAAATTAACTTGACTCGTCATTGATTTTTAATTTACAATTTCACTTGCTTAATTTTTACTCATCGCTCATCAAATAAATCACAATATTCAGAGATTATAGGTTAGGGTTAGGGTTAGTTAGGGTTAGTGTACGTACGGTACGTCTATTTCATTTCCAAACATCCATACAATTCAAACTTGGGCCTAGCTTGTAAAGTTCACTTCAAATTCTAGTTGTCTCTCTCGGATTTTCAACTCAAAATTGAGCAAAATCTACATCTACAGGTAAGTTGAGAAACATTTATCTTTATTATTTATCCAACCCAACTAACAAATAGCGTAGGGCCTATATAACCATCAAATAAGAGTTAAAACTCAACTCTTGGCCTTGCTTAGCTACTTGCTTGGTGGATGTTTGCTGCAGCGGCGCGTCACGACGGCGCTGCACCCCAGCCCGGCCCGACCAGCCCGCAGAGGACTAGACATGGGCCTACCGTCAAAATCTATCCCATCCAAAAATATCTTCTTGGACTTCCACTTCAACTAAACTTTATTCACTCATTACGATGAGTGTCATCATTAAAAACAATATGATAGTCTGTATAAGAAATTCATCAAAAAATGAAATATCATGAATAGATCTACTCAACTTCTGAAGAAGTGTTGAAATAGAAACATGAACAATTTGCATGTTTTACTTAGTTTAAGTTTTAGTGTCTAGAACTTAGTAGAAGGCTTTGCCTTTGAGGAAACTTCTCACAAAGAGTTTATTATCTATTAATTTACGTATGGTAAGGGGTCCTAAATCTGCGCAGGTCCTAAAGCTATTCACCCCACACATAATGCGATGCATTCAATGCGCCAAACTTTTCATGTGACTTGGCAACGAGATTATCATTTTCGTTAACCAAAACCAATGAGTACTTTTCTGTTATTTTTTTGTAATATTATCACTAGACATAATTAGTAATTGGGGTGAAATTCACATCAGTCAGCTTCAAAATTAAGATTTATGCTTAGGGGTCCTAAAGCTACGCACCCCGCAAATACGCGCAATACCACGCGTTCAATGCCAAAAACTTTTGGTGCGACTAAGCAGCCAGATTATCATTTACGTTTGCCAAAAAGAATGAGTAATTTTCCCTTATTTTTGTGATATTATCATTACATGGAAATGGGGTGAAATTCACATTAGTCAGCTTCAAAATCAAGATTTGCATTCATTTATTACGTGTGCGTAGCTTTAGGACCCTTTCATTTTGTCCACCAAATTCAACATGGGTATCGACATCGACTTGAAAATTAATGTTATTGATAATTGTCCGTCCTAATATTCTCATTGATTTAATTTAAGAGTATGTAGAACCAAGATGTATGAAATAAATTCGCATTAATCATTAAAAAGGTGACTTTTTAGCCGGTGGAAACAAAGTGCGTACATGTAGCTTTAGGTCCCCCCCATCATACATTCATTTGTTTGTACGTTTGCATAGCTTTAAGACCCTTTGATTTTGTCCAACAAAATTTGGCACGGGCATCGACATCGACTTGAAAATGAATGTTATTGACCTTCTTCCGTCATAATTTTCTCACCGATTTAACTTCGGAATATGTAGAACCAAGATATTTCAAGAAATTCGCATAAACTCCCAGGGTGAAAATTTGCAAAAGTTCTTATTCTACATATGTAAAATCATAAAATCATGATATCATGTGACCTGCATATCATCCAAAGCTTTTTTCTTTTCTATACATACATAGGTCAGCTGACACTGCCTTCGCCGCTTCCCAAGACATACCATGGATGGATTTTAAGCCACTTACGAGTTGCCGAGTACCTTAACCTAACCCTGGCCCAACCCGCAATTTGGGGGGACATTCCCTTTGCTGTCAGATGGAGACGACCAAGGTGGTGGGTACCCTGTGGACATGAATGCATTTTTTAAAAAGATTTTTCATGAGTATACAGATTTAGTCTCAGTTCATGTTGTCGCCACCAATGAAAGTTCTTAATTGATATCTGGAACATCATGGGAATCGAACCCATCCGACATAGCACAAAATGAGACCCCCGCTGGGGGACCACTCAACTAGCGCTACCACAGGTTTTACAAACCACAGCTAAACACGTTTAATCCATTGCTCAAATTTACATCCTATTCAAGTGTTTTCTAAGATGGTGCATGATTTAATTAGTTAGCTTATGTTTTAGTAACTTACAAGAGTTAAAAGAGGTCAATTGCCATATAAAAAGTGTGTACACCGTTCTGAGGAAATATTATTGATATCAGTTTTCATAGGGTCTGGACTCACATAGACAACTTTGCAAATTGTTAATTTAAAGGGGCAATATGATGTCATCTGTAAATTGCAGTGCATGACAGGCACATTCCAAGGAGAGGGATGAAAAGAACAAGAGGGAAGGGGTGTTGTATTTAACAGGTGCCTATTAACCTCTTGAGAACAGTGCAATCAAGAAATGATGCAGCACCATGCAATATCAAATGTGCTGTGGTATTGCTTTCAATTAGTTAATCATCTTTTGAGTCATGTTTGTGCATGAATTATTCAATTGTTTAATTTCAATTTTCTGCTCATAGCAATTTTATCAATTTGTTGATTATAAATTTCTGGTTTACATACTCATAGTAATATACAAAATATGTAAATATTGCTTGTAAATAATTTTGTACATATTTTTAACACTTTAATTATATAATTTTAATCTTATTTCCTTTACCTCATTTTTGTTTGTCTTGTATTGCTGTGTTTAAAAGCCAGCTATATCACTGCACTGCACCGCCCATCTTCATAAACAAGGAGACCAGCTTGCAAACAGTGCTAACGCTGGCAAGCTGGTCGACCTTGCAGTAGCTAAGATAATTTATTTCAATAGTATGCAATTGAATTTGTCCCATTTTTAGAAATTATTTTTCACTTCCAATATTGATTTGTGATATTTTATAGTTTGTAAATAAACTTCTTCTGTATATATATTGCAAAAAAGGAAAAATCTACATACTTATAGCTGTACGTTCATGCGAGATTTAATAATGAGTTGATCTGATGTGTGATGCTTTTTATTTTCTTTGTTTTCTTGCATTGTGATTCACAGAGGGAAAGAGATAGATTGAATGATTGACAGATCACAAGAAAAAGGAGAGAAAGAGAGACGGGGGAGTGAGGGGTATAACAGGTTGAATGATTGCTTGTCTGACCAGGAGAGAGAGAAAGAGAGAGATGGGGGAGGGGCACGAGGACGATAAAGAGATTTAGTGATTGACAGATCAGGAGACAGAGGGAGAAATGAAGAGGGAAAGTATCAAGGAGAAAGAGATAGAGAAAAGGGGAAGGCGGGAGTAAGAGAGAAAGAATTAGGAGAGAGAGGTAGATAAAGAGAGGATGGGGATTGAGTGAGAAAGAGAAAGAAAAAGAGGCCAGGGGCCCCTTTCACAGAGCCATCATGAGTCTAACTTCTTGGATAATACACAGAAACGTCTGTTGTAAAATCAACACGCGTTTTCTATGGGATGTCTACGAACTTAGACTTAATTATCACGGTTTTGTAAACGGGCCCCTGAGAGAAATAATAAGGGGGAGTAAGACAGAGATAAGGAGAGTGGGGTATCACACGTTTCACTCTTTCAAACAATCTTTCTTTCTCTTTCTCTCTTACCTATCTTCCTCTCTCTCTCTATCTCTACTATTCTCTAAGATCTATCTCATTCTCTCTCTCTCTCCCTTTTCTTGTATCCCTCTCCTTCTTGCTACTATTCTATAAGATCTATCTCATTCTCTCTCTCTCTCTCCCTTTTCATGTATCCCTCTCTTTCTTTCTCTCTATTCTCTGTGATCTCACTCCCTCCTTCTTTCTCTCTCTCTCTCTCTCTCCCTCCCACACACACACACACACACACACTGTCTCCCTTTCTCCCTACCCCCCCCCCCTTTTTTCTTTGATCTCTGACTTTCATAACTCAGCAATGAGAGGTACACTAAAAGGAAAGAAAATGTGTAAATTATTTGGAATAAATTATTTACAAATATTTATTTACAAAATTTACATACATTCATCATGATAAACAACACTAAATACTTATGCTGGTATAAATTGGGCAGTGATAGCAGCCATGACTTACAACTTGCCAATTAAAAAATTAAATAAACATGTCTTTATAATAGTATACATGAAACATCTCTAAAGAATTTCAAAAAATAATGGGGGTCATTCTATATGCATAATTTCTAATAAGTACATGTGCCAAATTCTCAACTGACAACATACATGTACATATGGAACTAGACATGTACATGTAACATCTGGTACATGTACACGTATATAATTTAGCAACTATTTTGGCCTCCTTTACATGTATTTTCATGTTCTAAAGCCAACAAGAATCCCTACGCAAACAAAAAACACACGGGTAGTAAACACCCACTTTAATAGAAAGGCTGAACAGAGTCGAACTTTGCGCAGAAATTGGCAACATTTGAGCTTATTTTGTCACTCTTCAGGACATGATCTTGGTCTGAAAATTCATTTCAAGTATCATACATTCCTTCTCTACCTGTACACAAAGTTTAAATGGCAACAAAAAAGAATTTCAAAAAATAATGGGGGTCATTCTATATGCACAATTTCTAATACATGTAAGTACATGTACCAAATTCTCCATTGACAACATACAACTAGACATGTACATGTAACATCTGGTACATGTACGTATATAAGTATAGCAACTATTTGGCCTCCTGTACATGTATTTTCATGTTCTAAAGCCAACAAGAATCCCTACGCAAACAAAAAACACACCGGTAGTAAACACCCACTTTATCAGAAAGGCTAAACAGAGTCGAACTTTGCGTAGAAATTAGCAAACTTTGAGCTTATTTTGTCACTCTTCAGGACATGATCTTGGTCTAAAAATACATTTCAGTTATCGTAAATTCCTTCTCTACCTGTACATAAAGTTTAAATGGCAACAACAAAGAATTTCAAAAAATAATGGGGGTCATTCTATATGCATAATTTCTAATAAGTACATGTACCAAATTCTCCTTTGACAACATACATGTACATATGGAACTAAACATGTACATGTAGCATCTGGTACATGTACACGTATATAATTTACCAACTATTTTGGCCTCCTGTACATATATTTTCATGTTCTAAAGACAACATGAATCCCTACGCAAACAAAAAACATAGCAGTATTAAACAACGCTTTATCAGAAAGGCTGGACAGAGTCGAACATTGCGCAGAAATTAGCAAAACTTTGAGCTTATTTTGTCACTCTTCAAGACATGATCTTGGTCTGAAAATACATTTCAGTTATCGTAAATTCCTTCTCTACCTGTACATAAAATTTAAAAGGCAACAACAAAGAATTTCAAAAAATAATGGGGGTCATTCTATATGCATAATTTCTAATAAGTACATGTACCAAAATTCTCCTTTGACAACATACATGTACATATGGAACTAGACATGTACATGTAGCATCTGGTACATGTACACATATATAATTTTGCAACTATTTTGGCCTCCTGTACATGTATTTCCATGTTCTAAAGCCAACATGAATCCCTACGCAAACAAAAAACATACCGGTATTAAACGCCCACTTTAATAGAAAGGCTGAACAGAGTCGAACTTTGCGCAGAAATTGGCAACATTTGAGCTTATTTTGTCACTCTTCAGGACATGATCTTGGTCTGAAAATTCATTTCAGTTATCGTAAATTCCTTCTCTACCTTTACATAAAGTTTAAATGGCAACCACAAAGAATTTCAAAAAATAATGGGGGTAATTCTATATGTATAATTTCTAATACATGTAAGTACATGTACCAAATTCTCCATTGACAACATACATGTACATATGGAACTAGACATGTACATGTAACATCTGGTACATGTACACGTATATAATTTAGCAACTATTTTGGCCTCCTGTACATGTATTTTCATATTCTCCATTCTCCAAATTCTTCATTGACAACATACATGTACATATGGAACTAGACATGTACATACATGTAACATCTGGTACATGTACACGTATATAATTTAGCAACTATTTTGGCCTCCTGTACATGTATTTTCATGTTCTAAAGCCAACAAGAATCCCTACGCAAACAAAAAACACACCGGTAGTAAACACCCACTTTATCTGAAAGGCTAAACAGAGTTGAACTTTGCACAGAAATTAGCAAACTTTGAGCTTTATTTGTCACTCTTCTGGACATGATCTTGGTCTGAAAATTCATTTCAGTTATCGTAAATTCCTTCTCTACCTGTACATAAAGTTTAAATGGCAACAACAAAGAATTTCAAAAAATAATGGTGGTCATTCTATATGCATAATTTCTAATACATGTAAGTACATGTACCAAATTCTCCATTGACAACATACATGTACATATGGAACTAGACATGTACATGTAACATCTGGTACATGTACACGTATATAAATTTAGCAACTATTTTGGCCTCCTGTACATGTATTTTCATGTTCTAAAGCCAACAAGAATCCCTACGCAAACAAAAAACACACCAGTAGTAAACACCCACTTTATCTGAAAGGCTGAACAGAGTTGAACTTTGCACGGAAATTAGCAAACTTTGAGCTTATTTTGTCACTCTTCAGCACATGATCTTGGTTTGAAAATTCATTTCAGTTGTCGTAAATTCCTTCTCTACCTGTACATAAAGTTTAAATGGCAACAACAAAGAATTTCAAAAAATAATGGGGGTCATTCTATATGCATAATTTCTAATACATGTAAGTACATGTACCAAATTCTCCATTGACAACATGTATGGAACTAGACATGTACATGTAACATCTGGTACATACATACATATATAATTTAGCAACTATTCTGGCCTCCTGTACATGTATTTCCATGTTCTAAAGCCAACAAGAATCCCTACGCAAACAAAAAACATACCGGTATTAAACGCCCGCTTTATCAGAAAGGCTGAACGGAGTTAAACTTTGCGCAGAAATTAGCAAACTTTTAGTTTATTTTGTCACCTTCGTGGACAGAATCTTCGTCTGAAAATTCATTTCATGTATCGTACATGCCTTCCCTACCTGTACATGAAGTTTAAATGGCAACAACAAAGAATTTCAAAAAATAATGGGGGTCATTCTATATGCATAATTTCTAATACATGTAAGTACATGTACCAAATTTTTCATTGATAACATACATGTACATATGGAACTAGACATGTACATGTAGCATCTGGTACATGTACACGTATATAATTTAGCAACTATTTTGGCCTCCTGTGCATGTATTTCCATGTTCTTCCATGTTCTAAAGCCAACAAGAATCCCTACGCAAACAAAAAACATACCGGTATTAAACGCCCGCTTTAATAGAAAGGCTGAACAGAGTCGAACTTTGCGCAGAAATTGGCAACATTTGAGCTTATTTTGTCACTCTTCAGGACATGATCTTGGTCTGAAAATTCATTTCAAGTATCATACATTCCTTCTCTACCTGTACATAAAGTTTAAATGGCAAGAACAAAGAATTTCAAAAAATAATGGGGGTCATTCTATATGCATAATTTCTAATACATGTAAGTACATGTACCAAATTCTCCATTGACAACATACAACTAGACATGTACATGTAACATCTGGTACATGTACGTATATAAGTATAGCAACTATTTTGGCCTCCTGTACATGTATTTTCATGTTCTAAAGCCAACAAGAATCCCTACGCAAACAAAAAACACACCGTGGTAAACACCCACTTTATCAGAAAGGCTAAACAGAGTCGAACTTTGCGTAGAAATTAGCAAACTTTGAGCTTATTTTGTCACTCTTCAGGACATGATCTTGGTCTAAAAATACATTTCAGTTATCGTAAATTCCTTCTCTACCTGTACATAAAGTTTAAAATGCAACAACAAAGAATTTCAAAAAATAATGGGGGTCATTCTATATGCATAATTTCTAATACATGTAAGTACAAGTACCAAATTCTCCATTGACAACATACATGTACATATGGAACTAGACATGTACATGTAACATCTGGTACATGTACACGTATATAAATTTAGCAACTATTTTGGCCTCCTGTACATGTATTTTCATGTTCTAAAGCCAACAAGAATCCCTACGCAAACAAAAAACACACCAGTAGTAAACACCCACTTTATCTGAAAGGCTAAACAGAGTTGAACTTTGCACAGAAATTAGCAAACTTTGAGCTTATTTTGTCACTCTCCAGGACATGATCTTGGTCTGAAAATTCATTTCAGTTATCGTAAATTCCTTCTCTACCTGTACATAAAGTTTAAATGGCAACCACAAAGAATTTCAAAAAATAATGGGGGTCATTCTATATGCATAATTTCTAATACATGTACAGTGTAGTAAAATCACGCAAAAACCGTTATATTTGCTGATTGTTACGAAAGCCCCACACAGCAAGGTTGAACGGTCCAGCGATTTTCCTAGTCTCTTATTAGTCGTTCGCCCGTATTTGACCCAAGTGTTGTGCATACTGAAAAGGAAGACAGAGAGAAGACAAACAAAGAAATACATAAGGAAAAAAGGAAGACAGAGAGAAGAAAAACAAAGAAATACATAAGGAAAAAAAGAAGATAGAAGAGAAACAAAGAAATACATAAAGAAATAAAAAGAAGATATGGAGAATAAAAACAAAGAAATATATAAGGAATAAAGAAGATAGAAGAAAAACAAAGAAATACATAAGGAAAAAGGAAGACAGAGAGAAGAAAAACAAAGGGATACATAAGGAAAAAAGAAGAGTGAAGAAAAACAAGGAAATACATAAAGGAAAAAAAAGGAAGATATTGAGAATAAAAACAAAGAAATACATAAGGAAAAAAGAAGATGGAAGAAAAACAAAGAAATACATAATGAAAGGAAGACGGAGAGAAGAAAAACAAAGGAATACATAAGGAAAAAAGAAGAGTGAAGAAAAACAAAGAAATATATAACAAAAAAAAACGAGAAAAAAACAAAGAAATACATAAGGAAAAAAAGAAGATAGAAGAGAAACAAAGAAATACATAAAGAAATAAAAAGAAGATATGGAGAATAAAAACAAAGAAATACATAAGGAAAAAAGGAAGACAGAGAGCAGAAAAACAAAAGAATACATAAGAAAAAAATGAAGAGCGAAGAAAAACAAAGAAATACATAAGGAAAAAAGGAAGAACAAAAAACATACCGGTATTAAACGCCCGCTTTATCAGAAAGGCTAAACAGAGTCGAACTTTGCGTATGATCATGATCTTGGTCTGAAAATACATTTCAGTTATCGTAATTTCCTTCTCTACCTGTACATAAAGTTTAAATGGCAACAACAAAGAATTTCAAAAAATAATGGGGGTCATTCTATATGCATAATTTCTAATACATGTAAGTACATGTACCAAATTCTCCATTGACAACATACATGTACATATGGAACTAGACATGTACATGTAACATAGATCTGGTACATGTACACGTATATAATTTAGCAACTATTTTGGCCTCCTGTACAT
>CM046833.1:27821490-27961490 GCA_025618425.1 Heliocidaris tuberculata
GTTCTCTCTTTATTACAAAGTTTTCATAAAAGTGTTCACTTTTATGACCCTAAGATCTCTTAACACATTAGGTATTATTATTTCAGTTGAAACTGCCTAATTTATTTCATCTGTGTGCATGAACCCGACTGACTTTTTGATCAGTGCCATATTTAATGCACGAAGTTATTCCTTTAAGTAATAAAGTCATTTCCATTTATGTTGAACTGTTTTTCCATATATAGGTCATATCGTTTTAATGAACCATCTGGTAACATAGTATGATGTCTTGTTACAATTCCCTTTTCAAACAAATGTTTACAAAAGATCATTGTAAATTGTAAAGTTGGTTAGGGCTATGGAAAAAGGCGTCCTACTATGGCAATGGGCTGCAGTCCGCCCACCCCCCCCCCAGGATTTTCAAAGTCAATTTTTTCACTTTTCATTGAAAAAAATGGGCACTTTTGGGGTACTTGAAAAAGTGGGGGGGGGGGGGGGGGCACTGAGCCCCCTGACCCCCCCCCCCCCCCGGGAGCGCCGCCTCTGCCCAGCATCCCCGGCTCCCAGGGGCCTGATTACACACCGACTACTACATATCTGTAAAGCGCTTAGGCGCTATATATAAAAGCGGAATATTATTATTATTATTATTATAACAGTTTGAATACGGCTGCAAGATTTTCAAACGGTGAATACCTTGGACCCTGAATTACCTGAAAAGGGGCACGGATTATACTGTCAAATTGGTAAGTTGAACAGATTGTTGAAGGAGTAAAGACACACTAGGCCTAATCAATTTAATCAAATTTGCATGAGGAAAAATAAATATAGCGATTTTTCCAACTACACGTCGGTGTGTAGTAGGCCCGCTTCTGTCTCTAAGTGAAGAGCCGACCCTACCCAATAAAATTTTCGGTCTAGCACGTTGGTCGTAAAAGAGTGTCTGCACTGTAAGACTACTACAGGCCATGTACTGTAGCTGCTCCGGGCACAAACCCTGGTCAGTCGTAAAAGAGTGTCTGCACTAGGCCTATAAGACCACCATAGGCCATGTACTATAGCTGCTCCTGAACAGTAGGTAGCTTGGCTAGGCTTCTCCCAAGGCAATTTTTTTTTCTGATGAAGTGTCAAATTAGGGTCTGTGATTGCAGACTAGACGATACGTGCGGTCTAAAGTTTCACTGCTCTCTACGGGAGATCCCCCCCCCCCCCCCCCCCCCCACATAGAGATCAGTGTACATGCAGTTCAGTGCAGTGTGTACAGACAAGGAGTTATCTGTGACAATTACTCCTTGGTACAGAGCATGTATGTATTTATTCATTGAACTTCATTGACATATCCATCAATATTTTGTTCGAATATAACATCAATAATCAGAACAATAATAATGATAATAATAATAATAAGAGAAACACAGTTATGACAAAAACAGAACAATAATATATCGTGAGTGTAGCATTGGAAGCATAAACAAAAACAAAACAAAATACTCATAATTGATCAACCAGACATGCTCTTGGCTCTTTCATGAAATATAGATTATCAGATTATGTATAAATAGTGTAAGGTGATGAGAAAAAGAGCCATTAAAAGATTTATATACAATACTTATACACTATAGATATGCCTAATCAAAAACAATTTAAAGATTACCGTGTTGATCAATAGTATATCGCAAAAAATTGGCAAATTCTTTTATGAGAGCGTCTTCTTTGAGTGACATTATCTCTCCAAACTGTTTATGTTTTCAAAGTTATCATTGAGTGCTTTAAGATTATTAAAAAATAGTTCTCTTTTTATTCTAAATTTATCACATTCCATGACATAATGGAATTCGTCTCCTATACTGTTTGCATACTACATTCTTCACAGAAACGTATATTCGCTGGTATTTTATGAGGGCGATGATATCTTCCTTTTTCAATTGGTAGGTTATGTGAACTTATGCGAAGTTTGCAGATGTTTTGTCTTATGTTTCTATCAGTAAGAATTTTTAGATATTTTTCTTTGATGGAAGTTTTGAATAATCGATATGTCCGCAATTTGTTACCCTCTCCGTTTTTTTTATCATGGAAAAGGTCGAGATTTATTTGGTTATTAAATTATCTTGTAGCTTATACCCTCACAGTGGGAGACGAAGTCGTTTTGCGTCATTTGTACATCATCTGGTTCACACCTTTCTATATCATTACAGGTGTCTATAGTATTTAAAATCTTTTTTATGTTTCTTAACCAGCAATGCTCCTTGATTTCATACACTCTTAAAATGTTGGGTAAATTTATAGTTGGGTAACTGCTGGTTGGTTAAAAATATTCCCAATTCTGGGCTATTATTAACCAACTGGACACTCGAGTGGTGTAACCAATATTGGTCAATACTTTTTACCTAAATATTGGGCATATAATTATTTACCAACAGTATTTGGTAATTATGGGTTGGGTACTTGTTGCCCTGTAGTTGTGTAAGTTTGTCACATTTCCTTTGCCAGTTGGGTAAATTTTGTTGGGTAACTGATGGTTATAGAAATTCGCTTTTGCCCAACTTGTGGTAAATATTTTTACCCAATATTGGGGGAAACACTTATATGAATATTCATGAATTTTTAGTAGCGTATGGTTTGGGGTGGCCCGATTTACTAACTGTCACCGAATGCATAAAAAAATATAAGGGGTATATAAGAGCTTGCACTAGTTTGCACTAATTGGATAGGATAGGACTAGGATAGGATAGGTTAAGATATAGGATAGGATAGCTTAAAATAGGATAGGTTAGGATTGATTAGGTTAAGACCCAGAAGGACGTAACAAGCAGATTTCATTTTTTTTAAAACCTAGGTTGGAGGAAAAAGGAAACAATAAATTGGGCAGCTGAATTTGCCCAACCACATGATATTTGTTACCAAACAGCTGAACAAATAGAGGGTTGGGCAATCCTATTGGGTAAGATTGGTTGGGCAATAATTACCCAACTGAGAATATAACCAACAGTTGGGCAATTAGAGTTGGGTAAAATCTAATGGGTCACCAACTGATGGGCAATTTAATTTGCCCAACAACATAGTAAATGGATTGCCCAACATCAGTTGGGCAAATTTTAACCAAAAGTTGTGTGGACAGTATGTTGCCCAGTGTTGGTTAAAAATTGGGCATTTTTTTGCCCAACTTTTTTAAGATAGAGTCGTTCTTGTTTTCAATATAACTATCACACAATTATCTTGATCAATATTATGCATTCTTATCCAGTATATTTAAGAGTGTTAATTAAAACCTCAATGATAAGAGGATATCTTCCAAGTTCAGCGATAACGCCGATATTATACTGCTTTTACGATTTATACCAAGCATATATTTACACCATTGAAGATGGATTTTTTCGAAATTCGGTTTGAAATATAGTTTTGTTTTGTTTGCTTGTTCTGAGAAGAGCTTGCTGCAGACCATTGTATACCCCATATATTTCCGATCCGTATAATATAGGTTTGATCTTACTATCAAAGCAGCTTGTGCCAATTTTAATAGGAGTATATTTGCCAAACGATTTGTATAATTTGAAAAAGGCTTTTCTTTCTTTATCGGCTAAATATTTTGTAGTTTGCTTAAAAAAACCATTACTGCATATACTACAATCCTGAGATATTTGAATTCTTTAACATTCTCAAGAATATGCCCATTCATCCAAAAGTTTTCTTTTATTAAATTGAATTTTTTTCCTTGAATTATTGTTACATATCATAATTTTGGTTTTAGAATGATTAATTTCCAGCTTCCCCTGCTTGCAGTACTCATTCAATTGGTCCAAACAATGTTCCATTCCCTTTTTGGAAGTTGAAAAAGGGACAATATCGTCTGCATACATAATGCAATTAAGGATTCTTTCATTCAACTTTACAGGATTGCTTTCTCTCGATCAAAAATATCGGGGATATCATTCAGGAATATATTAAAGAGAGTAGGACTGATAACACAACCTTGTTTAACTCCAATATTGGTACTGAAAGTTGAAGTCAAACCCTCATTTAATTTCACACATAGATTACATTTTGAATACATATATTCTTTATAACATTGTAAAATTTATCACCGATACCCAGTTTTAATAATATACCAAAGGCCTTCTCTCCATGCACTATATCAAAAGCTTTTTTAAGATCGACAAAACAAATATATAGCCCGTTCTTGCTACCATTCTGGTTATGTACAATGTATTTATCTACAATCGTTTTTGTGGGTTGAGCATATATAGACAAGACATTATACTACAGCTTGTATGGAGGTTCTCGATCCCGATCGCTGTACTCTTGGCCTGGTGAGACTCTCGGTTGCTCTATATACTGGCTGGTTCGGACTGGTGTTGGTGGGGTGCTTTGGGTGGCCCCTCGCGGTGACGCCTCACTTATTTTTTTTTTTTTTTTAAATTTTTTTTGGTTTTGTTTTGTTTTGTTTTTTTATATTCCGAATTATCACTATTTTAGATACTGAACTGCAATTTTGTTATATTTCCTAGAGCATTACTTTTTTGTATACATTTTTTCTGCCACCTAAGTTTATGTTTTTATTTATATATTTATTATTTTGTTTTCCTAATCATTGAGATTATGTTAATTACTTGTAAATGTTGAAATTTCTATTCATTCAATAAAACATATAAATAAATTTAAAAAAAAAACCACTCCTAAATGCAATTTGGTTTGGTGTATACATCTGTTTAGCTTCTATAAATTTTACCAGTCGTTGATTTAGAACTGAACAGAATAATTTGCCCAAATGGCTATAGCCATTTGGGCAAATTATTCTATATATAGGCAAATCTCTCTGTAATTTGAAGGGTCGTTTGCTGCACCTTTTTTTCAATAAGGGTTTAATCAGTCCAACTGACCAACTATCGGGAAAATATCCACTTGTATATAAGAATGAGGTTATACAGTTTTGCAAGCAAAGGGGAGAAAAAATTTTGCCCCACTTTCAACATTTCATTTAGTATAGAGTCATTACCAGGCCTATTACGTTTTAATTTTCTAATGCAGCTCATAACTTCCTCAGCTGTTATATGAAAATCTAGCTCTGTAAAAGCTTTCTGGAACGTACTATCGTTTAAGGATCGTTCAATTCGCTTTTGTTCATTTAGAATCTTTTCTTTATTCATTAATTTATGAAAATAGTCGTTACCACTTTTTTCAGGTATATCAGTATCTTCCTGTCTTGGCCTGGTCTTCTATAAATCTTGGATTATAGGTTCCAATATTCTTTAGAGTTATTTTCATACAGTCTCTCTAATTTATCAATAATCTCATTTCTTTTCTGGTTAATATTTTCTTTAAGTCTTTTTAAAAGTGCTTTTTCGATAGATAATATTCCGATCTAAGTTGCTTATCAAAAGGATTTCTACAAATTACCTCTTTGCAAAGTCTCTTCACTTTTTGCTAAGTGTGAAACTGCTTTTATCGTGAATCGCATTTTTAGCTCTCTTCCTGTTTTTCCCCCTTTTTTTTTCTGAAGTGTATAGACGATATCATAGCTTTATCTGCATTAACTATAGAATATAAGATGTAACATCTTTTACAGCGCAATCTATACCCGTACTGTTTTCTTCATAAACATTATTTGTTAGTTGCATTAACGGATCTCTTGAGCTAATGAGAGCATTAGAAATTTTCTAAAAAGCTCATCGCTTATGAGACGAATTCCACTTATATATGCGGGGATGTGATGACAGTTGGAATTCAGTTGTGTCCTCAGTTACTTTATTAGATGTATAGTGTGCTCTAATGCTTAATTCAATGGGACAGTGATCCGAAAATACAGAAAGATCTTTTAATTTACCTGAAAGTATGTCACATCATCAAATATATCAGCGTCAACTATCGCGTAATCTACTATAGTATGGTGGTTGATCCAGTGTCCGAACACTTTTCAGAAAATCAACGATAGCAAATAAAATATGAAACGAATATCTGTCAAACTATACATATTGAATGCTCAAAGTCCTACAAAAAAAGAAGTTGATGGAATTTTAAAAAGACAACGTAGATTTAATACGATATTCCCTTCCGAGTGAACCCCTTCCCAACGACGCGGCGTTTTGGTCCCTTGAAAAAGGTACCGTAATTCCGAACGTGTGAAACCTATGGGAAAAAGACACAACCTTGCTATCAATACTAAATAGTGTGGTTTTCATACGCGTAATCCCACGCGTATGAAAACCCATTTTAGGCGCTTAACTTTACACGTTCGGTAATACAATCTGTTCGGAGTTACAATACTTGGCTATATAACACTTGCTTGCATGCATGGGATATGACCATTCACTTGACTATACTACGTCATCGCGCGGAAAATTCCATGACGGGCTTGGATCCTACTGTAGTCTTATTGTTCATGCCTATTGTAGTATTCATAGATGAAAGCTGGCCATTTAATGTAACATATTACTTTATGATTCTTGAAAACGTGTACCTTTTGTACAGATAAGTAGGAGTAATATGAAGATATTTAGAAAAAAAAAACTAACTAAAATGCTAATATGGCCATAAGTCAAAGCTGCACTCCAAAACACCTGAACTGTGATAGATGATGATAGTGATTCAATAATTTAATGTGTCAAAAACTGCATTTTGATGATACATATCCATATTTTTGTAATACTGGATCTTAATATATTACATATTCGGTGATTTCGCTTGGAAATGTTGATGTATTCCTTTCTTGAATACCTCATAAAATTGAACACAAGAAAATATGGACTGAAAATCTAAGATAAACAAAAATACCTTGACTAATGAATATTCATGACCTTCCTACGCAATTTTTGTACGCGTGCGCTTGCCTATATAGATCCTGCATATATATTGGAGGGAATTTGCAAACGCGTCGATTTCTACATTATCACGATGGCTGCTCGTGTTGAAAAGAGCGGAGAGGTAACATGTTCTTTGATGTATTTTAACTTTTGTTCGATTGATTGATTTACAAATAAGACGTATGAATAATGTGATAATTTGCGATTGTACAGAAGTAATTTTTATCCCCTAATCCTTTGTTTTTCGAGCAAAATTTTCATGATGCCGGGTGGTAGTATTTTCAGTATTGTGCATGCATGTTTCGTGTGTTATATATCCGCGAGTAAGATGTGTTGCGTTCCTGAGCTGTGTGTGCATCATGTGTTCTGATACTAGGCCGGCGTGGTGTCGTTACTGCAGACTAAAGCGGTATGGAGGTGGGTCCTAATTCCGAACACTTTTCAGAAAATCAGCCACAGCAAATAAAATATCCAATGAATAACTGTCAAACTTACGTCATGAATGCTTAAAGTCCTACAGAAAAAGAAGTTGATGGAATTTGAAAAAGACAACATAGATCTAGACCTAGATTTAATACGATATTCCCTTCTGAGCAAACCTCTTCCAAATCCAATTCCCAATGACGCAGAGCTTTGGTTCCTTGAAAAAGGTATTGTATTACCGAACGTGTGCCCCCTATGGGAAAAAGATAGACAACCTACCCCGATTTGGGGCCAACGGGGTGACACGGGGGGGGGGGGGGGGGGGGGGTGGGGGGGGGGGGGGGGGTGACGAGAGACGGAGCAGGTTTTAAGATATTACTTATGTTTTTTTGCCTCATTTTATGATCTTCTGCCCTGTGACCTGTGTTCTCTGTGTCAAATAGTGTGGAGAACGTACGCATTATAGTCCCACTCGCATGAAAGCCATTTTAGGCGCTTAGCTGTACGCGTTCGGTAATACAATGCTGTTCAGAAATACAATCCATGACTACCATACATGTATATGGTTATCTTCAATAACCTCGCATAAGTGTGAGTGTGACAATACAGTATATTGGTAGTGGTCATGGAGCTCGATCACCAGTCCAACAAAATAATTCTATGCTGATAAATGATGGGGTGCTCTATGTCTGCGCAGCTATAATCATTTGACCAGAGACTGAACAAAAATTTCTTTTCATTTCTTCTAAATTAAGGCTTAATTTTATGTTGTTCCTGATATTCTAATGAGAAATAACGCCAAGAATTTCATCAACATTAGAGCAAGATTTAGCAGTTTAGATATCTAGACTAGTCTAGATCTAGATCTAACTTAACCCTTTCAAGACAATTCGAGCGATCGCCAATAGGGTAAAAATGCCCGATGTACCGTTTTTGGCGAATTCTCATTCAACTTCCGGGACCTGTGTACTTCCGGTGTATACGGATGCTAAGTTACAGTAACCGCGGTACACACTTCAGGAATTTTTCTTCAAACTTATCTAATAAAAGTTAAGGTAATCGTAGAATTGTCATGGCGAGCGTTTCTCAAGACTTCAAGAATATGACCGTTCTGCAGCTGAAAGCTTTTCTGACAGAAAGAGGCATTCCATGCAACGGAAAACGCAAACTCGAATTGGAATTGCTAGTACGGAGAGCCGCTGAATGTTACAGCGTTATTGAGCCTTGCGACCGAGAGGCGTCCGGCAGAAAGCGACGACGGGTGCCCGCTGCGGACGGCTCTGTTCGAGACTTAAATGACAAAGCCGTATCTTGGAAAGCTGATTTGAGAGGTTATGCACGGCCGCCAGGTCATTCAACGACCGGTCAGATTCCGGAAGTAACTAGGTCACAAAAGCTGTCCCACATTGCATAGCAAACGCACCCTGATATCTGCATCCGGGCATTTTTACCCTATTGGCGATTGCTCGAATTGACCACATTTTGTGGTTTGGCTCAATAACTTTTGATTCAGAGCTCTAAAAAATATACTAGATGCACGAGTAGAAAGAGCAAAAATTTCTGCACACACTATATCCATTTTTGTTGCATGATCATATTGCGTTTGATGCCAGAAATTTTAAAAACGAAAATAAGCTTTAAAATCCTTGAATTGGCAACACAATGAGGGGTTCAAAATCATTATTTTTTATCAAAATTGGCAATTTTTAAAACTTTTCGACAAAATTCCTAACCATGTATATTGTTTTCAAAGACATTACACCTTATTAGAACCATGTAGCAATAAAAGATAAATATTATTGTTGCCAATTTGAAGAACAAAATGTGATCAATTTAGTGCTTAAATAATTCCTGTCCTGAAAGGGTTAACATAACAATCAACAGTTAGATCGAGATCTAGATCTAACTTGTAATACACCCTTCTAGTTTCTAACTTAGGCTCTGATTTTAACCCTTTCGAGGCAATTGACCACATTTTGTGGTTTGGCTCAATAACTTTTTATTCAGAGCTCTAAAAGAATATACCACATGCATGAGTAGAAAGAGCAAAAATTTTCTACACACACTATGTCCCTTTTTTGTTGCATAATCGTATTGCGTTTGATGCCGGAAATTTTAAAAACAAGAATAAGCTTTAAAATCCTTAAATTGGCAACACATCAGGAGGTTCAAAATCATTGTTTTTTATCCAAATTTGCAACTTTTTCAACTTTTCGACAAAGTTCCTTACCATGTATGCTGTTTTCAAAGGCATTACATTTTATTAGAACCATGAAGCATTAAAAGAATAATATTGTTGCCAATTTGAAGAACAAAATGTGATCAATTTAGTCCTTAAAGAATTCCTGTCCTGAAAGGGTTAAGATGGCCTTGTCATTTTGACATTGCAACCCCTCCAAACAAAAAAACAAAACAAAAAAATAATGGTGCCCATGTCTTTGCACTCATTCATTTTACACACAGTTCCTGATTTTTAATTTTTTTACACAAAAAGTTGAAAGTCAGCATTTTGAGGCTTGTAAATAAAATTACTGAACGAGATAGATCTAGATCAACATGTAGATGATGTAAGACATTGTGAATAAAATCACTGAAATAATACCTTTTTACACATGTATAAAATTTATGAAAATAGATTGACTAAGCTTATGTCTATGACTATGAGAAAGACAAAAATTTTGTGTTAGTTGCGTATTTTGTTTAATAGAATCATGCAGTTGCACGTGTGTGTGCAGACAAGACTTGGGACACTCATGCTCTATATCTAGCCCAGTGAAATAAACTGAAAGAATCCTTGAATTATTGTAGCATAAAATGAAAGGCAAAATATTGTACAATGTAAAAATCTCTTTGGCCAGAAATCTAGAGACCTCTCGATCTATATATATATGTGTTGCGTGAGATTCAACCTCTGTGAAAAAGGACAATTTGTCCCAAGGCATATAAGATCGCAAAAAGCGGTAACAAAGATTTTAAAAAAAAGGGAAGATTATTTTTTACCTTTCCCAGAACTCGATCTCCTCTTTAATTTAGCCAAAATTATATTCAGTGAACAAGCCTTACAAGAGGTTCCTACTGTTCAACATTGTACATAACAAATAGTGATAAGTGATTAGTGATTCATTTGTGTGTTGGTGGCCCTATGCGAACACTCATATTGCATAGCCTCCAGTCAGGTATATAAAGCCAGGTGTGTGCATCATGTACATTACATGTGTGTGTGTGGGTGTGTGTGTGTACTACCTCATTGGTATGATCGCTATGGTGAGTGTGAGTGCTCTATGTGGCAAATTGCAATATTCTCTGTGTGTGTGTGTGGGTGTGTATGTGTACCTAGTGCATGTGTCTGTGTTCAGTGTATAGATTCATTAGCATGGCCTGACATTTCGGTTGGCTCTCTATGCAAGCAGGCACTTGGTAAGTACTGTAAACTAGTGTATGGCTTACAACATTTTACGACTACAGGGCACACATAATAATTAGATCCATGCATGGATCTACATAATATATGGTGGTGGATCCAGTGTCCGAACACTTTTCAGAAAATCAACGATAGCAAATAAAATATCAAACGAATATCTGTCAAACTTACATAATGAATGCTCAAAGTCCTACAGAAAAAGAAGTTGATGGAATTTTAAAAAGACAACGTAGATTTAATACGATATTCCCTTCCGAGTGAACCCCTTCCCAACGACGCAGCGTTTTGGTCCCTTGAAAAAGGTACTGTATTTCCGAACGTGTGAAACCTATGGGAAAAAGACACAACCTTTGTTTCAATAGTGTGGTTTTCATACGCGTAATCCCACGCGTATGAAAACCCATTTTAGGCGCTTAACAGTACACGTTCGGTAATACAATCTGTTCGGAATTACAATCCATGACTATAAGTAACATTTCTTTCTTCCATCAAATTATTCATAAAACATGAAGTATTGCATAAGGGGGCGTTGCCCCTAGAGCATTGATCCGCCATGTTGAACCCTGCCCCAAAATTCACAATCTCTTTTCAGTTTAGGGGGAAAAAAAACAATTGCATTGTTCATTGACAATGTAATATTCAGCTTGATGTGTACAGTACAAAACCATCATTAGTTTTCATTACTATATTCAGAATGAGGGTCTGCTATATCCTGCTTTTCTGAAAAACAGGAATTTTTTATTTGGTTGCAGTGTTGACTCAGTATTGCACATTAGAGTAGAGAGGAAATCACTGCTTAGTGCTTTATTAAGATAGCAATGTAATGTTTCCTTCCTAAAGGTGTTAAAGAAATAATGGGAAAATACTGTGGGAAGAAGTTGGTCTACTTACATACTAGAATTATGCATTAAAGGGCAATCCAACCTTGATAATAAGATGATTTGTGTGAAAGCAGAAAAATAAAAACAGGATGGTGAAAGTTTGAAAGAAATCTGACAAGGAATAAGAAAGTTATGGATGTTTGAAAAATGAGATCACTACATCTATACGAATCTCAAATTGGCAATTTGGTGAGTCAATTGTGACATTTTTTGTGGACAACTCTCCCATTTGTCGTACACAAAAATATCATTAATTTGCAGTTTTCTTCGAGGCGCTTTTACCCTCGTGGCAGTACTAAAAATATTGGAGATAGCATATTGTTATAGGTCCTCATGAACGAAAAGATCCTACTGAGTAATGCATTTTGAAAAAAAGTGACATTTTAGTCATTTTGTGTGTTAGAGCGAATGGGGGAGTTGTCCACAGCTACATCACAGTGACATTACCTATTCGGCCAATTTGAAATTCTCATATGCATAGTGATTACAACTTTCAAAAATTCATTACTTTCTTATTACTTGTCCGATTTCGTTCAAACTTTCACCAATCTGCTTCTCTGATTTTTCCTCTTTCTTTCAAAGCAACTTGCTAAATTATGATGAACCAGCTGCAGTTTCTCAATCTTGGGTGAAATAAGGCAAAGGTTAAATAAATGCCTCATATCTGAATAGTGATTGCAATTAGGTCAGTTGCATAACTTGGTTAGTAGCACGCATTTGAGTGTCCAAAGGTTTACACACACCTTTTTAACACAGTAAACGCGTAACTTCACTCCCATGATTTTGCAAAGAACTGGATGTACAATGTATGTTCATAATTCTGGAATTCTTCACTCTGGGGTGATCAGATTATGAAAGTTCATTTCATTACCTGTAGTTCGATGTACATGTTATCACATTTACTTCAATATCCAATGATAATTTTTTTCTTTGATCTTACCCATGTTCACAATTTTGTCTATTGCAGTCTGTCAAAAACCACACATATTTATAGACACTGTTGCCTTTGTTCTTCCACTGAAAAGATTTGAAGGGTCATAGAGGTCAGGGGTCATCGGATTCAGAATGCTGAATAAATTACCTACAAAGTACATGCTGATGTATAATACTATATGGCTGGTAAAAAAATCCAGTGATCTTTATTTTTCAAAGTTTGAGATCAAGCAGGCAAAAAATGGCAAATTCTGGTCAATGATGTCATTGTAAAAAGTCATGTGACCAGCATTTGATAGTGTCTGTGTGTAAATCCTTGTCATTCGTTACACATCATACATGTACAATATGGTCTGAACTCATAGAATTTATACTGCAACTCCTAGATCATGTACTGTAGATCCGCTTGTCAATGTTTTATGATATAACCAGAGGTTGACAAAGTTAGGATATCCTATACAGTATAGGGGATTTTGTTGAAATTTTGAAATAGGGTCTGTGTACACAGACTAGGCCAGTATCGTCTGTTACATGAACGAGATGAGCGAATACTAAGTTTATTAGCCATTTTGCAATTAATATCAGATTACAAATAGGTGTAATTAGTTACATATATTTCAGATAAAAAACTTTTAAGTTTAAACTTACAGTTCACCAATTTCAACAAGAAAGCAATCTTTCTTCATAAACAATTTTGGTTGAATTTGGAAAATATAATTTCTTTCATAAGTTTTGATGACCTTGCTCTAACCTTCACTTTATAACTCTCTTTATGATATCCATAACTTCCTTCATAACTGATTGTAAAACAATACACTAAACTTCACCTCAAAGTTAGTCTTTGAGCCCTTAAGGCCTTAAGACCTCATAAGTTGTTTGATCTGCTATATCCAGACATTCATTGTTTAGGCATTACCTAAAAAGCTGGCATAGTGATAGATAGATAAAGCAATGGAAAGATGATGTTATCTTTGAAAAAAATTGTTTTGAGTTGCATAAGAAGTACCAATTGTTCACACTTAGGTCTTTTATTTATTGGCAAGAAAATGAAAAAGCAGAAGACACTTTAGGCCTCTGCATAGGTAAGATTTTTAACCAAGCTTGTTCAGTTTACTGCCAGGTAATGAGAAAGGAATTTGGTTCTTAATTATCTGAATCATTGAATGTGTTCCTAAGTTGAAAGCCATAGTAGTGAACAAAGAAACCCATTTAATTATACTCTTCATCCTGGGTTATTGGGGCCCTATTAAAATCATTCATAGGCACTGGATTCTGATAAGCTTTAGCTTGTAAGCTAGGGTATCTGCTGGCAATTAATTGGTTGTATTCATCAGGCATTCTGTATTTAATCAATTAATCTCCAATCTTTGTCAATGCATAGAATAGGGTTAGGGTAATCTTTTTTTGTATTCAATTAATTAATCTCCATTTTTTGTGTGTCTATGCATGAACTCTGTCTCTCCATAGTCAATATAAAAGCCATTCATCTAACAGTGGTTTCCCCAGACTAGCCCTTTGATACTGCACTGTAAAAGTTATTGTGATTTCATGCTATTGTGATCCTCTGAAAGTAGCTTAGAACTTAAATAGTGAACTTCTATCATGAATGGAAGGGTGTCTGCTTGCATGATTGAATCTGGCTTCTCCCCTTGAAATGTCAATAGAGAATGGAAAGATTTTATGAAGGTTTGCTAAGATTGGAATTAAAATATGTGATGTACTTCACTACTTTAACCCATTTAATCAGATATTTGGATTAGTCAGCCATTTCAATTTTTGATGATTCCTCAAATTTCCGGACATTGCCTTTCCTGTATTACATCCTTTGTAAGGATCCAGGCTTACTTGGCACTAGGCGAACTAGGCCTTGGCAGAAAATCGCTGCCGAGTGAGCCGAGAGAGTTGAATTGATCGCAGAGATTTGTGTTGAATTTCGCATTAATTACACATTTCAGAACACTTAAATTCAAAATTATTTGATATCAATGTGTAAAAAGATTAGAAAAGAAAGTAATGTTAAAAATTTCAAGGAGGAAAATTATACAAAACGTTAAATTTAAGGCTAAAACTCGGTATGGTGCGTAGCGTGGACTTAAACTCCTGAAAAATACGTGTAGTCACTGTGCAGTGCCGGGTTAGCCTGACCCCTTTTGTAAGCAGTAGCTTTACAAAATTTTTACATTTTAGTGTTTTGACTTTGGAAGTAGTCAAAGATAAAATCTGAAAAAGTGAGGGGATCACAATTTTTTTGTAGGCCTTGTGGTGAGTCTGTAATATGTAGACTCTCCTTGTTCCCCTTGTGGAAAAGAGGTATTGAGGAGGTATTCTGTACAACAGACTCATTTGACTTTTTTTTCAGGATTATAATTGGGGGAGGGGGGGGGGGGGGTTTGCATGTATGTAAGAATTATAGAGCGATGATAACAACAGATTGCTTTTAACTGACAAGGTTTGGCTGAATTGGGGGGGGGGGTTTGTGTAGCCTGGAGAAGTTCAATGGTGACTGTTCATTCATTTAAAGGTGAGTGAATCACTAATTAGAATCAATAGATGATAGGGCTACAGAGATTTTTTACTGTTCCTAGGATACTCTTAGGAGATGTGACCTGGCCAAAGGACATGTTCATACTGGGTAAATTTGTTCCTCACTCATGCTGCTCTACAAAACTCCTTTCTTTACCCAAATCTTTCACTGTAATACCTCAAAGTCATTGTTTTTACACTTCATTTTATGTTGGTCTCTTTAATTTTCCAGTGACCTTCATTGTTACATCATAAACACTACTATCACTCCATCACAACTTGTGATCTGTAATGTACATTAGCACAAGAAACTGTACTTTAAAAAGTAATCTGGGCGAAAATTTCTCCCAAGTTAGATCTCTTTCCTATTCAGTCCAAATAAAAGTATTAAAGAACGAAATGGAGTATTTGAAAAAATGAGCTAAATCAATATTTGGGAGGTCATACATTACCACTTGTCATTACACTTAATTCCTCTTGGAATAAAGCAGAAAGTAAAAATGAAACTGAGGAGATGCGAGAATGTTGGGGAATATTTGTTATATTAGCAGTAACTGAAACTTGTGTATAAATGTGAGGCAAGGAATTTATTTTGTGGTCTTACCCCTAGAAAAGTTGCGTTAATAGAAGTCATGTAGAGTACATTATGGGATGGCTAGAGAGTGTGAATAAAGTTCCCATGACCTGTCTATGACTTCAATGACTCAAAATCCCCCTTCTTCCCTTGCTAACAACTGTCTCCTTTAACCAACCAATCACAAGTTTTCCCTCTTCCCTTGCTAATGACTGCCTCCTAACCCACCAATCACAGGCCAGGACCAATAGGAAGTTTAATTAAGCTTTCAATGAGTAAGGCTCTCTTTGCTACCCTTGTGAAGAAGAGGCACTAAGGAGTGCCTTACTTTCTCTTGGGTAGTACAGCGTGGTGGTTGGTGTTTTAAGGAGGTAGTCAGGGATTTTGGTCAAGTTTGGTGAAGATATTCAAGCTTAAATATGAGCTCCAAGGAAAAAGTAAGTCACTTTAGTAATCTTATAGGAGGTATTTATTGTTATATTCATAACTATTTTCAAGCCAAACTGGATTTGCAATTTGTGTATCATGATATATAACACTATTTCATCAAAATGAAGGAATATTCATTTTAGAGTTGTGGCTGAAAAATTGGATCGCCCTCCATTTTCTTACCCCCCCCCCCCCTTTTTTTCTTTCTTTCCCTTTATGAATTCTGTAGTTTTAAGTGATTACCTTGTTTGATTTCCTATACATTCAGTTTCAGGTTGGTTAAACATTCATCAAATGGAGATCATGTGATGAGTTGAACTTGAAATATTTTTTCTTCTTTTGCTGCCTTCCTTTGCTAATATTTGAGAGTAATATTTATAGAATAATATTTGGATAACTTAAATACTAAATACATTTCACATTTTTATTTTCTTAAATTATGGCAACCTTGATATCATTTTCCCTTTACTATGTTCTTGCAATTCTGAGTGTTATAACATCACTGTTTCACTTAAAGGTAATGTTTAGTTTAGGTACTCGCTCAAAAACTTTTCATCATATTTCTTGGATTTTTGTTCATAAATAGCAAGGTACTATTATGATGCTGTGAAGATTTTACCTCCTAAAGTGAAATATTTTACAAAAGAGAGGTAAAAGTTAATTCATATGCCGGGCCAGGGATATACATGTACATGTAAACTCCCAACAACGGCAGCGTGCAAAAACCTATTAAAGAGATTCGGTAACTTTGTGGAGGCTTGATTTAATAAATTGCTGAATTTTGATATTTGTCTTGTATAATGATGTTCAGAAGGATAAATAAATAGCCAGGCATAGAAAGGTTTTCAAATATATAATGATATTATTAAGATATCTATGACTGAATACTCCCATTTACGAAAGCGTATGGCCATACGCTTTAGTCTAACACTGAGTCTATTGGGGAAAATGAGTCTGGCATTTCTGGTCACTGGCATATGTTTACTTTTGTGAGGCACATGATGATTTTGAAGTGCTTTTTTTTTCCTGGGCTTCATTTTTACACCATATTACATACACTGATAGCGCGTAAGGCAAGGCAGCTCAGATTTTATCAAGCCTCTACAAAGTTACCAAATCACTTTTAAGATTAATAGATTATGTGTATTCCACACACAGCGACACACATGCTACATTGTATCTCCACGTGAAGCCCCGAGACTGTTGTGTGGGGAGCCATCGGGGTGGAAAGGTCCTAGCTTAGGGCAGTATGTTACTGTGATCTGGCATTCATTACATATATTTACACTAAAATTTACCGGAAATCATTGATGGAATAACACATGATCTTCTGCAAACCTTTTTTGATACAAGGAGAACAACATGAGACTATACTGAACAGGTTTCTTTCCAATTTCCTTTTTGCTACCAAAATTGTCCATATCCAGTTTAAGAATTACTTGGTTTTAATTAAAGCAGAAAAATCAGACCTAGAGTAGATGCTGCAAAGTGCGGCTGGTAGCCGGTGTGCGGCCGGTCCATCATTTGCATTGCAAAATCACTTTAAAATACATGGCATCATACATGTACATGTAATTGTCATAAAATATCACACACACGGGGTACATTTACCAAAGTCAAAGAAAAACAGTTGTGAAAAAAGTATCCATAAATATCACATTTTTAGCAATACAATTGGCGTTCCAACTATGAAAAATTGAAAATTGAAAAAAAATATGCCTTTCTTACGCGTGTTGTTAAGGAAATATGGTTTTGAAAAATAAGCTGAATTTCAAGAAAATTTTCAATTTTAGATCGGGATTTTTCATGTGTCGCAAGCTCAAAAGTGTCCGATCACTAGTTACAGTCGTTGATATTCCGTGTGTGTGTGACACACCAGCGCGCCGCGGCGAAAGCTCCGTGCGAATGGCGATGTCAGTGTCAGATCGCTGCACTGGATTGCACGCAGGGAGCTCTGGCGTGGGTCTCTGGCTCGGACACATGATGCGCGCACGAACTCTCCATTGAGTTCATACATGGGGCCGCAAACCGATGCAGGTATGCCGCAAGCTGGCTCCAAAACAGGGAAAATGAAAAATAATATTACCATGGCAACTCTTTATTTTGGGGGGAATTATATTTTTGCTCAAACAGTAACAATATGAACTTCCATTATTTGGGTAAAAAGTGAAAATAATTCTGGAATAAAGAGTTATAAAATTGGATTTTGTCTGAAACTCTGAAGTGTCTGCAGACCACAGCATCTACCCTGCAGAACAAAAAAGTTTGAGGAAAATCAGACAACAAATAGAGAGTTATAAATTTCCGATTCAGATTCAGATAATTTATTGTCCAATTATAGATAAACAAATTATGGACATTTTTTAGTGGCATGAAGAACTAGGGAAAACAGTGAAAATCCCTAGACAAATCGGCAACGCAGTCACAAGTTTGTGATGGCATTGGGTCATAACTCACCAATTATTTTGTTTATATTGATTATACAAATTCTCAGTTTTTGTCCAAGAATATGATTTTCCTATAGTAATATGTTATAGCATGTATAAACCTTATAAAAATATTTCATGAACCCCAAAATGTAATATTTTCAAATATTACATTTTCACAATCACTTTTTCTTAATGTATATTGTATTTTTAAAAATCATATTTTCATCATTTTTACCAAAAACTATTTACTCTTTATTAGTGTACATATACATGCAAAAACATACTACTGTAAATGTAAGTTGGTTTAAGGAATGAGGAAATCATATTCTGGGACAAAAACTTACAATTTGTGTTATGAATATAAACAAAATAATTTGTGAGTTGTGACCCTGATGACATCACAATCTTATTACCTAGTTGCCAATTTGTCTAGTGATTAGTGATTTTCATTGTTTTCCCTAGTTTTTCATGCCACTGAGAAGTCATAACTTTCTTATTAGTTGTCCGATTTTTGTCAAACCTTTTTTGATCTGTTGGTTCAGATTTTTCTGCTTCTATTAAAACTAAGTAATATTGGACCCCACTTCCCCTTTAAATCATTCTTCTATAGACCCAAAGCTGTTTTATTACTTAGACAATCAAAATAATGACCTGTAATAAACTTTTATTTGGCCTCACATGTATTGATGATTAACTTTTTGTTTGGCTAGTATCCCTGAGTTTATCAAAACTTCACAAAGTGAGACTTGTAAATTATGTTTTTTACTATCTAATGGCTGAGAGGAAAGATAAGAAATCGAGTGTGGAACAAGTAACTTCTACTACTACCCACTATAGTGGGGGCATGTTGCATAATATTTGTTATTGATACTTAGGTTTAATTCTGTTCCATGTCTTGTAAATGGAGTCTACATGTATCTTTCAACTAGGCATAAATATGTAGACATCCTGACATTTGGGCAATATGTGTTGGTTGTTATACACATGAAATTATGCAAATATTCTGTGATTTAAGTTAATTCAATAAATTGTTTCATGCCATTATCCAAGGGTTCTTTAAAACCAGGATTGAAAAATTCTGGCCTTTACGCATGTACCTCCTGCTTTAGATTTCTAAGTTCAAATTTGGGGGGCCGTGAGCATGGACCCCTTAAGTGAACCCTAGACTATTTTCATTGGAATTCAACAATGGTGCCTTTGGATATTTTCTTTGTTAAAAACTTCTTGCCTGTTCACTGGAGTATAAGAAGGGCTTCTAGGGTAATACTGTAGAGACTCCTTTTGAGGCCTACCAAACTTATTGTATAATGTAAAAAGGTAGTCTAAGAAGCCACATGGCTTGTGGTATACGCCCCTTAACTAATCCAGGGGTATTGTTTGCCCTCTATGCAATAGGACCCCTATTATCTCACTTTTGTTAGGTAGTCTCACTTCAAATCAAAAGCCACTCATTCCTCTTTTTATTTTCCACCAAACTAAATTGCTTCTTATCATCATGTCATGCATTTTTAACTTCTTTTGCTAAAACTGCAGTCTATGTACCCTTGATTCCATTATGGAGGTACTAGCTAGCACCACCTTGAGATTTTTGAGAATGTACACTGTAAGGATGAATGCTTTATTTGTTGGACCTTAAACCCTGGTAGAAAAAAAAAGGAGCTTGAAGTCAGGCTATCTTATGATGTTTGTGTCACTGAGCAAATAGAGTGGCATGCTGTCCAAGGTTCAATCCATTGTTAAAACTTCTCTCTTTGCATTATGGATTATAGTGAGCGCCTAAATTGCCTTTTGATAAAGAATTATTGGCCCAATGAAAGAAAGTTGCTTACCTTGCTTTTACAATTTAAAAGACAGATGATCAGATCACACTTCTCATGACTATAAAGTCTGTTCTGTCTGGGACTAGTATTAAGGTTATTGTCTCATTTTAGCCTCAGGGGCATCTTGATGGCGAAAAAAGAACAAAATTTATCACTTTTTAATTCTTTGTCAAAATTGTATGGTTTTGCCCACTCAGCAGGAATAAGTTATTGTGTCTGTTCATCGTGTCTTCACTGTAAGGATAGATTAGTTACATGTGTGCACTGCAGATTCATACAGTAGTCTGTTGATTGGCAATTCAACACAAAATGGTATTGCCTAACTACATGTAGTTGGAAAATATGTAATTTTCTTGTATTGAATGTCTATTTTGGTGTCTCATGGTAAATTGTCTAGTCAAGAAATTGATTTGGGGGGGGGGGGGGGGGGGGGACATAAATATGAGCTGAGCTGATTTTTACCTAGTCATCAAAAAAGTGGAAAACAGAAATGATCTACTATTCCAGGTACACATGTACATGAAAGCACAAGAATTTCTTGTGTAAATGTGACTCTGAATATATCCTAAAGGCTATAGGGTCTACATCATTACATGATGATGATGATGATAATAATAATGTTGAGAAATGATGATGATGGTGATGATGATGATAATGTTGAGAAATGATAATGATGATGGTGATGATAATGTTGAGAAATGATAATGATGATGGTGATGATGATAATGATGGTGATGATGGTGATGATGGTGATGATGATGATAATGTTGAGGAATGAGGATGATGGCGATGAGGATGATAAGAAGATGATTGCTTCCTCAAATATGAATCTGAGTAAAAGTTACTTAGGCAGTCATTTTTGGACACCGTTCGCTTAGGTATTTGTGATATTTATCAAGTTTAAAAAAGAAAAACCCTCAGAGTTGTAGACAATTTTACCTCTAACAGTTGAAGGAAATAAACTTATTTTTTTATACTAATAAACATAAATATATTTTAAATTATAGATATGTATAATTTAAAGTTTTAACTTGATTTTTTTTTTAAGGGCCGTGGCGAAAGCTACCGTGTTGCGGTTCAGACTGAGGTCCCTGATGATGGCCGCAATGCAGCAGGTAAACCCAAGAAGGGTAAGAAGAATAAGAAGAAGGACTTGGAGGAGCTCAAGAAAGAAATGGAATTTGTAAGTAAAGATTTCACACACTCATTTGATAAGAAAGAAATGATATTTTAAATTATAAACTCACATACTCATGTGATAAGAAAGAAATGATATTTTAGATTATAAACTCACATACTCATGTGATAAGAAAGAAATGATATTTTAGATTATAAACTCACATACTCATGTGATAAGAAAGAAATGGAATTTTAAATTATAAGCTCACATACTCATGCAATAAGAAAGAAATGGAATTTTAAATTATAAACTCACATACTCATGTAATAAGAAAGAAATGGAATTTTAAATTATAAGCTCACATACTCATGCAATAAGAAAGAAATGGACTTCTTAATGATAGATCTCATGTACTGGTGTCTGGTGCCATTAATCCATATATTCTGCATGAGAAATGCTATACAAGGGGAAAGCATCTCACTAAATGAAATAATCTCAACTTATTTTACTTAAGGGTAACACATTTCGGTAATTTACAGAGCTCTAGCAATTTAATTTTCCTTTTGCCTTATTATCTTTTATAAAAAAATTATAGATACTTTAGAAGAAGAAGAAACTTTTGAGCTCTGTCATTATATTTTTCTTCCTATGGGGAAAAATATAGTAGCGGTGTAACATAAAAAGGATAGGTCTTGAAATGTCCTCATAATCCACAGATAACTGGAACAAGTCATATGTGTGTGTGTAGTCTCATATCTACATTGTATGTGCCATTGCTTTTCTCTCTGTGTGACATTCAGCAAGAACAAGTAATCAGTTTAATGATTATCAACACATCAACCTTTCCCAGTCAATTCTAGACAATTTCTTCACAATGCAGTGGCATGACCTACCAGTACTTACTCCATTTAGTATTCAGAGGATAAGACAGTCAATGGAGTTTTTGAGATACTGTGTAAGCCATAAATTTCGCGGCCATAAATTTTCGCGAATAGGACTAACTTATTTCGCGAATAGGACTAACTTATTTCGCGAGTGGTTGAATTCGCGGTCAGAAAATTCTCAAATCTACAAACGGCGGTGATGTACTTTTGCAAAGCGAAGTGGTGAATTTCTGACCAGGAGACAACAAACTCATCAGACTTCTTATGTTGGCAATATTTTGGCGTGTTGTTAAATTCGCGACCCACTTGCGATTCGCGAAATTCGCGAAAATAAAACCCCCGCGAAATATATGGCGTATACAGTACATGTATGTAATCGAGTTGTACAACTGTCCAACCATTTATCATTGGAATCATAGTTCTAAATCTAGAGATTAGCAATAGCATACATGTAGTTTGTCATATCATATCAAGGAGCCAGGAAAAAAGAAAAAGCATAATTTGGAAGAATTGAAAGAGGAAGTGAAGATGGTAAGAATACAAGAGTTTTGTATTGCTTCTCTTCATTCATCAGTTGTTTTAAAGTTGATCAATTCTACCTTCTTTTTTGTAATACCCCCCCCCCTTGTGTTTGCTGCTCTTCACTCATCAGTCGTTACAATGTTGATCAGTTACTTTCTTGTTCGTGATACCCCCCCCCCCCCCCCACACACACAATCACAATTTTTTTTCTTCTTCTTAATGATCAGCTAGGATGAAGATTGAAGACAGGGCTCAACACTTGGGCACATAAAATATGAGTCCAGACCCCCCCCCCCCCCCCCTCCGGAAAAAAAAAAGAAAAGAAAAAAAGAAATCAAAATTTAATTTTAACATGGTTCTTACAGACCCTGAAAATTTCAGTCTGGATCCCCTGCAAAATCATGTTAGTGAGAAGCCCTGTTTTAAGAAAAGAAATATTTTAGAATTCATGGTTTTTGGCTCTTTATGTCATGTTGTATTCATAATTGTCTGTTGTTTTATTTTTTACCTAGTTTTGTTCTTTGACTGAATCACTTGTTTTCTAACTATAATTTGACTTTCAATTTCATGGAACTTTCCAGTCTCCACTCAATAAATATTTGTTTTGATTTGAATCATTAGAATTATATTTATTTTTAACTTTTAGTTTAGGTAAATAAATGATTGAAAAAATCATAACAAGTTGCAATTATTTTGTCTGTTCAAAAGTTGATAAAATGCATGGATTAATCAAATTTTCTTATTTTATTTTCATAGAATGTTTATTTCACTTTGAAAGTTTTTTTTGTTAGAAGTAAGCCAAATTTGAAGTGATTACATGCCTTTGATTCATTCTTACATGTAGATGAGTTACAAAAAGAGTGTTTATAAAAAAATATTTCCAAATACTAAGTCACAAGGACAAATATGCTCAGATGTTCATTTTTTAATCTTTTTTATTAAGTAACACAATGTTTTTGCCAAAGTGTTGTCTAAAGTGAGCAATAGAAGCTTTACAAAGATCACTGAATTAACCCACATGAAAATAATGTCTCTTTAGGAAAGGAGATTTCAAAACTATTTTGTTGGCTTCAGTGTTCACTGACAAAAAGCTTGCCTTTTCCATTTTTGTATTATGTGCATTAATCTCTTCTTTTTTTTCTTTCTTCCCTCTTCCTCAGGATGATCACAAGATCTCTATGGATGACTTGGTTGCTCGACTGAATTCCAACGTCACCACTGTAAGTCATTGGAAATGAAACATAGTCAAAACACCAATTACCAAAAAAAAAAAAAAAGTGATATTATTTTGATGTAAGTCAATACGCATTCGTTGCATCAAGATCATATTCATTGCTATGAAATTTCAGTGGAATAAAATCTTATGACATTAACCTGATGCTTATAAACAAGATGTCCAATCCACTGCTATAGCTAGTAATAAGAAATTACCTCTAGTAAGAGGGGGTGAATAGGCTATCAAGCTTTTTCCAATTTTTTCCCCTTTTTAGAGGCATTATGTTTTCGAGTTGTCCGTCCGTCCGTCCCGCTTTCTCCTCAACACGATATCTCAAGAACCATTGGAGATATTAACTTCAAACTTGGTGCTAGTATACACCATAGGAAGACAATCTGAATTAGATTTTGGGGTACAAATGTCACAGACGTCAGTTCTGAAATTTCAGGTTTTAGCCTCATTAACGCGATACCTCAAGAACCATTGAAGGTATGAACTTCAAACTTAATGCTAGTATGCATCACCATAGTGAGAAAAACTGATAAGATTTTGGGGTAAGTAGGTCAAAGGTCAAAAGTCATAGAGGTCATTTACCATGAAATTTCAGTTTTTTAGCATCGTTATCGCAATATCTCTTGAACAATTTGAGCCATTAACTTAAAACTTGATACTAGTATGCTTCACTATAGTGAGAGGAACTGATTAGATTTTGTTTATGTAGGTCAAAGGTCACAATAGAGGTCAATATATGTGAAATTAATGGGGTTTTTTCAGTTTTTTTATCACCATATCTCAACTACAGTTAACTTTGCCTAAGTCGAATCTGTTGGGACCATAAAAAATAGTTTGACTTATGCAAAATTTGACTTAGGAAATGTAAATAATAGATGTTTTGCATAGTTTGGTAAAAAAAATGATTCGATCATTCGACTTAAAGAAAGTTTGACTTATGCGACTTCAGTTATGCAAGGTTAACTATATTTTAGCTGAGAACTTCACTTGGTACTAGTTTGCATCGCCATAGTGAGATAAAGTAATTAGATTTTAATTTTAGTTGGTCAAAGGTCATAGATCATAGAGGTCAATGTGCATGAAATTAAAGATTTGTTAAGCTCACCGCACACTGTACGATCGACTACGATCCGATTTGGGAAATAAATCGCAATAGCATTAAATATAGGCATTTTAACAAGTGAAATCTACCTAATTCAGGTTCCTAATGATAATATGAATACTCATCCTAGGAATTTTGTGCAATGTCAACCTCATATCAAGAATAAGGGCCTAATCAGTTTCAAATCGTAGACAATCGCAGGACTGCTTTGACGTCACTATGATTCGGAGCGGATTTAGCATTTCCTCTGACTAGATAGAAGGTTCGTAATAGGCTGTAATTTCGATTTTAATATCTATGTGTATGATTATTCAGAACCTCAGACATATTTTATGTGCTTAATGTAAATCTAATTCTATTACATTTTCTTCAAAAATCGGATGGCAGACCGATGGTATAGTGTGCAGTGGGCTTAAGATTTGTTATCACCATATCTCAACTATTTTGTATGCATGACTATGAAAAGATTAGGTCAATGGTCAAAGGTCAGAGATCAATTGACCTGTAATTATCAGGTTTTTATTCTGGTTATCACAATATTTCAAAAACAGTTTGAGCCATTAACTTAACTGAATTCAGGCAAAGGCATATAGGAGATGTAGCTGCATTCATCTTGTTTATATTATTTTCACAATATGCAGTGATCTTAGTTACCTGCAACAAGGAAGTATATAATCTATTATAGGTGCAGTGTTTTTAGTGGATATGTCATTAGAATAATGATCATCAAGCATGGGGTAAAGTCATTGCCACAACGATATTTCATTGTTTTGACAGACATAAGCTTACATTGCTATTCTTGACATATTAAGTAAAGTGTATTGGTGTATACAGGTGCGAAGAAATTGTATGCATGCACCTTCTTATGGCAGTTCCTTGAAAGCTGGGATGACATTACTCTGGCTAGATTTAAAGATAAAGTTGACTTCTGGGCCCCGTTGCATAAAACTTACCATTAATGGTAACTTTGCCATCAATGGTAATTCCCATTGAAACCTTGATTTTGATTGGCTGTTGAGTGATGTTACCATGGTAGTTACCACTGATGGCAGAGTTACCATTAATGGTAAGTTTTATGCAACGGGGCCCTGGTCATGCGATTACATTGTGAAAGAAACTGTCTCAAAGTAATTGGGAGAGTTGATCTTGTCTACATAAGAATTGGTGTATCCTGTGAGGTTTTCGAATCATCAAAATGATAAGAAATTGACCCAATCTCGCTGAAAAGCACATGCACTGCACACAGAAATGGGTATATGGGACTGCACACACATGTGGCAGAATGTTTGGCCCGAACACTTACAGCAATTTCTTATCATATTTCGATTATGCAGGCATTTGAAGAGCATTCCTTTTCATTGGACATTTCTACTATGATCTTCTTCCAAACTGACATAAAAGGAATGAGAAAGTTCACAAATTATTTTTCACCCTTCCCAGAACTCAACTTCTCTTTAAGATGGTTTAATAGCACTATTATTTTGTGTTTTTCAGGGTTTGACTGCACGGCAGGCAGCTGATGTACTTGCCCGTGATGGACCTAACTCATTGACCCCACCCCCCAAGACTCCAGAATGGGTGAAGTTCTGCCAACAGTTGTTTGGTGGATTTGCCACACTGCTGTGGATTGGATCCATCCTCTGTTTCTTGGCCTATGGTATCGAGGCTGGCACAAAGGATGAACCAAGCAGTGACAATGTAAGTATCAGGGATGTAAGACTTCCGGATTTTTTAAAATCAAAGAAATATTTCCGGGTTTTTTTCTGTGACATGTTAGGTGTTGAAGGCATTTTCGTGTGCATTAACCTAGTGGCGGAAAAAAAAACCCTCCCAATGAAATATAGTCTTTTACTGGCCGTTTCATACGAAGTATGTTAATTATAGTGTGAAGTGGTTCTCGTACGCACAGCACGAATTTTGTATAAAAATCCTGGTAACGAGTATGTGTGGACAAGTGCTATGGACTGTAAAACCATGCGCTTTACTAAAATTCGCGTAACAGCCACGTAATGATTTTGTATTTTGAACGTGCGGCGACAGGAAAAGTGGCTGATGTATGAGACTAAGCGTTCTGGAATGTGCATTGTCAGGACGACCGCATGGCGAAGCTAGCGCTAGCACACACATACACGTGCACAGCGCGATGCGCTGTGTATTGTGTACTGTCGATGTCGCATCGCATACTGCACAGATACTTGGAAGTTCACGACTTTGTGATAGCGTTTCGACTTCGTTTCCTGATTTTCTTGTGCCTCTTATTGGAATTAAAAAATCAAAATGGAAGTGGACAGGACTGCAAATATAGCGAAAATCGACATAGGAATCAAGAATAAGTAGACTTGGAAATGGACAGAGGAGAAGGATGCGAACGGAGACCGGAGTATTCTCTGTTTTATATGTATGTGCATGTAGATCTATGTGTTAGCTTTAAAATTTCGGAGGGGGGGGGGGTCTCCTCACACCAACACCTACACTTGACTGAATCACTGTGCTCGTCAAATATTTTCCGGATTTTTTTTTGCTACCCACTTACATCCCTGAAGTATCAACATCAGGTCAGAAGTGATCTAGCCGAGAGTTCTTTCTTGATCTTTTGGCAAGTGTTTTTTCCATGAGGTCTAGTGCAAAATATTTTGGTTCTCTTTTGCTAGAGTCCTTTATTTACATTCTGACTAGGGCTGAGTCAAAACGTTCAAACGGTGTTTAAACGACCGCCAGAAGCAAACACGTTTTCTGTTTTTGCCGCACGGTTAAACGTTTGATGAGGTAAACTGAAACCATGAAGTATAAAACTACGAAAAGAACAAATATAGGTTGACTGGTATATAGAAGTTAAGAAAACATGGTAAAGGAGGTGAATAGATACATAGGCTTAGTGGGCTTCAGGCGAGTAAGGAAACTTGGAGAACGAACTAACACATTAAAGAACCAGTATTACATATTTCATGTTATACAAAAAAATTATAAAGAAGCTGCGTTGGAACTGTCCAGAAGAAGGTTACATAATGGACAGAAAAAAGAAGGAAAGAAGACTCTTGAGACATGAAAATGATAAAATCAAAATTATAATTACGGCTCAAGATTGTCATAGAGAAGTAGACGAATGAATGATTCCAAAACAAACCAAAATGATTACATTAACCTCTCGTAAATTAAACAGGGACTTCAAAAGAAAAGGTTAATCGAAGAAGATATGCCTTTTCAGCCTTTGTTGCCAGGTATGAAATTTAGAGAGTACAAAGTCAATGCACAAGTCCCTAGGTAGTTCGTCCCACAGTCTAGGAAATATATACATAGCGGAATCACTTAAACGTTTCGTACGAGCCATGGAACCTGATATCTTCTTGTCTCCTTTCTATTACTCTGATTTTCAAAGAAATATCACTGCTCTCGACAATGTTGTAGAGAGCTTTTGCAATGAAGTTAATGAGTAAATATTTCCTACGGGATTCTAGTGAGACCCAGTTAAGGAGACTTAGAAGCTCGGGATGTTAAAAATCATAATTGCCTACATGAGAACTGAAAGTGACTGTCTATATTAACATACATGTATTATTCTTTTCAGCTGTACCTAGGTATCGTACTTGCTAGTGTTGTGATCATAACTGGATGTTTCTCGTACTACCAAGAGGCTAAGAGTTCTAAGATCATGGAATCTTTCAAGAACATGGTTCCTCAGGTGAGTCCCTCCTCCTACACTTTGTATTACACTGAGCTTGTTCTTCAGTTAGATCCCTTCTTACAGTGCTGTTGTAATCATAGCACTGGTTGTAAAACACTGAGCTTGTTCTTCAGTTAGATCCCTTCTTACAGTGCTGTTGTAATCATAGCACTGGTTATATTACACTGATCTTGTTCTTCAGTTAAGATTCCTTCTCACAGTGCTGTTGTAATCATAGCACTGGTTGTAAAACACTGAGCTTGTTCTTCAGTTAGATCCCGTCTTACAGTGTTGGTGTAATCATAGCACTGGTTATATTACACTGAGCTTGTTCTTCAGTTAAATCCCTTCTCACAGTGTTGGTGTAATCATAGCACTGGTTATATTACACTGATTTTGTTCCTCAGTTAGATCCCGTCTTACAGTTTTGGTGTAATCATAGCACTGGTTATATTACACTGATCTTGTTCTTCAGTTAGATTCCTTCTCACAGTGTTGGTGTAATCATAGCACTGGTTATATCACACTGATCTTGTTCCTCAGATCCCTTCTTACATTGTTGGTGTAATCATAGCACTGGTTGTATAACACTGAGCTTGTTCTTCAGTTAGATCCCATCTTACATTGTTGGTGTAATCATAGCACTGGTTGTAGAACACTGAGCTTGTTCTTCAGTTAGATCCCTTCTTACAGTGTTGGTGTAATCATAGCACTGGTTATATTACACTGATCTTGTTCCTCAGTTAGATCCCTTCTTACAGTGTTGGCGTATAGCACTGTTTGTATTACAGTGCTTAAAAAGTATTTGTTCCTCAAGTCGATTCTTTATTACAGTGTTGATGTAATCATAGCACTGTTATGACATTGAATACTTAAAAAACCTGGTCCATAGGGCTAGCATAAAAGACCCTACTTTAATGTCAAGTTAAGCTGTATACCATTAAGTTAGTAAGGAATATCTCTATGAAAATGATCATATAGCTCTTGAAAATCTTCTTACCACCATTCCATTTCATCTGATCGTAATGTAGCTCTTGAAAATTTTCTTACCACCATGCCATTTCATCTGATTGTAAGAGCAGTTGTCATGTTCAGGATAGTTTCCCATTGAGTGGCAATGGTGTTAATGTCATAAAATATATTCCATTGATGGTTAATGATGTCATTAGTACCAGCTAGTCGCATTTACTGACATTGATTTAATGTGATTATATTGTTGTATACCTACAGGAAGCCCTTGTAATGCGTGGCGGTGAATGGCACTCCATCAATGCTATACATGTTGTCCGTGGTGACATCGTCGAAGTGAAAGGAGGAGACAGGATCCCAGCTGATGTCAGAGTTATTGAATCCAAGTCATTCAAGGTAAAGATATTTGTACTAGCAAGATAAACTCTTAAACTTAATTTTACTCTCCTAGTCTCTTCCCAACTTCTCTGCCTTGGAAGGTCTGATCAACACAAAATTTGCGCAAACATCAATGGACATTTTGCGAGTATTGCTGCATAGTTTTTTAGGACAAGTATAAATCATATATTTATTACTTTATTCCTTTAAAAAAACAAACATATTAGATGCATATTTTTATAATTCAAATTCTGAGCCTCAGTCCCATATGCTTGTATTGATATAAGTTTAACAATCTTTGTATAGGTGGACAACTCCTCCCTGACTGGAGAGTCTGAACCTCAATCCCGTAGCCCAGACTTCACCAGTGACAACCCTCTGGAAACCAGGAACATCGCATTCTTTTCTACCAATGCTGTAGAAGGTTTGTACAGGTTAACAAGACCCTTACATCTGTGCCAGATTTCAAGGCAGTTCAGTGACAAAATATATAGACTGGGGATTAGGGCAATGTCCTTTATGAAATTTAACAAATATTCCTGTAAATGAAGAAAAAGGAGTTCCCATACAGTTTGTTCCTATGGTTTGTACTACATGATCTCAGGCCAATGGGCCTATATAGCTCTTAAGAATTTATCGCTTAAAATTTATCTTTGTCTTTTATCTGTAGAGAGGAAGAATATTGATTTGTGAGATGCTACCTTAAAATTATATTTGAATGATTGATTTATTTTAATGATAAAGCAGGATCTCATTGTTTTTGACAATTTTTTTCTCTCTTTCTAATATGACCCTCTGAAATAGATGTGTGTGTAGAGGCTTGCTTACAGCATGATTCATACAGTAAATTATTATTGATTATAGGTACCTGCCGTGGTATAGTCATCAGCACTGGTGATAACACCGTCATGGGTCGTATTGCTAACCTAGCCTCTGGATTAGACGTCGGTGACACACCAATTGCCAAGGAGATTGAGCATTTCATCCACATCATTACTGCAGTGGCTGTGTTCTTAGGTGTATCATTCTTCATCCTATCTTTCCCATTGGGATACAGCTTGATTGAAGCTTGTGTGTTCCTCATTGGTATCATTGTAGCTAATGTACCTGAGGGTCTTCTGGCCACTGTCACTGTAAGTCACTCTTCAAAATCTTTCTTATATTGTGGGAGCACTTGATTCTCATACAAGAGCTTAGTGGATACATGGCAATATTAGTAATAATGATAGGTCCTTTAGTGGATACATAGCAATATTAGAGTAAAAATAATAGGTCCTTTAGTGGATACATAGCAATATTAGAGTAATAATAATAGGTCCTTTAGTGGATACATAGCAATATTAGAGTAATAATAATAGGTCCTTTAGTGGATACATAGCAATATTAGAGTAATAATAATAGGTCCTTTAGTGGATACATAGCAATATTAGAGTAATAATAATAGGTCCTTTAGTGGATACATAGCAATATTAGAGTAATAATAATAGGTCCTTTAGTGGATACGTAGCAATATTAGAGTAATAATAATAGGTCCTTTAGTGGATACATAGCAATATTAGAGTAATAATGATAGGTCCTTTAGTGGATACATGGTAATATTAGAGTAATAATAATAGGTCCTTTTGTGGATACATAGCAATATTAAAGTAATAATAATAATAGGTCCGTTAAAAAGAACAGTATTAATACTGATCAGGCTAAGCTGTATAAAGGGAGTCATCTTACTTTAATTTTTGTCATGTTTTTTAATAGAAAGACAAGATCAAAAGAGGAGTTTTGATTTCGCATTTCAGTCCTGTTTCACAAATCTGCTGGACAAGTTCTCGACCACAAAGCTACTCTATAGCTTGAAAGAAATGACCTGTCGTTACAAATGCATTGACCACAAAGCTCATAACCCGAAAGAAACGACCTGTCGTTACAAATGCATTGACCACAAAGCTCATAACCCGAAAGAAACGACCTGTTGTTAGAAATGCATTGACCGCAGAGCTTTATATAGCCCGAAAGAAATGACCTGTCGTTACAAATGCATTGACCACAAATCTTATAGCCTGAAAGAATCAACCATTACAAATGCATTGACCACATAGCCAGAAAGAAACGACCTGTTATTACAAATGCATTGACCACAAAGCTTATAGCCCGAAAGAAACATGACCTGTCATTACAAATGCATTGACCTCAAAGCTTATAGCCCGAAAGAAACATGACCTGTCATTACGAATGCATTGACCTCAAAGCTTATATCCAGAAAGAAACGACCTGTTCTTACAAACGAATCAAAAGTTCTAATGACAGCAAGAAAGGTGTTTATACATTTATAATTTTTTTATAAAGTATTAGCAGCATTGACTGGCTCTCAAATATATCACATTAATTTGAACACACAGGTGTGTCTGACATTGACTGGCTCTCAAATATATCACATTAATTTTAACATACAGGTGTGTCTGACATTGACTGCTAAGCGTATGGCCAGCAAGAACTGTCTTGTAAAGAACCTGGAAGCTGTAGAGACCCTTGGAAGTACCTCTACCATCTGCTCTGATAAGACTGGTACTCTAACACAGAACAGGATGACGGTTGCTCATATGTGGTTTGATAACACGATTGTAGAGGCTGACACCACTGAGGATCAGAGTGGTAAAATAATGAATTTTGATTTGACTTTTACCTTTCAATGTCTTCCTTGCAAGTTGCTGCCGACATTATATTCTGTTTTGGGCATAATAACATATACAAAGCACTGGCAGATATTAGTCACATACTGTCTTAGATAGCAAGAAGCAAAGATGAGCTTATATTAAAAGCACTCACATGGTATAAAAACATTGCTTTGAGAACTGTTTTTTCTATTGTACAAGAATGTTTTGCACTGAACAGAGAAAAGAAATTGGGAATGACAAAACATTTCCAAGAAAACAAAGATAGCTGATGACAGAGCATATAAAAATGAAAGGAGAAAGAGAAGGATAGAATGACAAAAAAGTGAAAGGATGACTAGTTTTACAATTCATAGAGTACATTTGTAGCTAGTATAGATGTGATATTTTTCCCACTCTTTCTTATGATTTATTTTTTAATACTTTAGTCATACCAGGGAAACGTAACTAAGAAGGAAAGGAAAGTCGAAAAGTCAGATTTTCTGGCTTATCGCAAGTGAAATTGATCAAGGACATCCCGCTGATAAATCTGTCATCAGTCCCGAATTTTGCCCGTAGGCTATAAATGTTACGCAACCCGGGCTAGTTGTAATTGCTTTCCGTGTCTCTCTCATTATCCCCTCCCTGTGAAAAAAAAGAAAGAAAGATTGTCTTTTGATGTCACTAGCTCGATGCCGACAAAAATGATATCATACCCACAATATTTTCATTTTGGAGTAAACGGAGAAAGGCGATATCTACACTTTCTGGCTGCACATTTATTTTTCGATTTTTGTAGACATGCCCAGTTTGGAGAATCTCGTTCAGGGAAATCCAACAGGACATTCGATGCCCGAATCAACGAATTCGGCCTACGCATAGCAAAGTAACAAGGTCTCTTAACTACCTGGTAACAATTAAGGATACTGTATGAATTATGATTAATTCATATGTTCTGATAAATTCTTCATCAATTATGATGCCTCATATTGAAGGGGAAAACACAATCTTTCGATTGGTAGGTGTCCCATTTGCGTGTTCGTGCGTGTTCTTTTTTTATATTTCGCTAAAAATCTGAGTCTGACTCATTGATCTCTACAGAGAAAAATCTGACTCTGTCAATGAAATCACCAAAATTCGGGCGAAATATAGAGTGAAGCCTAGACCTAGACCCCAGTAAAGTCAAAATATGACAAATTACGGTACCGTTTTGATCAATAGATTGAGTCTCATAAGGATTTGATGCAAAACTCACGGCCCATTCTACTTCACCCTGCCCCTGAACATTATGGAATAGCTTACCTGATTGCATAAGACAAAGCAAATCTTTAAACCAGTTTAAAAGAAGATACATTTACTACCAGGAAAAATGTAATGTAATGACCAACTCATAACTTGTTTATCTTATCATTCGACCAATTCCTTTTCTTCTTTTCTTTCCTCTTTCTCTTTCTTTCTTTGTAGTTAATTTGTAATTAGTATTGATTTGATATTCGCTTATTATATGCATTGTAAAAGAGTTTTTTTTTTTTCTTACAGTAGGAGTCACTCTTGACAAGCCCTTGGCTTTTAGTGTCTCCCCCACATTATGTACAAATATTTGAATATTATATATCATGCGTTCTTTTTATGTGGAAATAAATAAATAAATAAATAAATAAACATGCTGGACCGGACGATTGCCCAGTGCGTCCAATGTAGATGTCACTGACAGTCCCTGTGCTATTTCCGTTGATACTGCTCACTGTAGTCTCACACTATGACGATGATATTGGACAACATTACCTGCAACATTGGATCAAATTTTCCGGAGAAAGAACTCCACAAATGCCAATACTGCTTTCAAATCATCAACTTCCCAAATAGTGGGTTCAAACGCTAGTTATTTGCCACAAAAATCATTACCATAATGTATCACGAAAATCGGTTGGTTGTTTGTAACAGGCGTAGTAGAGGCGGGTATTTTCAGCCAGTAGATTTTGGCTTGTCCATCGTATAGTGGTAAAATCGCACATGTACAGTACCGTACGTATTAAAGCAAAGTCATAGGGGAACCGCAGTAGCAATAAAAGAAGTATTCATAAATGTCGTGTTTTAGCGATGAAATCGGCGGTCTATAAGGATAAATGGTTTCAAAAATTGAGCTCTCTTTCAAGAAATTTTCATTTTTAGATCGGGATTTTTTGTGTGTTGCTCTAAAGCGTTTAATCGCAATTTGCAGTCATAAATAAATCAGTATGTGAGAGAACACGCGATATCGCCATAAGTCTAGAAATGTCCGTTTCTAGTACTAGTACTACCATACCGCGGAGGTAAAATTCGGCCGGAGTGCTCGCCTGGTGCTGTGGGTGGGACGCAGACTCGGGCTGCTGGGATTTTGATAAGCGGGCGAATTGCCTCTGAGCATGCCGAGACAACGATATTAAAAATGAATGTTGCCCTGGCAATTCTTAATTTTCCGTGATATTTTTGTAGATAAAATACATGTAGTAACAATATTGGCTTTCATTATGTGAGTAAGAGGTGAAAATTAATGTGAAATAAAAAGTCCTAACATGGGATTTTGTCTGAAGTGGCCGAATTCTCCCACCCTCACTCCTACTTCAGCCGGCCAGCCAGCTGTCGAGCGGATTTACGAGCAGTATTTTTACGAGCTCGGTGTGCTCAAGCGGCATTAATCCAATTATGGTTAAAGACACATGGAGTTGCCGGCATCTAGCATGGGTACAACGAGGAATTCTCGACTTGCCTTTCCTTCTAGTTACATTTCCCTGGTCATACATTTGCTCATCATCTTCCAGTAAATATTAAACTAATCAAATTTGTTTTGATCATATGTAATCAGGTGGTCAGTTTGACAAGTCTTCACCAACCTGGATGGCCCTAGCTCGCATTGCTTGTCTCTGCAACCGATCTGAGTTCAAGGCTGGACAAGAAAATGTTCCCATTCTCAAGAGGTAATTAGATTTATCCTCAGATCCACACTTTACAATTTATGTGTGTTAATGTATACGTTCCTTATTATTCTTTTGTTATTGTACTTTTTTCGTATTCCTTGTTAGTATTATTTTCCTTTGTGTTCCTGGAAATAAAATGAAATGAAAATATAAAGATAGGTAAAATAAAAATGTGAAGATGTTGTAGACAAATATGTCAATATCTTGCAATATCAGATTATCAGGCTGTCATACTCTGCACAGCTTACAAAGTATTAACCTAGGCAGCCTCTATTAATCCTGTGATCATTGTGGTTGTTGTTTTTTGACAGAGATACAACTGGAGATGCCTCAGAGTCTGCCCTGGTAAAGTGCGTTGAACTCTCCATGTTCAATGTAACTGAGTACCGTAAGAAGAACAAGAAGGTCTGTGAAATCCCTTTCAACTCTACCAACAAATATCAGGTTAGTACTTACATAAAGGTAACATAAAAGGTAACACTTAAAGAGCATGAAATTTGATGTAATTCAACATGAGAGCATGTTTAAAATATTAGGATGCAGCATTGTTCATAAATAATACAGCAATATTCTAAGTCTATCATTCTTATACACATCAAACTTGGTCAAAGTCAGTTCTGTATTATACAGAAGTTATAAAGCACTCTATTGTGTTGTATTTTTGTTGGGTACACATGTATCATGTTGGGATAATATTTTAAATATCTAATAATGTTGGGGTCAGAGGAGAAACATAAAGGAGTTGACTGTTATATTTTAAAAGAGACTTCTAATGCCTTTTTGTTTTGTGTTTATTTCTAGGTTTCCATCCACGAGGCTGAAGGTGATGATCGTAACCTGTTGGTTATGAAAGGTGCCCCTGAGCGTATCTTGGATCGTTGTACAACTATCTTGATTAATGGCAAGGAAGAAGATATGACACAAGATATGCAGACTGCTTTCAATAATGCTTATCTGGAGCTTGGGGGTCTCGGAGAACGTGTGCTTGGTACGTTCATATCTGTACCAATTATTGGAAACAATTTTATTCATCAAATTTTGTGCCACTAAAACTATAATCAAATAAATACACATGAACTCTGGACATGTGCTGTGTCCGTAGTCTTAACCTTATACATACCTTACTTTAAAAACACACCATGTAGACATGTTCTATGTCTGTAGTGTTAACCTTATACATACCTTCCTTTAAAAACGCACGATGTAGACATGTTCTATGTCCGTAGTGTAAATCTTATTCATATCCTACTTTTTAAACACGCCATGTAGACACGTTCTATGTTTGAAGTGTAAATCTTATTCATAACTTACTTCAAAAACACACCATGTAGACATGTTCTATGTCCATAGTGTAAATCTTATTCATACCCTACTTTTTAAACACGCCATGTAGACATGTTCTATGTCCATAGTGTTAACCTTGTACATAATTTACTTTAAAAACACACCATGTAGACGTGTTCTTATGTCACTTCTATGCCATTATACAGGTTTCTGCCACTGCTACATGCCAGCCGATCAGTTTCCTCGTGGCTTTGCATTTAATGCTGATGAAGTCAACTTTCCTTTGGAGAAACTGTGCTTTGTTGGTCTTATGTCTATGATAGATCCTCCCCGTGCTGCTGTACCAGATGCTGTAGGAAAATGCCGCTCTGCTGGTATCAAGGTATCCGTGTGTTCAGTTGCATAATGCATACAAAGAACTAAGCGCATGATTGAATTCATTGACTACGAAAGGTGTGCTTGGATACGACTTCATTTTCATTTAACATTTTTAAAAAGTTATTATTGGTTAAGTATGTAGCAGGTTAATTAGAGGATTCTGTCAGACATGCTTTGGTATTTTTATGGAACAATTTTTAGGTTTCTTTGTACTCATGTTGGAAAAGACTGACACTAACATAGAGTTCTGAAGAAGCCAGCGGACATACAGCATATATACCAAGGTATAGATAAAGTAATGCAATTTAAAATTATTGTTGCAACCACAAAAATGTATTTCTCTCATTCCACTTTAGGTAATCATGGTTACTGGTGACCATCCAATCACAGCCAAGGCAATCGCTAAGGGCGTCGGCATTATTTCTGAAGGCAACGAGACCCGTGATGACATTGCCCAACGCCTTGGAATCCCTATCGAAAATGTCAACCCCAAGTGAGTTTATGCAATTAATTTTTGTACAAATTAAATTTCAATGGATATTGGATGTTATCAAACTTTGTGGTTAACAATCAGTTAAATGATGTTTTCAGCTGACTTAAGAGAAAGTTCTTAGCAAAATATTGATGGCTTTGAGTATTTATAAGAAAATCTGCCTCTGTATTTTGTTTTTCATGTCTCTCTGACCAAATTGTAACTATTCCTTTAATAAAGCAACTATATATTGTAATGTATTTGTTATGTTATTCTCTCTTAATAGGGATGCTAACTATATATTGTAATGTATTTGTGATGTTGTATTCTCTCTTAATAGGGATGCTAAAGCCATTGTTGTCCATGGTTCTGAACTGAAAGATTTACCCCGTGATGAATTAGATGCCATTCTGAGAGATCATCCTGAGATTGTGTTTGCCCGTACTTCACCTCAACAGAAGTTGATCATTGTTGAAGGTTGCCAACGTGCTGGTGCTATTGTAGCTGTGACTGGTGATGGTGTGAATGACTCTCCTGCCCTGAAGAAGGCTGATATTGGTGTTGCTATGGGTATCGCTGGTAGTGATGTCAGCAAACAAGCAGCTGATATGATCTTGCTAGATGACAACTTTGCTTCTATTGTGACTGGTGTTGAAGAAGGTACTTGCCATCAAAATAATCAAGATGCAGAATACTGTAAACGCTGTTATTTTCGCGTGATTAAATTTTCGCGCTGAGTGACCCAAAAACATATTTACAGGTTCTGGAATTCGCGCTGGACATTCAGTCACTTGCAAAAATGAAAAAGATTTATTATTTCACACACACGTGATCCATTCAGTCAAATGCATTAGGCACGCCAGTTTACACACCAGTGCGGCTCTATTTGTTTCACACACATGCAGTCCATTCAAATGCATACTACAGACACAACAACACACATGCACTCTAAAATGAATTGGATTCGAACCCGTATTAATCAGATGAAGCACGCAGCGTACATTCAAAACAATCATAAGAAATCATACTAATATTTTTCTAGTTCTAGAATTCGCGCCCGCCGAAAATAGCGTGAAATCCACAAAAATTAATGTACCGCAAATATTTATGCATTTACAGTAACCAGATCCAGTCATTGTATGGACTTTGTCTGAATGTCTGTTTTTAACAAAACCTGATTCTGTTTTATTTTTTAAAATATCACATAAAGGAATGAACAAATAGTCAGTTGTCTACCTTCACTTCATTTATACAAGTGTAGTAATTAACTTTTCTCAAATATAGGACTATTAGAGATTAAATAGGACATAGTGTAATCATGAGAAAATTGTCCAAAGAGGCAATAGTTCAACCCTACAAGGCAGTAGCTTTTAGATCTCCTTGGACTTTCCTTTTCTCTCTCTGTCTTATAATATCTTCTGCTGAGAACCAGAAGGGTGTCAATGCTATGTCAAAGTATAGGCATATATATATATATATATATATATATATATATATTTTGTGGCTCCTAGCAAATAATATGTTCCTGTTAATGTGAAAGCTTCTTAACTCACCCTTGACAGGTCGTCTGATCTTTGACAACATGAAGAAATCCATTGCATACACTCTGACCAGTAACATCCCTGAGATCAGTCCTTTCCTTGTCTTTATCCTGGCTTCCATTCCTCTACCACTGGGTGTCGTCACTATCCTCTGTATTGATCTGGGAACTGATCTGGTGAGTACAAACCCAACATGAAACACAGCTTGTGGGACTGAATTTCAGGCATGAGTCTGAAATTGACCTGGGGGGTGATTCACTAACAGCTAAAATTAATCCCAAATAAGAAAAAATCAATTTTAGGAACAATATCCATCCTAAGAGCGATATCGCTTTTAGTGACTGATTCACTAAGGTATTTGGGATTGATTCCAGCCTCTGAATTGATTTTAAGGTTGGTAGTGATCCGGATCGCTCCTAAACAATCACAAACGGTCACTCCACTGCATGCCCGCCCGCGCCCCAACCTGGGCGCGGCTACGCTGTGCCTGCCTGCACGCCCATTGCCCTAGCCATAGGCCCTAGCCCTGTGTATGTCCAGTCGATGCGTGCGCGCAATTAATGCAGTAGCTAGGTAACGCGCACTAGCTACGCGCTAAGTAGAGAATTAGGTCGGGTGACTGAGGGGCGGTGACTGAAATTTGAGTACGTTGATTGGTTGGAATGAGTGCGCTCGTAAATATTCATTTGCGCTCATATATATTCATGATAAAATTGATTCCATCCTAAAAGCGATTTAGTGAATCAGTAAGGTGGAATTAATTTTAAGCTGGGAATGAAATCAATCCCGAAAATTGATTTTAGGAATGATATCGATCCCAGTTAGTGAATCACCCCCCTGGTTTTAAGGGCTAATGAACCTGAATCATACATACATACATGTACACATGTATTAGGTCAAAATGACTGATTTCTTTCTACCCAGGGCTATTCTTATTATGGTTTACACAATTAATTTCTGGAGAAGCCCCAAAAATGATTGGTCTTGTTTTAATTCATTTTGTTATACTTGAATACATTTTGGTTTTACTGGTTAGTCTTGTGTTAATTCATTTTGTTATACTTGAATACATTTTGGTGTAACTGGTTGGTCTTGTATTAATTCATTTTGTTATACATGAATACATTTTGGTGTAACTGGTTGGTCTTGTATTAATTAATTTTGTTATACTTGAATACATTTTGGTTTAACTGGTTGGTCTTGTTTTAATTAATTTTGTTATACTTGAATACATTTTGGTTTAACTGGTTGGTCTTGTATTAATTCATTTTGTTATACTTGAATACATTTTGGTGTAACTGGTTGGTCTTGTATTAATTCATATACACGTACTCTGTATTGTTAAACACAGGTACCTGCAATTTCTCTTGCGTATGAGGAAGCCGAATCTGATATCATGAAACGTCGCCCTCGTGATCCCCAGAATGACAAACTTGTTAACGAGCGTCTCATCAGTGTTTCCTATGGACAGATTGGTAAGCAAAACTTTCAAAAAACATTCCACAGTTGTGAAGGAAAATAATAAAACCACTTTTGAAAAGATTTTGCATATCAATGAATTTTTGTCAAGTCTTTATTGTAAAGGATTGGCAAGTACTAGTGAAGGCTGATACGATGACCACCTGATCCTTCTTAATTTTTGAAAATTTAGAATACTATACCATATGGTATCCCATGATCTGCAAGTATAATAGATATCCATTATGTTATTTGTTGGAATTATAAGCGTTTTGTGCTCTCATGAATTATATGTATATCCATCATGTTGGAAATTTGTATGTTAATGAACAGCACAGGTATTCTTTACACAGGAGCATTGGCCATTATAGAAATATTGTAATGATAAATAAATGTAATTGATGTACTTGTGATTTTTGACAGGTATGATCCAAGCTTCAGCTGGTTTTTTTGCCTACTTTGTAATCATGGGTGAGAATGGTTTCCTACCTAATGATCTGGTCATGTTACGTAGCCGTTGGGATGACAAGTCTGTACGTAATGTGGAGGATTCTTATGGACAACAGTGGGTAAGTAACACTAGTAGAACATTGTAATGTATCCATTTCATTACAATACTACAGATTTGTCATACGCATTAAATACAAAGGAGAGCTACTGTTTGATGGCAATCTCGTTTATCAATTATAAATCCTACATAATCAAAAACATAATTGTTTCATCCAATGTAGAATATTGATCTTTATTTGAATAACTCATGAATGTACATACAATGGAGCCTAGATCTTCCTTTTTGTGTGCTGAAGTATTTTCTAAAGATTGCATGTATTAATGAACAGTAAAGTCACAGAATGCAACAAAGCTGAATAAAGCAGAAAGTAGTAATAAACAATACCTCATGAACAAGATGAGACACTCAATGCTTTGAGACATGTATCTAATAAGGAAAGATACATGCTCTATAGTAACTAGTCATGAACAAGATGAGACACTCAATGCTTTGAGACATGAATCTAATAAGGAAAGATACATGGCTCTATAGTAACTAGCCTACCAAAGTGGTACTATCTAAACCTCACATTACTGTTCTATCTATATATCATTGCTATTGTTTCTTGTTGACAGGGCTTCACTCAACGTAAGCAGCTAGAGTACACCTGTCACACAGCTTTCTTTGTTTCTATTGTGGTTGTACAATGGGCTGATGTTATCATCTGTAAAACACGTCGTAACTCACTCATCCACCAGGGAATGAAGTAAGTTATACCACCCTCAACACTTTAAGGTTTATCATTTATAATCATCTTTCAACAGACAACTTGGGGGTGTATTTCTTTGTTTCTTGTGTGTGTAGGATACTATTCTAAATAATTTATTATGATTTCACTTTTCATAATTTAATTGTATTATTTTTGTACTTAACTTCTCTTTGACTTACAATATACCTCTGTTATACTCTGAATATCTGTATCAATACTTTTGTGTAGTGATATACCCTATGTTTTGTGAACAGAATATTGAAATAAGCAGTGATGTTTGATAAATAAATAATAATAATAAAACATTAAATTTGGCTTTATGTATTATCCATGAAAATAATGTATGTACCATTGCCTATGCTTGTTTTTGGTCCAAACTTGGAATGAAGATTCCTTAGTGCAATTTGCCACCTACAACTGTGAAGGGGATAATTGTTTGTTTTTTATACCCAAATTAATAGGAATAACATGTTATAAGTGATGAATTGCATCACTGAAGAGTAAGGTTGAGTTTATTTCAATTGGTGGAACTGTGCTTTTGGGAATCAATGGAATTGACATTGGAAGATTAGGAGATATATATAAATCAGTTGAAATCAAGTCCATGTTTATCTAAGACCTGCAGTGTAAGATCCAAGTAACAACATGAAGTCACTTCAATTCAGATATACAATGGAAACTCAGTATAACGAGGTCCTTGGAACCATCAAAAGTACCTTGTTATATCAGGATTAAAAAACAAATGAATATAAACTGCTGGGACTGGAATATTACCTTATTATGTCAGGAATATTGTTATATCAGGGCCCTGTTGCATAAAACTTACCATTAACGGTAACTTTGCCATCGATGGTAACTCCCATGAAAATCTTGATTTTGATTGGCTGTTGAGTGATGTTACCATGGTAGTTACCATTGTAGCAAAGTTACCATTAACGGTAAGTTTTATGCAACGGGGCCCTGATCTCTTTATAGTGAGTTGCCACTGTATTGCCTAATGACTTTGTAATGACTTGACTTGTTTTTACATAACATTTTTATTCTTATCTTTACAGCAACTGGGTGTTGAACTTTGGTCTGTTCTTTGAGACTGCTCTGGCTGCTTTCCTGTCTTACTGCCCTGGTCTAGAGAATGGTCTTCGTATGTACCCACTCAGGATTGGATGGTGGTTTGTTGCTATGCCATTCTCTCTTCTCATCTTTGTTTATGATGAGTGTCGTCGTTTCATCCTCCGTCATAACCCTGGTGGATGGGTGGAAATGGAGACATATTACTGACTTCTTCAATCCCAATGCTTCTACCGCGTATTGAATACCACATCCCATCCCTCACCCACATCCCATCCCTCCCCCTCTCTCACTAAACAGTGTCAATCTGAACCAATCAAGAAGGGTACCCAGGTATCTAACTTCCACCCCCACACAGCTAGTCAGCGTTCTTACCCATGTGCACACCGCCCTGCCCCTTCTGCTATCACTACACCAATCAAGAAAGGTACCCAGGTATCTAACTTCCACCCCTACACAGCTAGTCAGCGTTCTTACCTACGTGCACACCGCCCTGCCCCTTCTGCTATCACTACAGCCATCCTCCAATCTCTCCCTCCTCCTGAACTTCTTACCTCTAAACCAGACAATCCCTCTAACCCCATCAAAGAAGATAGATTGGAAATGCCTGCAGCCCAAGCTCTGATTCTCAAGTTCTTTGGTAACCTGTGCAAGCAAACTAAACATTGCCCAGGAAAGACTTTTTCTCGTATTCTTCATGGAACTCTTGTTTTTTTAAGGTACCCTTGCTTTGTTAGGATATAAATCTTCAACCAAACACAGAGTATTTTTATTCGTAATACATTAATTTTTATTCTTTCATGGTACTATTTTTAAAACTTGAAATTTATATTAAGTTTTTCGAATAACTGAAAATACAAAAATTTTGAAAAGTGTTCTATCAGAAACTGATTTTTGATTTATACAGTATTCTATTTAAATGTGTATTAATATTTAAATATGCAATTGTATTGTTACAAGAAATTTTAAAAGAAGACATTTTTGTTATAATATTTGTCTCTGGAAATTAAATATTGTTCAGGTTCAAGGTTATCAATGAGCTTGAGAGAGAAGAAAGCTTCTACGAGGTAGGAGCATTGGGTTAAGCATTGTTGTAGTAATCAAACCAACATTATAATCAATTGGTGAATTATTCTGTGACTTTGGTGATGTAGAAGCATTTCATATAAGGAAATGCAGATTTTGTTGCTTTAGTGTTACAATAAACTGTTCAGAGTTCATTAGGAGACAGAAAAAAAAAATCTTTGCTGTCTTTACAAACTATTCAGAATTCAGTAGAAGAAAAAAAAAAAAATAAGTGAGGTACAGGATACCAATTTTGGCTAGTTTAGATTTTCTTGTGTATGAATTGTTTGGAAAATGTCAAATTCAATTTGGAGAGTTAATGTCAGTTGATACAGACTAAGGTTTCTAGGTTATTTCATCAATGCATACATCACATTATGCTCTGTGCTTTGGTATATAGATACACATTAAAAGGCTCAACTGACATTAGATCTTGTATCTCTGTACTCTCCTCGAGAAAAACATTACAAGAGAAGTTTTAATGATACATGTATTTGGTATATAGATACAATTAAAAGGCTCAACTGACATTAGATCTTGTATCTCTGTACTCTGTCCTCGAGAAAAACATTACAAGAGAAGTTTTAATGATACATGTATTTGGTATATAGATACACATTAAAAGGCTCAACTGACATTAGATCTTGTATCTCTGTACTCTGTCCTCGAGAAAAACATTACAAGAGAAGTTTTAATGATACATGTATTTGGTATATAGATACACATTAAAAGGCTCAACTGACATTAGATCTTGTATCTCTGTACTCTGTCCTCGAGAAAAACATTACAAGAGAAGTTTTAATGATACATGTACATGTATCTTATTTTAGTGGTTTTGAGTTTAGTAAACATTTTGGAACTCGTGATTGTAAAGAAAGATGAATGTTTTGGTTGTCCTTAAATAATAAATTGTTTTTAACGTTCCCCTGAAACACTTGGTTTACAGTTGTTTTTGTTTTTTAGTTTTTAATGATTTCCTGTGGTGGATGATGTGAAGGTATGAAGAAGGGGTTCACAGCTGTCGTGACTAGGGCCTAGTCGTGACAGGGATACTCGTTTTTCCGAAGGTTCATAATTCCGAGTTCATAAATAAAAAATATGAAATAGGGTTAATTATCCATAAGGTTTGTAATTCTGAAAACAGTACAGGGTTCTATTTGCCTTAGAATTATAAACCTTTGGAAATATGAACCCTTTTTCATTTTTGGACTTATGAAACCTATTTCATTTTGAGCCTGATCGGTTAAGAGTAGGCATTTCGTCCGTCCGTGACATTGAATATTTTATCGATTATAATTTTAGTAGGCAACCATGGCAACCAAATTTTATCAAATTTCAACTCTTTCAGTGATGCCCTTCACAATGAAACATAAAATAGCTTTCTTCAAGTAACTGCTTATTTTCTACAGACCTTCAAACTTTCGAAATCTGTCAAATGTCCCTCCGTGACTAACCGATCAGGCTCTTTTCGAAATTACGAACCGCTTTATTTTCTGAGTAGGAGTGAACCACATTTTCCTGCTCACTCTGCTTATATATGTATAGCACGATCGTATTAATCTAGTGACAATTGCTGCCATGTCACTTATCAAATTCCAGCAATCCTGGAGCAAACACACGAGTCGTAAAAAAGTACAGTAGAAACTCACTATAACGAGGTCCTTGGGACCATGAAAATTACCTTATTATATCAGCAATCTCCTTATATCAGGGTAAAAAACCAAAAGAATATAAAGACCTGGGACCAGCATAATTACCTTGTTATATCAGGAATCTTGTTATATCAGAACGCTTTATAACGAGCTTCCACTGTAAACACTTTCAAAGTAAATACCTATTGTCTAAAGATTGAGTGTAGATATGAAATGATTGGACATAACCAGGAAAGTCTTCCTGCTTATTTTGATACCATTTCTGTTGGACAACTGTTGATTGCACAGAGATCTATTTGGGGGACGATGTAAAACTCACTGATGTTGCTTTTTGGGATATTTTCGAATGACTTATAGGCAACTTTGATTCCCCCCCCCCCCCCCCCCCCCCCCCCCCCCCGCAAGCCACAAGTGTGTTAAATAAATATAAAAGTATAATTATGAATACATGTTACATCCATCAGGCTCTCAGCAGACGGTTCATTTTACATTTTAACCTTTATCTGAAAAATCTGATGATTTATTGTGCTTTGTCTGCAAATTTTGATGTGAAATGTAAATAGTGCCACTTCCCCTACCCTATTCAGAATGTTCTAGCTAGGCTCCTGTATTCTCAACATTAACATTAATATAAAACATGATGTCTGTGTTGCTGTGGGACCCCTTCCAGGTGATTTTATAACAAACATTCAACTCTGTTAAAATATGGCCCTTCAACTCCATGCCAGCAAAGGAATTTGAGTGAATTTTCTCAAATTCCCAGTTTTCCCCGACTGGCAAAACAAAATGGAACTCATTTCCATGGTTTTCCCTAATTTCCAGGATATCTGGGAACCATGTCAGTTCCACCCCCCCTTCCAAATCTACTCTGCCATAATCATACCACCTGGATACACCAATCAAAATGAAAATCTGTTTATATACACAAAACCCTAACCCTATGAACGCAGAAAAAAACATTATCAGTCATAGACTTTTATTTATTTAAATATATAATTACCATAATTCATTATCATAGTAATTAAATTATTACCAATCTTTTTTCTTACACACACACACTACTGCATATGAATATGCAATTCCACACATCACATTTCCATGTAAAAATGGATCAGTTTTTGATAACCCTTTACCCTCAGTGCTAATAAATCACAGGATTGCAATACAGTGGAACCTCCTTTGGATCAACAAAATTACCTTGTTATAATGAAATTACCTTGTTATAATGAAACCTTGTTATATCAGGGCAGAAAAGCAATAAAATACATAGGTGTGGGACCAGCAAAATTACCTCGTTATAACGAGAGTTTGTTACAGTGGAAACTCAGTATAAAGAGATCTGATATAACAATATTCCTGATATAACAAGGTAATATTCCTGTCCCGCTCTTTATATTCTGTTGTTTTTTAATCCTGGTATAACGAGATTTCTGCTATAACAAGGTAATTTTGATGGTCCCAAGGACCTCATTATATTTAGTTTCCACTGTATAACAATGTTCTTTATAACCAGGGGTATTTTGATAGGAGGGGCAAGATGACCTAAAGATGACGTCATATTTTTTCTCCATTAAATAACAGGGGTAATATAGAGTTATATGTTTAAGACCTCTCTTTTTAATACTCCTCTTTCTTCCCTTTTCTTCCTCCTTTTCTTCTTTTTTCTTCTTTTTTTTTCTTTTTTCACTACTTGAAAAATCATAGGGGGGCGGTCGCCCCCTCTGCCCCCCCCCCCTGTAGCACCGCCCCTGTTTATAACAAGATTCCACTGTACAATTATTTCATCTTCTCATCAAATTGGATTACATTTAAATGCACAGGAATGTTTTCCTCTTACAAAACAAAACTTGATTTCCTCTAACAAACTAGAATCCCTTCTTTCTTACAGAGCAAGCTAGTGGTTAATGATAATGATATGAGTACTATAATCCTGAACAAATAACTTTGAGTTGAAATTTCTTATATCAAACTAAGAGCAATATAAACACACAACAATTTTTGATTCAGCACAACTGCTAGTCTAATACATCACCTACAGAGAGATGCCCATCCCCCTGCCAGAGTCTATGTATACATCACCTACAAAGAGATGCCCCTCCCCCTGCCAGAGTCTATGTATACATCATCTACAGAGAGATGCCCCCCCCCCCCGCCAGAGTCTATGTATACATCACTTACAGAGAGATGCCCCTCCCCCTGCCAGAGTCTATGTATACATCATCTACAAAAAGATGCCCCTCCCCCTGCCAGAGTCTATGTATACATCACCTACAGAGAGATGCCCATCCCCCTGCCAGAGTCTATGTATACATCATCTACAGAGAGATCCCCCCCCCCCCCTCGCCAGAGTCTATGTATACATCACCTACAGAGATGCCCATCCCCCTGCCAGAGTCTATGTATACATCATCTACAGAGAGATGCCCCCCCCCCCTGCCAGAGTCTATGTATACATCATCTACAGAAAGATGCCCCCCACCCCCCCCCCCCTGCCAGAGTCTATGTATACATCACCTACAGAGAGATGCCCCTCCCAGAGTCTATGTGTACATCACCTACAGAGAGATGCCCCTCCCCCTGCCAGAGTCTATGTATACATCACCTACAGAGAGATCCCCCCCCCCCCCCCCCCGAGATCTCTGTCACAGAACAACTGATCACCTCCAAATTATATACCGAACAAGACCACATTGCATACATTTTTGAAAATAAATCAGCAAAGAAGGTTTAAAGAGAGCAACTGTCTGTGCAAAAATTATTTTGATCAACCTTATAAACAATCAATGAGGCTGGAGCAAATCATTTACTTCCAAACCAATACTTATATCTTTCATTGTTTAATGAAATTTTGAGGTATTTCATTATTTTTTTTAATGAGTTTTACCGTTTAATGGATTCAACTGGCTAATTATAAACCTGTTCACAAAATTATTCAAATTTATGGATGTTTCTTTCCTAGGGACCTAGTAACAAGGTATTCCATTAACCCGTTATTAATAAATGAACTACAATACTTGGAATCCAGTTTGCACACATTACTTGTTGCTATGTCTGACAAGACTCTGACAAGCTTTCATGTTGTCAAGAACAACCTTGGTTTTAAAAGTATGCATAAAATTTGAATATATTTGTGAACAGGTCTATTGACTATGATTTGGGAAATGATATCCGACTTACAAAAGAAAACAAGAAAATACAGCTTTTCAATTTTTTTTACAGAAAATTCATAAATTCTCTTTTTCAGGGTGACATGGGGTCACAAAACGTCACATGACTTTGCGAAGGCACATCTCCTTTTCACAAACTAAATATTTAAAGATGAGGAAGACTATTTAAGACATTAGCAAAAGAATGCTGTGAATTTTATTAGCATTGTATAATGATCAAGATATTTTTGGAGAGGGTAGGGGGGGGGGAACTATCATGCCCCCACCCCACCTGTACTTACAGGGTTAAGCTTGCATACATTGGCCGGTATTCTGATAGCAGGTTTAATTTAACCCCAGACTAAAGTTAACCCTAGGTTAACTAAACTACACTTAGACCTCACCTCCAGACTAAGTGTAGTTTAACTCTATTTGGTATTCTGATAGCCAGGGTTAGTTAACCCTAGGTTAAATGCCCCGCCCAGGTTTAATTACCATGGAGAATCTACTGCACATGCTCAGTAGAGCTCATTTGCTCATGAATATTCACAACGCGTGCGATGGGTAGAAGATCCGCGACTTGTCAAGGCCAAGGGGATTACCTTGTGCATTAATTTATTGTTGGATATACTGTAGTGGCAATCCGAAAATTTATCTATCGACATGTAGGCTACGTTCTTTTTAACTGTTACATGCTCTTTTTATTTTGTTTTGTTTTGTTTGTTTTTTTTCCTGCATAACTTTTATAATTCTTTATAAATGCTGTGATATAGGTTTGATTCAATGAAACATTTCCTAATTAAACACAGGGGAAGTTGCGGAATTGTACATTTTGTAGGTGTTTCTAGAAATTGAAAAAAAAATAGATCTAGGATGGAATTTCTTTCTAATTGATTAAATATGCCTATTTTATTTATTTTTTCTTGGCTTTCAAACTGGGGGGGGGGGGGGGGAGTGACAAGGGGTGACATACACCGTTTATGTCCTAGCTATTTGCCCTTTGCAGTAGTATATACGCCACTTTTTAAGTCCACACATCATCACCGGGGACGGTTATTTCTTCGCCCCAGTGATACGTATTTTCACTACGCGCTGTACGTGTGTAAAAACGCTTGCTTAAAGCGCGCATCTGTGCGCGCAGGGCAAGCGCATTTACGGTGGCTTATATAGGCTCTATTTAATTTGCATACTAAATAACGCAAGCTAACTAGCTAGGCCTAGTTATGACAGTCTACGAGTTTCAAATTTTTACTAGCAAGATCTACACAGTATTTTTAGATCATCTGGAGAATATAGATCTAAGTCAACGGATAATGCCTCAAAAAATTGGTGAGTAGAAAACCGTTTAATACTTGATAAATTCGAGCTAATATAAAAAAAGTTAGGTCTAACAAGTTAACATTTACTTTGACTTTGTTGTTCAACATGGTCAAATCTGTCAGCTGTTTTTATGCTAAATAATCAGCTCAAACCATGGACGCATTTTTTTAACGCACAGGTTATTTTCAAACCAACTAAAAATGTGATCCATTAGCAGTTTGAAATGAATTTGGTATCACATGATAGACCTTACTTAAACATAGGACCCAACTTTAAACGTTAGATCTAACGTTAACTGTAACATGTGTAGATCTAAGATTGATTTTTCGATCTAGTCTACTAACAGGTCTACCGACACTCAGTCTTAGACCTAACGTTAAAACATCACTGGGAAATTGATCAAACGTTAGATCTACGATAACGTTTGAAGTAGAGACTAGGCTGATAGTTAACTGTTAGTAGATCTAGACTAGGTCTAACGTTGCAGTTAGATCTAACTTAAGTTAGAATCTAGATAGAAATCTACTAAAAGAAACAAACAAAAACTCTAAGACTAAGAGTAAGACTAAGTACGGCACAGTAACGTTCTCGCTACACACACACGCATTAAAAAAAAGAGCAAAATTTTAAAATTTGTTTAGAATAATCTGTCTGTAGGGCTCTGTATGTGTTTTTCAACATTTTGTTAATTGCCTCCTTTTTAAAGATCTGGACTCAAATGCAGGTAACTTCGCTGCAAAAAATAAAAGTAATTTAGGGTCCAACGTTAGACTATGTCCGGTAAACGACCTTTTCGTGCCAGGTCTGCGAGAATTTCGTTTCGCTACACTAACCGAGATCTCCGGTAATACAGCCTATATGGCTATGGCTATGCCTACATACAGCGTTCTGGCTACGCGACACAGTTAAACCCGACTTAAACTACCCCGGCGCGAGTCTAAATTTCGAGAGAGTTATTACCACACTTAGACTGAGGTTAAACTAAACCTCGCTATCGAAATACCAAATTTTAGCCTGGGGTTAAATATGGCGACTTAGACCAAGGTTATTACCACACTTAGACTGGGGTTAAGTTAAACCCGGCTATCAGAATACATGTACGGGCCATTGTATTTACTACCTTCACTTTCTTTGAAGAATGACATGTCTAGGTACATTATAATAATAATAATAATAATAATAATAATAATAATAATAATAATAATAGTAGTAGTAGTAAGTACAGTTAACCTTGCATAACTCAAAGTCGCATAAGTCAAACTTTTCCTAAGGCAAATCAATTTTATTTACCAAACATTGCAAAATGTGTTCTTTACATTCCTAAGTCGAATTTTGCATAAGTTGAACTGTTTTTGTTATCCCAACAGATTTGACTTATGCAAAGTTAACTGTACTTATACATCCCATTATTAAACTAGCTCTCTATGCGCTGATGTAAATAAGTGAATACAAACAATGTAATGTACCATGAAATAAAGATAGTTTAAACAAGGAACAGTTCAATACCTAAATCAAATATCATATAGAAATATCTAAAATAAGAAAACTATCTATCTCAGGCCTCTGCAACTGCAGATAGAGCCCCCTAAAACAGCCCAGGTGAACCCCAAGTCGGTTAGCCTCATGAGATCCTTGAAAACAGGACAGTTTTCAAGGATCTCCCGAAGCTCTCCATGCTCACTGTTCCCCGAAGCTAGTAAGGAAGCTGATTCGACAGGACTGGCCCTGTGGCTATCACAAACATGTATCCAAGGAAGTGGCGTATCTAGGGAATAACACGCACAGGGCAAACAATGAAATTTTCGCATTTCAAACCCATAAAAACTGTATTTCTAATGCATTTACCCTGTGGATTGGGGGCGGATAATCCTTAAGTACAGTAGAAACCCATTATAACAGGGACCTTGGGACCATGACACTTACCTTCTTATATATCAGGAATCTCTTTATATTCAATTCAATTCAATTCTCATTTATTTCATTTTCAATTAAAAAGTACATTCGAAACAAATACAAAATAAGTCATAAACGAAATAAGAAAATGAAATGGGGAACTACATAAATAAAGCCCTTGGGCCTTGTACAAGCATAGTTCCCTAAAAATATTGCGAAAATGATATAGACAACAAATAGAAAAAGATAAAACTAAAACTAAAAATATAACACAAATATAGACAACAAAGAAAAATAGGAACAGAAAAATAACTATACATATTTAAGAGAAAGAAAAAGCTTCAACTTTTTTTTGGAAGAAGTGATTGTATTGCAATTAGAAATACATTTGGGAATTGAGTTCCAAATTACAGGGAAATTATGTCGTACTGATTTCATTGCATTATTTGTTTTTACTGGCCATAAGTGAAAAGAATCCTTAAGAATCCTTAAGGGTGAAAAAAACAAAAGAGTACAAAGAAATGGGATTGACCAGCAAAATTACCTTGTTATATCAGGAATCTCGTTATATCAGAGCTCTTTATAGTGAGTTTCTACTGTATTATGATTTTCTTAATTTTCTCTCTTCTGCCTTTTTTTCCCGCCCCCCCCCCCTTTTTTAGATACACCACTGATCCAAGGCAATGGATTATTCTCTCACATCATCAGATCCTACAAGCCAAGGCTCCCATATTCTCTTTGCAAACAGAGCAGCAATAAAGACTCGTTGAGTTAATTGATAATTACATCACAATATCAAATCATATCTTTGGTAGAATAAACTGATATTGTCTTTCAGTGTAATCTCATACATTTAAGTCAATTATTGCATATCAACAGATATAGCTTCAAATATGTTCAAAATTAATGAATATAGAAATAATTCTTGTTTTCCTCTCAGTTCATTGTAATATGAGCATGACATGGGCCCTCTTGCATAAAAAGTTGCAATTAAACGCAACTCAAAAAATTAAACGCAAGTCCCAAATACGCGATCCTGATTGGTTGAAAATCGAGTTGCGTTTAATTTTTTGAGTTGCGTTTAATCGCAACTTTTTATGCAAGAGGGCAATGGTCCTACACCACTGGTACAACTAGTACACATTACATATTTCTTTCTACATTCTTGTTCAACATTTAACTCATTTCTTTACGCTCACTGTAAGATTATTAACATTACTATCAAGTACAGCAGTTCTGTGTCATGGTAACTTGGCAAAAATGTTAAATATTTTTTTTAATGAAATGTCCAACCTAGTCCTGAGAAAATGTTGAAAAATCAAGCAGAGAACAAGCACAATGATAAGGATGATGAAGATGATGATGATGATGATGATGGTGATGATGATGATGGTGATAATGATGTCACATGCTGTGCTAATTAATGGTCTGATAATCATACATTAAGAGCTGAGGCAGAAACAATAAGACATTAAAAGTTGTGATAATAAGGCATTATCAGATTGTGTACAAAATTTAATACAATAGCCCTCCCCCTATACACACACAAACATTTGCCACTTCTTACAATATGAAAAGTGTCAATGTGTACTTACTCTATATGGAGGAATAACTAGGATACTCTCACTCAGGTTAGAATTTGGTATTCATCTCAGAACATTACATGCCATCTCATCATGATTCCTAAGAAGTTTCTATATATATGTTATCAATAAGTATCGTAACTTCCAAACCATTACTACACCTGCATCTTCCTCATACAGTATAATAATTTTTACTCAGCTTGATGTTCATGCTTTTCTATGATTTTTTGTATACCTACTTGATTGTTGTAATTGAATATAATTATGCTGTTTGTTTTTTGTTTTGTTTTGTTTGTTGTGTTTTTGTTTTGTTGTTGTTGTTGTTTTGTTGTTGTTTTTTTTTTTTTTTGGGGGGGGGGCTTTTTTTAATGGCCTATTAAATTCAACATGAAGACCAGAAGAAGTCCCCCTACAAGGACCAGCTTGCTCTGTACTATACTGAACATCAAAAGAATTCACATGACTGATCTTTCAATCATTATATCAAGTCATATGACCCCTGAATAAGAAAATACTTTGAAATATACTCTCTGAACATTTTAGAATGACTGCTTTCAAGTTTATCTCAATGTAATGAATGTACATGTTCTCTATTACCAGTACAGCTTTCTATCTTTATAAGGATCATGCACCGTTCTCATGCATGTACATGATTGTAAAAACGATTACCTCCATGGAATTTTTGTGAATGGATATCTAGTTTGAATTCACAACTTCAATGAAATGAACCCATGCTCAAGATAGTCTGCTCAAGATAGTCCATTCAACTAGCTTGTGTGGTGATCTCAATCTAAACCACTTCTGGTAGAGTCCCATGTCAAACATCCAGATCATCATATAGAAAGCTTTCTATGTAGGGATAATATCGAAGGTATCACCATCGGTTATCTTGTAATTATGCAAAAATCTATTTGGGTATCTAAGCCACTCGTTATTATTCAAGTGAGTGGGATCGAGAGATACAAAAATCACACGGAACTTTTTTGTAGGTAGGCCAATGATGTCACTTATTTGCTTGGTGAGTTGCCGAACGTTGTCTTTAACGTTGACTACAATGTTGAAGGATTTCCCATCATGGGTGATCTTACAGTTGTATGTATTGCGTGGAGTTAAGTCAACCTTGGCAAGCTCTTGAATGTTTCCATGTTTACCAATCAGTTCATCATACCTGTGACATAAATAAAAAGGGTTAATCAAAACAGTAGTGATTTTCCCATTAACATGCAAATCTGTCTATTCAATATATTAATCATGCATTGTTTGGTGACAATATTGAAAAAATGATGCACAAATAAAAATTTGAGGGTCTTTCCACGGGTGGTGCATAAAAAGGATGTAGAAATGTTGCAAGGTTTACAATGAAAAAAGGTGAAGATTGGTGGATAGAAGAGTTGTTGGGGTCTAATTACATTCAAAAAGGAATGAGAGGCCAAGGTCTAAATCTCATACCAACAAGGAACAACACATCCCATTTTACAACACCATGCATACATCTTGCCCCGGGGGTAAAATTCGTTATATGAATATACGACATATAGTTTACACGGCATATATAAACTATACTTATATAACAAATTTTCCGTCTGAAAATCATATTATGCAACGTCACCGATCTACAACGTCGCATCTATGTGATGGTTAGGGCAGCGTTTGGATACGATACGTCATATAGTGGAGGCAAAAAATCTGTGTGTGAACAGATTTACGATGTACGACGTATAAATGTGGGCGGAGCAAAAAACAGGCGCGCACTTTGTTTGACAAGACCTGACCGTCTGCCTTTTTCCGTCTTTTTCCACATCCGGTAAAACAGTTATTTCCGTATATCGAGTGTGTACGTAATACAACTCAGGCGACAATGCTATATTGTTTTTACTGTGTAATTTACCCGTTATTAATTTGTTCAACCATCATGTCAGAATTGGGGGAAGGACATGGAAGCACATGGAGTGTACAGGATATTTCTACATTACTCGAGTTGTAGGGGGAGGAGAAGGTACAATGATTGCCAATGCTGGCAGCTGTAATAAGGACATTTATAAAAGCATTTCCGACCAGTTGAAAGACATGGGATTTCATCCTCGTCCCTGGGACAGGGTGTGAGATAAGGTCAATAAATAGGAGTCAAAAAGAAAGCAATATAAGCATACATACAATCTGTACAAAAAAAGACGTCAACGGCAGTCAATTTTAGTTCTAGAATAAAAGGAATTAAATGAAAGAAAAATGATCTGTTTTTACTCAAAATTAGCACGAATCATCCGCAGTACAGTGAACACAATGTGCAGTGAGTCTACTGCACATTATGAATAGCAATGAATCTCTTAACGATCGCACCAAAATGTTCCATGGTTGAACGCTGTCGTATAAACTATACGACAGCGTTTATACGTTGTACATGTATAAACTATACATCGTATTCATACGACAAATTTTACCCCCGTGTGAAAGCGGGGTTGATCAGATATATTAGATATTCATAGCCCACAGGTACCCCAGCTTAAAGGAAACCAAAACCCAAGGAGAGAATCAATGTTATTGGAAAGTGAAAATTCAGAGAAGCACTTTACAAAAAGTTTCATTAAAATTGGTTAAAAAATGAGAGAGTTATGGAAGTTTGAAAAGTCTTGTTTTACTTTCTATGGGGATCCTCAAATTGGCAAAATTGCTTCAAAATGGCTGATTTTGTGAACAACTCTTCATTTGTTTTGTACACAGATTTTCAGATTTTCCCCATTATCTCTCAGGGTGCTCCTTGTCTCCTCCTGAACTCGACATATGTGGTGTAAAATACATTTTCCCATTATATATGTTGAGCTCAGAAGGAGATTAACTGCACCTTGAAAGATAATGGGGAAAATCTGAAAATCTGTGTACAAAACAAATGGAGAGTTGTTCACAAAATCAGCCATTTTGAAGCAATTTTGCCAATTTGAGGATCCCCATAGAAAGTAAAACGAGACTTTTCAAACTTCCATAACTCTCATTTTTTAACCAATTTTAATGAAACTTTTTGTAAAGTGCCTCTCTGAATTCTCACTTTCCAATAACATTGATTCTCTCCTTGGGTTTTGGTTTCCTTTAAGTATGCTTACCATAGATTTATGAAAATCATATCTGAAGATTGTTTCAGATTCAATAGTCTGAAGGCTAATTCTGCTGCATTTGCCCACAATTTTGCATAATAATTGAATTTCAGCTGTGTTCCATATCAATTTTGGCAAAATTCACCCATTGAAAAAGTATTATACCATACACTCTTAAAAGTGAGTATCCACCTCCCTTAACATCTATAAAATCATTACAAAATGGATTTAAACTAAACACTTTTACTTTACAAGATTATCATAATCATGTCTTTTCTTTTTTTCTTGTCATAAGTGCCACTTTTGAGAAGAAAGATGGTCTGTCCAAGTATGCTTGAACAGACCATCTACAAGTCTACAACATCGGTTTACCTAGTAGGTTTGACTTCACTGTGTCTGAACTTCCTAATAAACATCCTCTCTGCTTGCTCCCTCTCTGTCTCTGTTACAACACTTCTGTTGAGTCTCTCCAGCTTGCCTAACCTAGCAATAACCAGCTGTCTAATCTGCTTTTCTTCTTTATCCCCCTTCCCTGTCACACATAACAGAGGAACGCCTTTCACCAGGGCCTCTGTCAGGGATGGGAATTCATTCAACTTTTCCAGTTCATCCCATGAATCTAACAATGTCTCACTTAGACATAACACCTTCAGATTGGGGAAGGACTCTCCCGGACTAGCCCCCAATTTTGTTATAGGGTTTTCCATGAGGATCAATGTTTCTAGTCCAGGGAACATTGTACCTAGCTTCTGTACATCTTCCCATTCCTTCACTTGATTGTTATTGAATTGAAGAAGCTTGAGATTTTCATGAGTGCAGTCACCTGGAGTCACATTGCTGAACTCATTCAGACTAAGATGAAGCTCCTTTAAGCTGAAAAAAAGATATAAAGGTTACATTTATTTTTTAACTAAACGTGAAACATTTGTTTCATTGTTTCACACTACAGGCAAGATTTGGAAAGAAAAACAAAAACTGAATTCACATTGACTTCTACACCATCAATGCAATACACAGAATCTCTCTTAATTTGGTGTTAGGCCAATACCAATCATTATATTTGGTGTTAGGCCAATATCAATCCTTTAATTTGGTATTAGGCCAATATCAATCATTTAATTTGGTATTAGGCCAACATCAATCATTAATTTGGTGTTAGGCCAATATCGATCATTTAATTTGGAGTTAGGTCAATATCAATCATTTAATTTGTTGTTAGGCCAATATCAATTATTTAATAGTTCAAAAAGAATTTAACGTGCATGAAATTTTCTTATGCTTTTCACATGAAGGTGTACATGTATTTGTTCACTAAAATTATTTACAAATTACATTTTTATTAAAGGAATATTTTGCTGGGTGATTTTGTTTTCAGTCTGCTGTCAAACACTTTCCCCAAGACACATACATGGCAGATAGTGATTAAAACAGGCTACCTTTGCATGATTGTAAGAAGACTGTGAATTGATTCCCAAGGGAGCTTGGTATTGTTTAACACCAGTCTTTGTATATTCTCCATGTTGACTATACTACTAGAAGATGCTAAGGGTGTTTCTAGGGGCATGGCTAGGTGCAGTGGGTTGGAGCTGAGGTTGATGAATTCCAAACTTGGAAGCTGACTGGCAATGTTCAGGATCTATGAAAACAATTTTTCATAGGAAAACAAATCATGCATAAATTCATGCAAAAAAAAATGAATTACATTAAAAAAAATACATAAAGAATAGCAACTTCATAAGGTTGAGGAAAATATTAAAAGAATACTTTCAACATCCACCAATCTCCCTTTTTACTAACCTCTCTCACTTTCCTTCCATTCATATTTTTATTTTATTCATTTTTATTCATTTTTTATTTCACTAACCACTACACAATTTATTTCACTATTTATTACTGATTTATTTATTTTCACTGACCCCTCTCCCTTTCCTTCCATTCATACTATTATTCTTATTCAATATTTATTTATTTGATTGCCTCTCAAAAGTCCATGCTTTCTTTGTCCAGTTGTTTATCATCTCATCTATATAATATCATCCCTGCAACAAAACGTTTAAACAAGGGTTTGCAAATATTGTGATTCAATGTGGGAAAATATTCCTTTTGACTGTACATACATATAGACGGGTATAGTAGTTAGTATAACTGCAACCCAAGTCCACAAGTCCCACAAATAATGAGCTCAGCTTTTTCGATACAATGAAAATCATCTATCTTAGAGGTGTTGTAGTCAAGTGGTTTAATCACTTGACTGGGAATGCAAAGGTCGTGGGTTCGAACCCCGGCACGACACTTATGCCCTTGAGAAAGTCATTTTATCTATATTGCTCCTCTCCACCCAGGTGTTAAATGGGTAACCGGTAGGATGCGAACGTCATTGTGGTTGGATTAGCATGTGTGAGCTTGGAAACAGGCGACTGGCTGGAATGCTCCCCAGAGGAGTGGAGAATGTGCACTGTAATGTGCAGAATCACAAATGAATCCAGTGACCAGGGTAATAATGCTGTAAGCGCTTTGGTCGGTTACATTGCAACTGGTAAGGCGCTATATAAGAAACAGAAATTATTATTATTATCATTATTACCTCTTCCCAGTCGTCTAAAGCATTCTCAGCCAAGTCAAGCTCTTGAACAGATTTACAGAGTTGAGCTAACTTTTCTTCATTTCCAGCTTTACGGATCTTGTAGCGATTCAGGACCAGGATACTGGGAAGTTTGAAATCCACTGTGTCATCTGAAGAACAAAAACAAACAGGAGCTTTGTCATTATATGAAGTCAAGAAGACTTTATCTAGTTATCAAAATGTTCAAATTCACTATTTTCCTTAACAAGATGGCTTTTGAGCATTGATGTTTCATATTTTCTACTCATGTTACATAACTTTTTAATATAAGCATATACATGTACATGTATCAAAGTGTAACAATATTGTTGCAAATATGAAGGGGAAAAAAATAATTCATTTAGCATTTCAAAATCATAATTCCTTATAACAAAAAAAGATTAATGTGGGCATAGGAAACATTAATCTTTCACCTATGTAAAGAGGATAACCCGATATTCACTCTCAAATCCAAGACACCTTTGGTGGTAGCTTGCAAATGATGTAATCTTTTTATGCTAGTTAGAGGTAAGGTAATGGTCATTAAAAAATCTACATGAAGAAGAGTCTCTGGTAAATTAACCTCACAGAACACATTACAATTCCTTGTATTGGCTGTCTTCCTTTTCATGGGCCACTAAAATAGACCTTTCAATAAACCTTACAAAGATTTTATACCTTGTGTTGGTTGGGTTTTCTTTGCTGGGGCACTAAAATAGACCTTTCAATAAACCTTACAAAGATTTTATACTTTGTGTTGGTTGGGTTTTCTTTGCTGGGGTACTGAAATAGACCTTTCAATAAACCTTACAAAGATTTTATACCTTGTGTTGGTTGGGTTTTCTTTGCTGGGGTACTGAAATAGACCTTTCAATAAACCTTACAAAGATTTTTTTACCTCGTGTTGGTTGTGTTTTCTTTGCTGGGGCATTGAAATAAACCTTGACATCTCCCATGTCATGAAGACCTGATTTCATGTTTCCATACTTGGTTAAGATGGCATCAATCAGTGAGTTATCTTCTTCTTCATTCTGAGCCATTCTTGTTGATCTACATCAAGATAAATTGGCAAAGCACAAAATAAAACAATGAATTAATAAATTCATGCATTTGTGCAGCTAAAGCGTTGCATTCTAAAATCATGGCAGAGATATCTAATAAAGCCGAATCTATCACCAGTACTTGCATCAATTTTTGTCTTACTTGCATCATTTATAACGCTCACATTGTAAACGACAATTCGCAAAGAATACGAACAACTTTTTCAAAAGTTCCTGAAAATGTGAACAGTTTTATGGACATGATTTCTGAATTTTCGAAACTTCTCCCAGGCAGCTGTACTAGACTGGCGTTGTGCTTTCTTGAAGAGCTTAAACCTCTCTTCCTCATCTGTCTTTTAATTGCAGGGGTGATCCATGGCAGATGTCACTTTCCCTTGGTCATCTTTGAAGGTATGAGTTCTGACAGACATCTGCTCAGGAAGTTGGAAATCATCATCCAATTTGATTCCACATCTCTCTTTACGGGATCAGATTGAAGGAAGTCAGTTGAAAAATCAGCAGCAGCTTGCTTGAGCTGGTGTAGATCAGCCTTGTTAAAAAGGTGGATCTTTCTTGGAGGCTATGGTTGGTGATTTGGACTAGATGAGATGTTGTAAGTCAAGATGTAATGGTCGGAGATACCAGGATGTACTTTAACATTCTTCATGATAGTAGGATTCGAAGTGATGATCAGGTCGAGGATATTTCCAGAAGTAGGACGAGTAACATCTCTGACCATCTGGAATAGGGAATTGTAGAGAAATACATCCAATAATTTCTGGTGTGTGGCTGTAGTAGCAAGATTTAATAGTTGTAGACCGTGTTTCCCACTTTATGTCTGGATGGTTGAAATCCCCAGCTAAAGCCGTTTTAACAGACCTTGTCCGGACAATGTCGCGACAATGTCCTGACAATAAACCTTGGGTAACATTCCTCAATTAGGCAATAAAAACATGGGTGAGAGCACCACGCACCGTCTTAACAGACACACGCTGAAAACCTTCCCCTGGCAGGTTTCATTGCAACGTATACCTGACTTGTCGGTCACGCACGAGATTCAAGCCAAACGCAGGAAATGCGATCTAGTGCCTGTACTGAAATCATGTATCCCCAATGGTTAAGTTTGAAAATTTACCATGTATTACTGTACGTGATTTATAATATTTACTCTCAAACAGGCAACATAATTTGTATTTAAGACCACATTTTGATTCATGCACATGTTCTGCCAGTGCCGCGATGAGTCATTTTCTGTCTGGTCTACTGCGTATACGTCTTGTCAGCTTCCTTTGTTCAAGCTGAAAATTACCTCAAGCATCTTAACAGGAGGGTTGTCCGGACGTTGTCGCGACATTGTCGTTGTAATTATGGTAAGTTACCCTAGGCGAGCTATGGTAGAATTTATGGAAAAGTTGTCGCAACAATGTCCGGACAACACCTCGCGTGAAGCGTCTTAACAGGCAGGGTAACAAAAAATTGTCCGGACATTGTCCGGACAACTCAGTTCCAGAAAGGTCTGTTAAGACGGGGCTTAAGACAACATTTGGATGATTACGACGATTACTCATTAATGCTGAAAGGGACTCCTCAAGACCTGTGACACTGGCCTGACGGTTGTTTGGTGGGCAGTAGTAGCAACAAAAGAAGAATGGTCCTGAATCTAACATTTCTATGGAGCACCACTGGAGTTCACAGTCAGCAGAAAATTGAGGACAGACGTTAACTGTTATATTGTTTTTAACTGCAAAAAATACACCGCCCTCATGTTGATTTCTGTCCTTGTGGAAAACTAAATAATCATCCGGGAAGATGGAGTATGAAGAAATGTCCTCATCTAACTTGGATTCACATCCCATTATAATATCTGGTGTACACTACCGCTTACAGGTTTTGGCATCGGTGTCGCTCCGTTAACCGCGCCGAACAACGAACGGTTAACGGTGAACGGTATCTCCCCGATCCCCGATGTTCGGTGCCTCACCGATAGCTCACCGCTGGCTTCCCGTTGGCTCACCGATGGCTCACCGCTGGCTTACCGAATTAGTTTCGGTGAATAACCAATGCGTGTGCTGAGTCTGCAAGCGCGCATAACTCTCGAAAGTCGCACGCCCTATTAAAAAAAAAAAAAAGCATTGTGACGTCATAATGGCTAACTTTGCAAAGATGTACGGGATCGCGCGCCATTGTTTAATGACTCAAAACGATACATGCATGCGGGACAGTGAGTTTCACGATGTACACGTACGATTTTTATTTCACCTTGTACACATTTGGTCAGGATATGCACATTATTAAGCCAGTTATATTTACATTTAAAAAAAAATCATATGTTCATACTCAAACATGGAGCACTTGGTAACTCACTCATTTCATAAAACATACATTCGAAGACCAAATTCACCCGTGGAAGTGCATGCATTGCGCGAATTTACATTGGAAGTGCTTGTAGTTACTTAATAGTACATGTATGCTGATAGTATTCAACTGTATTTTAATGTTTATTAATTACATTTGGTGTAATTTAACTTTAGATATGTCCTTCTTTCTGTCCACGCATACAGGTACGACACCGACAGGTGCCACTTATGTATACCGGCTTGAAAACGGAACGAGTTGTTTCATTGCCATCTTTGTTATTGTTAATGTTTTATTTTCATGTTGGTTTCCATCATTTTTAATTGCATTTAAAGATCATAGAAGTTTTTTTTAAACTGTAGTAACTGCACAGGGGCTGATCCAGGATTTACCGGGGGGGGGGGGGGGGGGGGTGTGACACCAACTCTAAAATTTTGTGACAAGCAAACAAAAATGGTGAGTAGCATTTTTAGGTGTCTTTTTCGGCACTTTCCCCAAAAGGAAGGGCACTAAAGACGGCCCCAAAGAAAGCTTCACACATGCTTCCATGAGCTCTTTTCGTCGGGGAGGGGGGGGGGGGGGGGGTTACGGGCCAGCTGCGCACCCCCCCCCCTCCCCCTCCGGATCCGTCAATGATAATTGCACGATGTTTACGAAAACAGTTGTGCATGGTGCTTGATATAATGCTCACGACCATCTTGCCGCCTGCATATCCCTGATCGTAACCACATAATAACATACATGTATATGTTGACCGACCATTTCTCAAGTGTCGCCTTTCACATCCACGTTATAATTTGTATATTCAAGATTGGGCAGTTTTGTATTATTGCAGAACAAGCGATTATTAAACGGGCGTAGTTTTCAAACTCATGCATATTCAACAGTCGCTCCATACTCCATGTGGCATCTCATAACTCGTACACTAACAGATGTTTTTAACATAAACGAGCTTGATCTGACACTCACAATTTCCTGAAACTTTAGCAAAGAAGTAAGAAATTACTGAAATCAGTACATGAGCGATATATCCAAAATAATATCCTCCATTATTCATGCGAAAGTGAAAAGCAAGGCAGTGGGAGGCAAAGGATGTCTAGAGTGCGCGCGATCAACATTTTCATTCATAAAATTGGGCTTGTGACCTCATTTGACGAGCAGTCCGTTAATCACATGTCAAGACACGCGCAGAAATATGCCAATATGCCAATGAAGGTATGCGCCTTTTTTTTTTTTTTTTTTTTTGTTGTTCCTTTCACACCGCGGCGGCATTGGGCAGAAAGGCGCTTCGTATAAAGAAATCGAATTTCAAAAGGGGACAACATGTGTGTTAAAGGATGAAGTTACGGTCGGGCAGGGAAGAAAACTTGATATTTTTTGATGAATGACGAGTTTGATGAAGATGATAGTGATGATGATGATAATTGTTTTGACGATATGATTATCAAGATAATGATGATTATGATGATGATAATGATCATAATCATGATATAATGATGCTTCCTTGATGTGATGATAATATAATAATGATCATGATGAATTAATGATAAGATTATATGAGTTAATGACGATGTGATGATATTATATATGATGATGGTATGATGATATGATGATGGTATGATGATGTGATGATCATATATGATCATATTTGATGATGATGATATGATAGTTCATTTTCATCTCATGATACTGATCGAATTTTAAAAGGGAATCGCATGTGTGTTAAAGGATGAAGTTACGGTGGGGCAGGGAAGAAAACTTGATATTTTTTATGAATGGTGAGTTTGATGAAGATGATACTGATGATGATAATTGTTTTGACGATATGATTATCAAGATAATGCTGATGATTATGATTATGATGATAATGATAATCATGATATAATGATGCTATGATGTGATGATGATAATATAATTATGATGATCATGATGAATTGATATAATTATAAGAGTTAATGACGATATGATGATGATGTATAAAACTATAAATATATGATATGATGGTATCATGATGTGATGATGATGATATGATAGTTCATTTTCATCTCATGATACAGATCGAATTTCAAAAGGGAACCGCATGTGTGTTAAAGGATGAAGTTACGGTCGAGCAGGGTAGCAAATGTTGGCTTGATATTTTTTTTTTAATGAATGATAAGTTGAGGAAGATGATATTGATGATAATCATGATAATCATGATATAATTATGCTATGATGATGTGATGATGATAATATAATTATGATGATCATGATAAATTGATATGATTATATGAGTTAATGACGGTATGATGATGTGATGATGATTATAATAGTTTATTTTCATCTCATGATACAGATCGAATTTCAAAAGGGAACCGCATGCGTGTGAAAGGATGAAGTTACGGTCGGGCAGGGAAGAAAATTTGATATTTTTAATGAATGATGAGTTTGATGAAGATGATATTGATGATTGTTTTGACGATATGATTATCAAGATAATGATGATGATACTGATGGTGATTAAGATTATGATGAGGATGATAATGATGATATGATGTGATGATAATATAATTATGATGATCATGATGAATTGATATGATTATGAGTTAATGACGATATGATGATATTATATATGATGATGGTATGATGATGATGTGATGATGATATGATCATATTTGATGATGATTATAATAGTTTATTTTCATCTCATCATGATACAGATCGAATTTCAAAAGGGAACCACACGTGTGTGAAAGGATGAAGTTACGGTCGGGCAGGGAAGAAAATGTTGGCTTGATATATTTTTTTTTTGTTAATGATGCGTTTGATGAAGATAATTGTTTTGAAGATATGATTATCAAGATAATGATGATGATTATGATGATGATCATGATGATCATGATTATATAATGGTGCTATGATGATGTGATGATGATAATATAATTATGATCATGATGAATTGATGATATAATGATTATGAGTTTAATGACGATATGATGATATATGATATGATATGGTATGATGATGTGATGATGATATCATATGATGATGATGATGATATGATAGTTCATTTTCATATCATCATGATACATTAATAGTTATTGAAAGATGAATTTTAAAAATATCATTCTAATATCGACTATTGTCTAAAAGCTAGTACGCTACACATTTTCAAACGCAATTCAGGCAAAGGGGTTTAAGAACATTTTCTTTAAAATAAATTAATACACAGTTTACATGAAGGTATGTTCTTATTTTCTTGATATGTTTTAGGTTTACAACAATCTAAACCAATCGAGAAATGCGATACATTTGCGGGTAAAGAATAAAGCCTTTGAATGATCCGTATTTATAATTGGACGAGAGAAAAAAAAAGAGTTGTCACCATGAAGTTCACAAGTGTCATTTTTCTTCACCATCATTATGACAAACACCACCATCCCATCATCATTTCATCATCAATTTCATCAATCGGCACCATCACCAGATTTGTTTCGAATGCAGAATAATTTGTTCCGTCGACGACGTGGTTCCTGCATGCGCTACAGCTTTACAAAGTCAGTCATTGTTACGTCACAATACAGCGTTCATCGCGTGCGCGCTCTTAGCCAAACCGTTCACCGTTCACCGAAAGAAATTCGTGCGTGTGCGCTCTCTTGCTAACCGTTGCCTTACCGATGCCTTACCGTTCGCGAACCTATAGCGAACCGATAGCTTCCCGCGGTTTCTCGACGAACAACAAAACCTCGGGGAGGAACCGCGGGAAGCTTCACCGAGGACTTTGCATACATTACCGTTACCGAACCGATGTGCCAAAACCTTTAAGCGGTAGTGTATGATGTGTAATAGCTGCTTGAAAGTTAGCTCGTTTTGAGCCCCCTTTGAGACCGTTGCAGTTCAAAGCCATCACTTTGAAGACCTTCTGCTCGTTTTTAATCGAACGTGGAGGTCTTGGGGTTGAAAAGTGTGGTTTAGGAGGAGTTGTAACCCCATCAGGACTGCCTACAGGTCTAGAGGTCAACAGGACATTTGTGGCTTCAACTGAATCTTGATCCAGATCATACAGAGGAGAGAAGACATTCGCATCAGAGAGATCAGATCCCAATAGCGATATAGATGTGACGTTGGTGGAGCCACACTGGAAAAAGTTCCATGCGAAGCTCTTAAATTTAGTTACAAGGCATTGATACGAGTGCGAAGAGATACCAATACAGGAGATATGACACCATTAATTGCATATCACAAAGGATTGCGTGGTCGTTTTTACGCACCTCGTCGCCACATACAGCACAGTGATACTCCTGGGCTGTAGAAGGACCAGGGTTAGTTTCCACTAGGCCACTGAGAAGCAAAAGTATGGCAAGATGACCCATTGATGTTGAGCGGAAAGCGAGAGAGTTGGGATTTGTACGAAAACCCTTACTCTATTGTGAATAGACATGAAGATAACAGTTGATCTGTCTAAACTTGAAGGTCCACATGATCTTGAAGAAAAGCAGGGACTGCAGCAATAGACATTACTCAGCATGTGTAGAACATAAAATGTAAAGAATAATGCAAAAAGGGAGGGATGGGACCTTCCATGCTGCCCCATATTGACACACAATATCCTGGATTAAATCTTCAGAGTTCAGTAGCATATATGAAAGAGGCTATAGAGGGGGCGTTCCATAGTAGGCATAGCAGCATGTTGCTCTTGTTTTGAGCTCCGCTTTTGTGGCCAAATTCCACGATGTTATATTCCGCTGTTTGATATAAACACTTAATCAACAGTTTAATTGAAGGTTATAGATGATTCTGGACTAAAAATCATGTCTGAAAAGCACCTCCTTACTCCTGAGAAATCAGCGAATTCTCAACAGAAGAAGCCTAGAACGGTGAGCAGTGAAAGTCAACATGTGCACGGTGACCCCGCACACAAGGTGCGAGACGACTCGCTTGAGATGAACGTCGCAGAGTCGGTCCCTCCGGTCTGGTTCACGAAATTCTTCTCGGGTTTTGAAGTCCGACTCGAGCAGCGCTTAGATGTCATCGTTGCTAAAAGGCTTGAACTTCTTTCATCCACTGTGAAGGAACATGGTGAGAAAATCACTGCGTGTGAGATTGATGTTGAGGACTTAAAGTCACAAGTCAAAAAGTTGAAGGAAGATATGTCTCTCTCTCTCAAAAAATCGATGACATTGAAAATCGTTCCAGGAGGATGAATTTGGTGTTTCATGGTATTCCTAAAGTACATGTAGCTGTGTCTGGTCAGCGAGAAGTATGCATTGATGTCATCAATGATGTTCTTCAATCCTTTGTGGGGCTGTCTGCTGCAGATTATTCCATTGAGAGATGCCATCGCACTCCCACAGCTCCAGTACCGATCGTACCCCCGTCCCCATCGCAGAAGCAGGATGTCCAACCAAAGCACAGAATAATACACGTATGTTTTGGGTCATTTCTTCAGAGGGAAAAGGTTCGGGCTGCATGCATAAAGAAGTTCAAAGAGAAAGAGTACAAAGGAAAGAAGCTGTTTGTAGCGGAGGACTTTAGTAAGCGGATACAGCAATTGAGGAAGAACAAGATGGAAGATTTCAAACGACTGAAATCCGAGGGTCGTAAACCATTCTTCATGTTTCCAGCCAAGTTGGCCTATAGAGTTCAGAATACAGGAAAACTACAGATTGTTTCTTGAAGTTTGACGATTCAAATTGTAAGACTCAAGGATGATAACTTGTTATCTATCTCTATTATTGCTTTTGTCTTTTACTTAGGATCATACCATCCATCAATCTTGAAAGATGTTTATATTTATCATTATGCATTCGCAGTATAATGTTCAAAGTTCTTTGTTTTTCTTTTGAAGATGCTTTTCAGTCCATTTTTTTTTTTTGAAGTTTAAACCTTCATTTCATTATTAAAACCTGAAAGGTTTTTATTTTCAATTTCTGAGATGTAGTAGGGGGTTGTGCCTTGGACATAGCGGTCTACGTCTGGAGTGATATAGATCTTTATGGTTTTTATTGTTTTGTACCTGAGGCATGCTCCTTCTGTAGATGATGCCTTTTGTTGATTCTTGATAGTTGAGTGTATTGTTAATTATGCGTTTTTAAGTAAATAGGTAGTAGTTGTACATTATGTTCATTCGTGGGGTTTGGCTCCATGTTGCATAGCTGTTGTGTTTGCTTTTAGGAACTGCGCGTTCATGCAGGTCCGTGCTATAATTTGAGGACCTGTATACATGATCCATCCTGCGCCTGTGCTCTGATCATTTTTTCTCATACCTTGAATAGTTGTTTATTTTTCAATTTTTTTTTTTTTTTTTGTTCTGTATATTTTTTTTCTTTATGTCTTTTTTTGGTAATGGCAGATTGCATGTACATGTATCATCTCTTCCTAGTTTTAAGTTAAACATTGTATGGTGGTGGTGTTGGTTTTCTTTTTTCCTTCATGTTTTGGGGTGCAGGTGTACATGTATTTCTGAAAAACAATGTATATAAAACTCCATTCTTTTAATTGTAGAGGTTTGCAGGAATATGTTAAGAGGAGAAAAGTTTTTCATTATATGCGATCCCTTAAAACCGATATTTTATTTCTTCAAGAAACTCACTGTGATATAAATGATGAAAAAATGTGGAAAGCTCAGTGGGGTGAAATTGCCCTTTTTGCTAGTTTTGCTTCAAATAGTAGAGGTGTGGCTATTCTTATAAGAAATTCCATAAATACTCAAATTAAAGCTGTTTTTAAGGACCCTAATGGAAGATTTTTGATAGTAAGTGCTACATTAAATGAACTTTCAGTCACTTTAGTAAATGTTTATGGACCAAATAATGACGACCCTGATTTTTTACTCAAAGTGTTTGCAGAGATTGACAAGTTTGATAATGAATTTACTATTGTAGGAGGTGATTTTAATGCAGTCATTGATGATCTTGATTACCAGGGTTCTAGAGAACACCATTCTAATGTAAAGACTAGTGAAATGCTTTCTGTATTAATGGAGGAATATGGACTTTGTGATGTGTGGAGGTCTTTCCATCCAGGTTTGAAAAAGTATACAAGACACCAAAAATCCCCTCGGGCATTATCCAGATTAGACTTTATTTTAGTCTCAAATAACTTTTTAGATAATTGTAAGAAATCCCAGATTTTACCTGGAATCCAGTCAGACCATTCAGTTGTTTCAATCCAATTTAATGATAATCAACCTATGAAAGGCAAGGGCTATTGGAAACTTAATACACATTACTTACACCATGATACTGAATTTATTAACTTGATAAAGGATAAAATCAAGGATTTTAAAATTATTCATCAAGATTCCCAATGTAACAATAACAATATCTGGGATTCTTTTAAATGCTTCATTACAGGAGTCTGTATAGAATACTCAGCTCGTAAGAAAAAACAAAGAAATTTAGAAAAAAATAAATTATTGGCTAATATTGATAAAATTAAATTGCAGATTTCATCAAGTAATATAGCTGTGGCTGATGACCCCTTGTTCTTACAGCTGGAGGAGCTGGAAGATAAATTGGATAAAATATATGAGTTTGAAACCAAGGGTCTGATTACCAGATCTAGAATTAGATGGTTAGAGGAAGGTGAGAGAAGTAGTAAATACTTTTGTAATTTGGAAAATAGAGCCTGGCAAAAGAAGAATATTAATATGCTTAATGATAATGATGACAATCTGATTACTAACTCCACTAAGATCTTGGAAATTATACATGATTTTTATGCTAAGTTATATTCAATACCAGATGAAAATTTACTTGTAGATGATAACGCTCTCAATGATGCAATTTTTGCTAATATTTCAATTCCCAAACTATCTGAAGATGATAAAAAGTTTTTGGAGACCCCTCTCACCAGAAATGAAGTGTATAATGCAGTTAAATCAACGAAAATGAACAAAACTCCAGGTTTGGATGGCCTTCCAGTTGAATTTTACCTTGTGTTTTGGAATGACATTTGTGATTTGTTAATTAATTCTTTTAATTTTTCGTTACAGAATGGTGCTATGTCATCTTCTCAAAGAAATGGAGTTATAACCCTCCTCCCTAAAAAAGATAAAGATCCTTTGTTAATAAAAAATTATCGACCAATTACAATTACACAGATTACAAAATTTTAGCCAAATGTATAGCTACTCGTTTGAAACGTTGTTTACACACCCTTATACATAACGACCAATCTGGTTTTATGAAGGGAAGGAACATTGGTCATAATATTCGTTTCATTTTGGACATTATTGAATATACTGATTTTAATGACATTCCAGGTACAATTTTGTTAATCGATATAGAGAAAGCATTTGATAGTGTTTCTCATAACTTTCTATTTCAAACTTTAAAACAGTTTAATTTTGGTACAAAGTTTATTGATTCAATTAAAACCTTGTACTCTTCTCGTCAAAGCGTATGTGTTGAATAATGGTTTTTTAACAAAATGTATTTCTATGAAGAGAGGAATATTTCAGGGTTGTCCAATTTCCCCATATTTATTTTTATTTGTTATTGAGATAATGGCTCTTTCCATACGTCAAAATGATCAAATCAAAGGTATTCCATTACAAAATGACACTGAAGCTAAGATTTCTTTATTTGCAGACGATTCTGTTTGTTTCTTAGATGGGTCAGATAATTCATTCTCTGAACTTTTTGTTACCTTGTCAAATTTTGGTAAATACTCTGGATGTAAAATTAATTTTAGTAAAACTGAAGCAATTTGGATTGGTTCTCAAAAAGGATGCCAAGATTTTCCTTATTCTAACCAGGGTGTTTCATGGAAAACATCTCAATTTAAATGTCTAGGAGTAAACTTTTCTTTAAACTTAAGTCTACTGTATTGTTTGAACTATAAAGAGAGATTGAAAAAAATGGAACATACCATAAACTGCTGGCGTACGAGAAATCTTTCTTTAATAGGTAGGATTTGTGTAATCAAAACACTTGTATTGCCACAACTGATTTACCTTTTCTCAGTTCTTTGTATTAGAATACCTCGCTCCTTTTTCTCAGAGTTGAATAAGGTTTTTTACAAGTTTATTTGGAGTGGAGGTCGAGACAGAGTGCAGAGATTAACTATGTGTAATGATTATAAAAATGCTGGTCTTAAAATGATCGATCCCTTATCATTTGCCATTACCCAGAAAATGACTTGGGTTAAAAACCTCCTTGATGAAAATTTTGATGCTCCTTGGAAAAATATTGAACTATCCTTTTTGGAGAAATTTAATCAAGATGTTTCCCTTTTGTGGAAGTGCAATGCACCAGAGTGTGTTTTGAACTCTCTGGGTAATGTTCAGTTGGCTGATTCATTGCGTTCATGGTATTTATACAGAGAAGAAGCCACCAAGGAATTTTATGGTCATAAATTCTCAGAATTAAGTGCATGTCAATCATTATGGTACAATAAATTAATCCGTTCAAAATCCAAATCGTATTTTTACTATGAATCTTGGTTTGATAAGAATATTCTTACAATCTCAGATTTGTTTAATCCTCCTTTCCCTGGGCATAAACTTTTTGAAGAACTGGTACTAGATTTTGGTATTTCTTTTTCAGATAGAAGAAAATTTAATTTTTTGATAAAGAATATTCCAGAGGATTGGATGGTGGATTTTGATATTGACATTGTTGGTGTTCATGATACCATAGTGCTTAATTTGTTACAGTATAAAAAAGTTCCTAAGAATGCTTACAATGTGCTACTTGGCTCGCATCTTCCAGCTAAGAGATACGCTTATTGGAAAGATAATTTATTGGTACCTATTAATATTAACTGGGAAAAGGTTCATTGCACTAATTTCTTTTGTACTCTTGATACTAAATTAAGGTCTTTTTATTTTAAAGTCTTTCACAAAGCCATTGCAGTGAATGATTTCCTTTTTAAGATCAAGAGGAAAGATTCGCCTAATTGCACTTTATGTGAAAAGAAAGAGGAAACTTTAGTTCATTTATTTTGTGAGTGTGAAAAGGTTACTCCAATTTGGGACAATCTTATGACTGTCATCTGTCAGAAATTAAATTCCAACTTACCTGTAACCAATTTTGAAAAACTTTTTGGCATCTGCAGTGACAAATTTATTTCATATCTGTTTTTGCTATTGAAATATCATATTTATTCATGCAAGTTTAGAAATAAGCTCCCCAACTTCACAGCGTTTAAATCACTGGTTAAGAAACAAAAAGAAATAGAACATCTGTTAGCCAAAAAGAGAAATAAATTGCCTAGTCACTTTAAGAAATGGCGTTTTGACCTTTAAGCTTTGTGTCATCATATATAGACCTTTCTTTTTCCTCTTTGTTTTTAATATGATCTTACAGTGATCTTGTTATATAATATTTTGTCTTTTGTACTCCTATGTCTACCTCTGTACATATTCCTGTGCCCCTTTACAGAGATACAAGTATTTCTTGTTACACCAACCTCTTTTTTTTCTTTTCCCCTTTTTACAATGCTGTTAATTATTTCCCATAGTCAAATATTTTTACATTACATGTGTGCATATAACCTTTGTTTACAAATCACATTACCACCGTATAACATGAGCGATAACCTCGATTGGAAATGGGTCAGTTTACGTGTGTTTCCTTATTGCCTATTCAGGAATGCGTTGTATTTTTATCACTTCAGTTGATTTCCCCACGCTCTGTGTGCGCAATTCGCCGACTGGGTGCCTGGAGTGGGCGGGGTCGGGGTGTGAGGCTGTCTGTCTTGCCCGCATGTTGTGTGTGGATTGGGTGTGTGTTAGGGGGGGGGGAGGGGGGGGGCGGTTTTGTGTTTGAGTGTTAGTGTGAGAGTGTTGAGGGGTGTGTGTGTGTGGGGGGGGGGGGGGGGTAGAGCGGATTGTCTCATTCCTCGACTTTGCTCCTCCAACCTATTGGTGGTCTGGAGTTTCCATTGTACCTGTGGACGGCTTATCTTACTCCTCTTTTTGTTTATTTTGGGCCCAACGAAATTTTCAGATTATGATGCAATGCTATCTCGAGGTTCTTGCTTTTGTACTTGTAATGGTTATAATTCTGATTATTTCTATTACGTATACTCTGCCTTTTTTTTTTTTTTTTTTTTTTTTTTTAACAGATCATCTCAATCATTTGTAAATATCTTAATTTGTCATTGATTTTTTTGTAACACAACATTTGTATTACCTTGGAAAGTTTGTATATGTTATGAGTTGATTTCTTAATAAACACATAATTTAAAAAAAAAAAAAAAAAAAAAAAAAGAGGCTATAGAGGATCTAGATTCTATAGTTAAAAAATCAAGAATACATCACCAGGAGGCGGTGAAGATTGATCAGCTTGCACAAGCCATATCCAACACGGTTGGATAATTACATCATCGATAGAAGTTAATACTTTGATGCTTCCTCATTATGTATACTGTCGCTTCGCAACAGCACTGTATGTACAAGCTGCCCACTCTCTAGCGTTGCGAACCGCAACTACAAAAGTGCGACTACATGTTTTTCGCTAAAATTACATATATTTTTCATCTAAAAATTAAACTAAATAAAACTTCAACTATTGACTGATTGCATTCATTTAATTTAGTTAACCAACTTACAACTTAACAAAAACGATGATTTATTGCGTCGTCTGCCCACAGTCCGCAATGGCAGAATGTAATCGCTGCACTTTTTGAAAGGTCACACCCGTGCGTACATTAACTATACACAGCGCTGTCGTGAAGCGGTACGGCAGTGGACAGGTTTTGGCAGTCAAAAGTTGAAATTTTATACCCTGTGGACATTGCCTGATGACTTGCTGGGGATTGAACTTCAACAAATCCATCCAAGCAATCGATTTCATGTGAGTTTAATGTAAAATTGGAAGTTTAACATACATTTTAAATTAATTTTGTACATTGTTTTTAGCGACATTGAGGGGTGTCGCAATGAAAGTCGATGTGTCCTTGTCAGACGCCGTGCTTCGCACAGCGTCTGGTCAGGCTATATTGAATACAGCATGCGCGTCTATTCCCCTATTCTCCGGGGGGTCCTTTTATCAAATCAACTCCATGACAGTCATAACTCTTGTCGGCGATCTATGGAAATGTCATGGACTTGAAAAACTGTTTCACGAAGACGTGATAAACGACAACTCCATGATATCGATACTTATCGGCTAAGAAACATTTATCGTCAATTACCCATTATCAAACAAAAAAGCTTTGAAAATCGTTCACCAATCGGCGAAAACACGACCCAGTGTTGGGTACCTCGAGATCGATCTTGATCTCAGACAAGTCTCGAGATCGGCATCAGTAACCTCGACCTTGATCTTGATCTCGGACATATCTGATCTTGATCTCAGATGTTCTCTCGATCTTGAGCTGCGGATCTTGATCTTGATCCGGATCTCGGACTATCTGATCTTGATCTTGATCTTGATCTCGGACCCTCTGGTCTTGGACCCAACACTGGTGGGTATTTCTAATATCAATCTCAGTTACTTGTTGGGGGGTCAAGAAGTCATAAGAACATATTGCTTGTCTGTAAAATATTATAATACGAACATTAGTAACATTATTTGATATAGGAATGGTAAAGGATAATGCTTGGAGATCAGGAAATAAACATTCTTTTAATTTAGTTACATTTCTTATTTTTTCGCAGCCCATAGACTAACTAAAAGCTGGCTTGTGATGGCGTTCTAAAAAAATATGACAGGTCTGGAGTACTGACAAGTCACTTGTCCAAGTCACTTGTCAGTGAAGTTGTCGCTGTTCTTGGCAAAGACGGCTTTGTAAAACACTTAGCGGACAAGTTGAGCGACAGTGTCGAGATGTCGCTGATCTTGTCGTTATGACGGTTTGATGAAACGACCCCCGGGTTTGCCAGATTTCAGGGACTCTTCAACTCTTACAAGATCTTAGACAGAAATAACCGTCTGTTATGGGGAAATCTTTAATATTACTGACATTTTTCAACCTTCCCCATTTCAGTGGAGCCAGATGTAGGGGTCTAGTACATGAACAACCAACGATACAGAGAGACCGAAGGCAGTGAAGCTTTTTGTCTATACAGTAGATAAGTAACAATCTATCTAGTCAGCAGATCTAAAGACTGAAAATTCTGTCTCTCGTTCATTAGCTCTTCACTTAGAGACAGAAACGGTCGTATCACTCTGCTGTGCAAACTGAATACACATTGACTTACACACTATAACAGTTTGAATACGGCTGCAACTTGAGTGCAAGATTTTCAAAAGGAGAATATCGGTACCTAGCTTGGACCCTGAATAACCCACTCACAGGACAATCACTATATGGAGCTGTGTCAATTTCTGTCACGACCTCAAATTTGAAGAGGTAAAAACACCAATATAATCGACAAAATTTTGAGAAAATACTTCCTTCTACATTTTAGAATGATAGAATATCAAATTTCATGCCAGGTCCTTCGATAGGATCTTTATCATCTTGATCAAGTGAAATTTTCAGGCTGTTTTTGGTCTGTGATCTTGCTCCTCTGCTGCACACATACATGTATGTGCAAGATATCACACACTTGCTATATAGGAGGCAATTGCTCATGATATGAAGGTACATGTACAGAGTGCGAGGTTATCTCCAATAACCTCACATTTAGTGAGTGGGCTATGGGAGGCAATTGCTCATGGTATGAAGGTACAGAGTGCGAGGTTATCTCCAATAACCTTGCTTAAGTGTGAGTGTGAATAACCTGAAAAAGGAGCTTTAAACAAATTATTCAGTCAAATTGGTAAGTTGAACCGATTCCTTAAATAGTAGAGCCTAGGCCTTACCAATTATGTAGATCTAGATAAAATCAAATTATTGCGATTTTTCCAACTACACATCGGTATGTAGTCGGTTTTCACAGCAGAGTGACACGCCCGTTTCTGTCTCTAACGAGCGAGAGACAGAATTTTTAGTCTAACAAGTTAGATCTAACAAGTAAGTAGGGGTAGGGTATTATGCGCATGGATACGAAAGTGCATTAGCGCCCAGATCTTTGCTACAAAATGCAAAGTTGGGGTTTCAGAGTTGAAAAGAAAATTTTAATTATTTTCCTCTCATGATCGGCTAAACTACATGTATAGAAAACAACCAACGAAACGTCAGATTTTTTTTTTTCCTGAAAATGTGAGATCGAGTCTGCACGAATTTTTCAGACTGAACTTTTGTTTATTTCTTTAAGGAAAATTTCTCCCTTTTATACAAATCGCTTGTTTTCTCTTGTATCCTTCCTCCGTTAAGGTCGGAGATCGTCGGTACTTGAGTCTGCCGAAATTCATTAAGTGGCGTTGTGTGGGTCATTGGAGTATTTAAATGTTGTTGAGAAGATTTTGACGAGTTGTGTGAAGGTTACGTATGAGATAGAGGATAAGTGTGTGCAGCTGAGCTTTGGCACTATTGTTCATGTGTCCAGGAGGGAGAAAGAGGACTGCCTCCAAGAACAGCTCAGGGGCAGATTCAAAGTACTGCGCAAACTGCCTGGTGTTCGCCCTCAAATAGAGTGTGGAGCCCCCACCTAAAGAAACATATCCATGCTTTGGAAAATGTCCAAAGAAGAGCGACTAGATTAGTCCCAGAGATAAAGGGGCTGCCATATGCACAACGATTGAGACAGTTGAATATCCCTACTTTAGCTTACAGGAGGGCTTGAGGTGATATGATTGAAATGTACAAGATTTTTAATAAATACAATTCTGATGCACTCACGGGACCATCACTATATGGAGCTGTGTCAATTTCGGCCTTTCACGACCTCAAAGTTGAAGAGCTAAAAACACCAATATAATCGGCAAAATTTTGAGAAAATACTTCCTTTTACATTTTAGAATGATAGAATATCTAATTTCATGCCAGATCCTTTGATAGGATCTTTATCATCTTGATAAAGTGAAATTTTCAGGTTGTTTTTGGTCAGTGATCTTGCTCCTCTGCCGCACCATATATGTGCAAGATATCATACACTTGCTATGGGAGGCAATTGCTCACAGTATGAAGGTACAGAGTGCGAGGATATCTCCAATAACCTCGCATAAGTGTGAGTGATTCTGATGTAACACCAAATCTTGTATTACAATCCAGAGATCAGACAAGAGGGCATAGTAAGAAATTGTTTATTCCTAGGACCAAAACTCAGAGATACAAAAATTCTTTTTACCGGTACCGTAGACTGCACGGTTTCCGCTAACCTGCGCGACAGGGCTTCACGGACACAACGGCCGTCTTCCACAGCTCAAGATTCTTCGGTGCGCAATGAAGGCGTGCAACTCACTAGCCTATGGCAGCATACACACTGCAAGGAACGTGTACACCAAAAATGGTTCATTTCCGATGGCGTAAAACGGAAATACGCGAATGACGCCACTATGCAGTAGTGAGCAATTCGCTTATTTATGTATGAACAAACTATTTAAAAAAACATAAACCTACTCTTTAGAACGGTCAGAATTTTTTTTTAGTAAAATGTGAATGTTTATTTACAAATATATTTATGCTACAATTCCTGAGGTTTTACCTGGCCAAATTTCTAGTGGGAATTCATATCTTAACAAAAATTATCCGGGATTAAACTCGGCCGCGCAGCCGCGTGAAACCCCTGCCCTATTTTCGCTCACCCTGTATTATACAGCCTTTCGGGACGCCGCGCAGCCCGTGCATGCTAGCAGAGCTGCTAATGAGCGCAAACTCAACTTCAACCGGCCGAGTTTTTGCTGCGCGTAATAATATGCTAATACACGCACGCGCACGATATAAAGGCGCAATGCCAATGATTTGAAAAGAAAAGACTAGATCTATATAATATGGCTTATCAAAATAGTGCGTGGAAATAATCATTAATTAGCTTGCATTTAAACTGATGTAATCGTTTTATTGCATGTGCGCCCACTAGCAAGCGGAATTAGGACAGGTCATCGCGGAAAAGGGACCGGAAAATGCTTTGCACAGTCGGCGCATTACAGACGGCCACTTAGGAATTCAGGAGTACGAGTGTCATGGTACGATTCGCTAGAATTTTAGCGTCAAAATGGTGTCAATTAGCACCTGTATAATTCTTTAAAAGTAAAATTATCAGTGAAAAACTGCAAAAGTGAGCGGAAACCGGGCAGTCTACGGTATGTACGAATACGTAAACTAGATGGAATCTCTCCAACAACACCATTACGGCCCCAAGTGTGCACAGTTTTGAAGTAGCTTTGGATAGGTGCTGGAAAAGTGAGCCGATTAAGTACGACTATGAGTCGCCTGCACCATCAGGAAACGATCCAGCCATCTTAAAAAGGAAGAAGAACTTGAAACTGAATACAGAGGCCTATAGTGCAGTGCCTGCGTTCAGTTTCTTCCCTAGGTATTCCTATAGGTATTAACATAAATCTCTGCAGCTACACCGCAGAAGTTTCGGCATCAACTACGGTACTGTCAGCGCTCCAGCTCCGCTAGCATGCACCGACTTCCGTTGTTCGTTCTAATTCTAATCTTATTTTAGTTAGCCGATCTTGCAATTATTTCGAGCAAATAATATTCATTATTAGAGAAGATTCTAGCCCATATAAACACTGGTTAATGGTACGGGAAGTTGGTGAAGGTAAACAGATTAATAAGAACAAAAATTTAACTTACCCTCCAACACTTCCCTCTCAGCCAAGAAAATGAAGCGATTGCGCGCAAATGCAATGGCAATGCATAGCGCATATAGCGCATGCAATTAATTCAATGCATGCAATTGCAAATATTGGCAGCTTTTTAAAAATACAATTTACGTCACAATGTTTACAATGACATCATCCTTCCACGTGGAGGCGTCGCGCGCACGCGCGCGCGCACACATCACAACATAAAATAACCATATAGCATACTAGTAATACATACTGAGAAGAAAAAATAAAGAAAAGAAAAGAAAAGAAAAGGAAAGAAAGAACAAGAACAATGCAAAAAAATAAATGGAGAAATAAATTCAATAACAACTTTTCGAAGCGCTGCGATGAAAGTGAGGAAAAGATGGCGACAAATAAGAATAAAGAACATTGTTATGGCCAGAAGAAAATTCACAGAAACAGCAGAAACAGAAAGGGATGACATGACTGAAAAGTATACCGTAACGTATTACAGACTCAGTGTTGTTTTGTTGGATTAGATAATATGCTTTCCATTCAGTATTATATTTACGCAAATTTTCTGCATTGAATTCACTATTGTAACCTTTCAATGAATTTATTTGAACAAGTTGACTCTTTCAGGGTATGAGAGATTGAGAGAACATTCAAAATCATTTATTTGTCGTTTTATTTTAACAGGGTATTAGCCCTTTCATTTATAAAAACTGCTCGACCAAGGGGCCCTATATTTTCAAAACATATAAACACATATAAACAATGAACACATAGATTGAACATATAAGGTTGAAACGAACGAGAGAAAAAAAAAGATAAAAATTAAGAACATTGCATAAACAACAAAGAACAGAGTAATGTAAAGAGAAGAAGTAAGTATTAAATAGATTATTGCTGTGTGAGGGAATTAAAGGAGTGCATTATTTTTTCGAATCGAAGGAGATAATGCATTATAGATAATATGGGTGCTGTGTGAGGGAAAGGAGTTTGCAGTGTTTTTAAAAATGAATCCAGTGAGCTTGAACGTAAAAAAGAGGGTAATGCATTCCATATAATGGAGCCTTGATAATAGAAGGATCTTTTAAAATATTCGGTTGTGGGGTTTATAGAGGACAGGCAGTTGCATGTCTGCATGGTATATCGTTCGATAGCGGCATAGGATATCCTTAATATATTTTGGCATCTTATTATTTATCAACTTATACATTCATATTCTAAATTGGTATATTGCACTCTCTCGACAACTGATTGCCATCCTAAAGTGGATAATAATATACTTCGAGGTGTCTAAATATATTCATGAAACACTTCACCAAATCTCACAATGTGTTGCTGAGTTAAACACTTGGATGCTGTCTAATTATCTGAAACTAAATTAACTGAATTCATGGCCTTTTGTTCTTCTGCTCGTCATTTACAATTTATATCTGCTCTGAAACTGGATGTAAATAGTCAGTTTATTCCTCTGTCCTCCAAGGTTACAGATCGTGGTATAACACGATAAAAACTACTTTCGAAAAATAAACTCAAGGGCAATTTCAAAGGCCTATTGTACTGCCCATAGAAATCAGGTTCGGATTACGTAATACGCCATTGTAATGTTCGCACATTTCTAAAGGTGACAGAAATTGACTTGAGCTGATTTTTCGAAAATAGTTTTTATCGTGTTGTATATGTATCAATAACATGTTCTCATTGTTTGCTCAGGTTAACCTTGTCATACGTAATTGCAACTATCATCTCCGCAACATATGGAGAATTCGTAGATTCATTGATATGAAGACTTGTCACCATGCTGTCAGAGCTTTAATTCATTCCCGATTAGATAGACTGTTGTATACACTTTTATCTTCCAAAGATAGGAGGAAGCTTGAAACTGTCCAGAATCGAGCTGCTATAGACTTATTTTTGGCCTAGGATCTAGGACACATATCCTTGGTTAAGGAACTTCACTGGGTTACCACTATACACCAACGTATTCTTCTTAAAGTTTGTTTGTACGTCTTTAAAATTCTAAACCATCTAGCTCCTGAATATAATAACACACTCAAAATATATACACCATCTCGCAGCAATCTTCGCTCAACAGCTGACAAAATTATAAGCTCGTTATTCCCCAATCCAGACTCTCATCAACCGAAAAGCGCTTCTCATCAGTGCTTGCATGGCTGCTGGGTGGCTGCATCAAAAACGTGGAAAAATATTCCACTCTGCATCAGAGAAATAACTTGTCTTGCCACTTTCAAAAGATCCCTAAAAACATATCTCTTTCCCATAATGTTCTAATGTAATTTCATACTCTTTTGAGTTTGTCTCTTTTACTGCCACTGTAATCTTTTCTTTTCAAATTTGTATTTTCTGTAAGCGCTATGGTATACTTACTGTTTTTAGCCCTCCTAAATATTCATTATTATTATTATTATTATTATTATTATTATTATTATTATTATTATTATTATTATTATTATTATTATTATTATTATTAATGATTTTGAAGTTTTTTGTAACTTATCTAAATGACACTTAGCTGTACTGCCCCACAAAACAATACCATAGACAATATGTGATAATATCAAGCTATCATATAACAATTATTTTAAGATTCTTTTCGGTAAATGATATTCAATTTTTTTATACCTGCTATTGTAGATAATTTGGAAACTATTTTTGATATATGTATATCCCACTTCAAACAATTATCAAATATTACACCAAGATATTTTGAATCAACTTCAATTATATATCTCTCTGTACTAGCGTACAGTTGATTTTTAATTCGTTTTATATAGTACCAAATAATTACATAGTTTTACACTTCCTATAATATTCAGCATTAAATCATCTTCTTCAGTGTGATCGACTATATTTTTTGAAACTCACATTTTAGCGTTTTCTCAACATGGGCAATTTCTTTTCTTTGGCAAAATATTGCTGCATCATCAGCGTATAAACATATTTTAGTATTTTCACAAAAGGACAAATTACAGAGGTCATTAATGAATACAGTATATAAGAAGAAGGGGCCCGATATATTGATCCCTGTGTGCTTCCAGTATTAACACCTTTAAAACCTGACTGAACACCGCAGCGACGCATCACATTTAGTAACTTTTAAACCAGGCTTATTCTTTTCCCTTTACACCATACTGCTCCAATTTGTAAAATAAGTAAAATGTCGTGATTCACCGAATTGAACGCACGTTTCAAGTCCAAAAATATAATGCTCCGGAGATATACAAGACCCCTATCCTCAATATATTCGCATCAACCAGCACTGTGCCTGTATTGAGTGAAGCGGTCGGAAGCCCGGTTGCCTTTCACTAAGTAGTTCATTGTCATTAAGCGTATTAATTAATAGTAATAGATAATAGTAATAGTAATTATACAATGCACTGCCTTTTCCAAAATCTTAGCAATATGCGAAAGAAACGAAATCGGACGGTAATTGGATTTTCTTGTCTCCGTCCTAAAAAAAAAAAAAAAAAAAAAAAAAAAAAAAATGGAGTGAAATATTCATTAAATATTGGTGCAATATACTCAGAATCATCAATAATTACTTGTCCATGCATCCTTTATCAACTCGATTCTATCTCCCAATCTCTTCTTAAACGACACTTTCTTCATGTTTTTCAGGTTTTACGGGGATCACCAAAATGCTCATTAAACTCACAAAAATGATATTTTCTTTTAAATTTTCTATTTAGCTTATTTACAGCATTTCTCTTCTTTTTGTATTAATTCCACTCATCATCGTTTCCGTATTTATCAAATTTTGCCTTCAAAAGATCACGCTCACGCGCTCATTTCAAATTATCCACGGTGATACATTCATTTTTCTACCAACACTAACAAAGGGGCGTGTTTATTACATAATTGATTAAATCTAGATTTGAAATATTTCCGTAAAAATTCAACATTATTACAACCATAAAAATTGGACCAAAGAAGTTTTTCTCCGTCATTCATTCTAGAAAGATACAGAACATATATGTGATTATTTCAATTTCCATCAGCTTATTAACAAACCAACCAGAGTAACACCCACAAGTCGATCATGTATTGATCTCATTTTTGTACCGTCTGTTGAGACTTGAGAGTAATTTCCAATCTGATGTAATTTCTATGGAGATTAGTGAACATTCTTTGGTGTATGTCAATCTGAAGAAGGAGTGTATAAGGAAAAAAAACTCAGCTATTAGTAGGTTCAGATCTTTTGGTAAATTTGATCTTAAATTATGCTAAGTTTGTGAATGACGTCTTTAGGAGTTCTGTGGTTCTGTGGTGTACAGATCTGAAGTGAAAAATCATTAGCGCCATCTAGTGATAGAAAATGGTTTTGTGTAGGTGGTAATAGTTTAGTTACAAGGAGCTAGCTATCATGGTATTCTGCTCTTCAATACACAAGCTGCGTGGTAAAAAAGTTCATCCACTTGCAAAAGCCTGGATTGAGATTAAATGTTTATTGTCAAAATTGTTGCGTTGGCAGAGAGTTGACATCGCCCATTTTTCTGTCAAAGAATTTTGTTTTGTTCACCGTTACCTGTAAATGGCGGAAGAGAAACAGTCGGTGCCAGAGTCAGAGAAAGAGAGTGAAGTTAAAAGCGAGATGAGTGATATCAAATTAGAAGGAAACATAGACGTACCTGCTGTACTACAAAACACAGGGTAAGAGTCTAACTCACTTTAACTTAAGTTAACTTAGTTTAAGTAAGACAATGTCAATGATATCATGGATATGACGTTAACTAACATGACTAAGTTTAACTTTAAGTTAGACTTAAGTTACAGTAGGCCCCTAGAGGCGGACGGCCGATATCGGAGACTCTCCGATTTGGGAGACTGTCTCTCATATTGGAGACTTAGCTTACAAAAGGATAAAAGAAACAACACCAAAAACAAGGCAGTTTATCCCAGCCAAATTTTTGCCTGACTGAGGTCAGAAACTATAGTCTGAATCTAGGCCCCTAATTTGTTTTGTGTGTGGGTCATAACAAAAAGGCAGTGTATAATTGACTGTATACAGCCACACGCATGTGTCTCTACCATACACTACAGCCACAGTGTGGCTGTATCCACCGCTCGGCCTGAGGATACAGCCACACGAGTCTAAAATTCTCTGCGCGTGCGACACTCAGACTCTGCGCAGCGGCGTGCATAGCACCAGCGATCACTCATAACGACTACTATACTTCGTGTGTAGACTCTAGGCAGTCATCCACCTCGACACATTCAAAACATCACTGCACAAAAGTCACCAACATTCACTCATAATCAGCATTTAATTTACAAAAAATGACACCTAGTCTACATATTCATGAAATACAATAAATTCAACTCACCGATGTTGGAAAAGATAATTCCAAAAATGAAATCCGTAATTTACTGTCACTTCTGGCGAAACGGGGTATCGCAAGTCATGGTGTACATTTCCTGATCGCCGCGAGCGCTGACATCTCCCGCTAAAAAATTCGGTCATTAAAAGTTCGGTTCCTATTGCGCACACGTAAGTCCCGATTTTCCGTGTGTGCGATCGTAGAGATCGATGTGCACGAGGTACCGAGTTTCGTTGTGGACAAAATTTTATTGGCCGATTTAGTCTAAAAACATTGGCAGCAGGAAAACAACATGCGATCGCGAAAAAAATTGGCGGGGATTTCTTAGGTTTTGGACATGATTTTGACTTTGGATTTTGCTGGAAATATCAGAAGTTCTTCCTAACGGCCATTTAAGGAAGGAAAGAGATTTCAAAGCGCTGAATTTGAAAGGAAGTATTTTAAACATTTATCTTACTTTTCCCCCCATACCTTAAGTACATGCGATAGAAAATGACTAGTATTTTTGCATTCGTCCCGCGTAGTGGTCAATATGACCACTATAGTATTACGTGGTGTGCCAGCGATGTGTATATTTATGCAACGGTACTTGCAAAACTTCATAATGAAGGTTTTATCTCTTGAAATTCACTGACACAGAAAAATATACAAACAATACTTTTACTTCATTGTCATCTGATGACAATGAAGTTAAAATATTATTATTGTTTGTATGTCCGTGAATTTCAAGAGATAAACCTTCATGATGAAGTTTTGCAACATGTACCATTGCATAAATATACACATCGCTCATGCTATGCACTTGCTATGTGCCAGCGTGACGCGCTGTGCAGAGTCTAAGTGTCGCGTGTGGCTGTATCCTCCGGCCGGGTGGTGGATACAGCCACACACGTGTGGCCGTATGGTAGAGACACACGCGTGTGGCTGTATACACTGCCTAACAAAAAATGTTATAACAAAAGTAGACGGTGAATCTTTAAATTGAAGTAGACTGGCAAAAGAGGTAATTTTTCATGAGGAATCTGGGGCCTGTTTCTCGAAACCGTCATATGTCTAAGTTCTTGACTAAGTCAGCGCTAGTTCTCTAGTTGTCCGCTACGTGTTTCACGAAGCCGTCTTTACCACTCATAGCGACTTTACTATACTTCGTGTGTAGACTCTAGGCAGTCATACACCTCGACACTTTCAAAACACCACTGCACAAAAGTCACCAACATTCACTCAGAATCGGCATTTAATTTACAAAAACCGACACCAACATATCCATGAAATACAATAAATTCAACTCACCGATGTTGGAAAAGATAATTCCAAAAATGAAATCAGTAATTTACTGTCACTTCTGGCGAAACGGGGTATCGCAAGTCATTGTGTACATTTCCTGATCGCCGCGAACGCTGACATCTCCCCCACAAACATTCGGTCGTTAAAAATTCGGTCCCTATCGCGCACATGTAAAAGTCCCGATTTTCCGTGTGCGCGATCGTAGAGATCGATGTGCGCGCGATACCAAGTTTCTTTGTGGACAAAAATTTATTGGCCGATTTTAGTCTAAAACATCGGAGGCATGATATGAAAACAACATGCGAGCGCGGAAAAAATTGGCGGGGATTTCTTAGGTTTGGACATGATTTTGACTTTGGATTTTGCTGGAAATATCAGAAGTTCTTCCTAACGGCCATTTAAGGTAGGAGTGAGATTTTAAAGAGCTGAATTTGAAAGGAAGTATTTTAAATATTTATCTAATTTTTCCCCCCATACCTTAAGTACATGCAATAGAAAATGACTAGTATTTTTGCATTCGTCCCGCGTACAGGTCAATATGACCACTATAATATTACGTGGTCCACGGTAGATCTAACTTAACGTTAGAACTAACGTCAATGAAGTAGAAAAATTAGACAAGTTCACCAAGCGAATTCCTCTAGTATTATGCCTTGTCATAATGTCGGTCTGATTCGGTCAGTGGGTGTGTTATGATGGATGCTAGACTGAAAAATTAGTTTATTTCGTTCGGGGATATGCTCCGCTGAGACTACGTCTGGCTTCACGGAATCCCTCTCCTACATAGACCGAAGTCTGCCCCAGCCACTCCTGTTGGGGTCCATGGCTATGTGTTTCCCTATGGTGCTACAAATATTTGGCTCGTCGCAGAGGAGCTACACACTCATGTGCATTACTTTTGCTTTGGCCAAAGTTCGATGAAAATATCACAAATACCACATCACATAAAATCACCAGCTCTACTCATACTCACATGAAAATTAAAAAAACTTGCAATAGGGGTGATGATTTGTACGTTTTCAATATTTCTTTGGCAAAAAAAAATGTGATATAATGTCACAAATGATCTTTTCTGTGTGCTGGTCTCTCGAAAATCGAAGTACAAATCATCATTGCGCATGCGCAGTAGTGCTTCAACATGGGCGAAAAGATCGTTCGCGATATAATATTCTCGCTTTTTTTTCATCGGAAAATATTCAAATTGTAAAATTCATCCCCCTTCACGCAAGTTTATGAATTTTTCTTGCAGTTTAAGGAAGGTTTGTGAGATTATGTTACGTGGTATTTGTGATATTTTTACCGAAATATGGTGAAACAACAAATTTATCAGCTTTGACTCTAACCCCGTTGACAACATGGCAAATTGAGGTTTATTTCATGGAAATCTTGGATTATTTCAAAAATCAGGTGGGTGTATTATATTCAGTATATGATGATCATTACATTCTGAGTATTTTTTTTTCATTTACGACCAGGGTTTTCCACAATTGAAAATTTAAACATATGTAAAAAAAAACAAAAAAACTTTCGATGGGCCGGCTGTATGAATGAGCAGGTCTAATGCACACATTAACATTTTGTGGGATCAGCGAAACGATGGAGAGTATACATGTATACGTACATATACGTGAGCTCCATACATGTATGTGCATATGGGCCGTTATGTTCTCCCGGCCAGCACCGGGCTGGATCGGGGTAGCAAGCCAGTGGCGTTCCGCTGTGCATTTAGCGGACGTATTTTGAATGAAGATGATCGTGGAGCTAATAAAACTTGTGTTTCATCAGTTCTACCTTTCATAAAATGACTGAAACCTCATTGTACGTATTGTTGTATGTTCAAAAGGTTTTTAATAATAGTTGTTGATTGTGGGAATTTCCGTGCTAGTCTCTGTTAAGGATCTGTTTCAATGTCTTAAATTTGTTTCAATGTCTTAAATTTGTTACCTGTCGCTCCTGATTTTAAACATGTCGGGCCGAACGCGAAACCTGTTGGCGTTACATGTTAAAAGCCGTCGTGGAAAACCCTATTTACGACTTTGGATTTTAAATTACGGGTGGGGTGAGGCACCTCACCTGTACGTCCATAGGGACAGTGATTAAGGGCTTGTACTAAACAGTCGGGTTTTGGCGTGGCGCGGCGCGGCTCACTGGGTAGAAATTTTCGAAAATTAAATTGTATGGTGTCTTCAAAGGGACAAATTGAAAAAGTGTCCATCTCAGTATCATTATTTTTCCCGTTTTTAGGCTAAAAAGGGAAAACAAGGGAAGAAAGAAAACAGTAGAAGGAGAAAGCAAAGAAAAAAAAAAACGTGAACGAGAGAGGATATAAGGGTAGGAAAGACCGAAGAGAAGATGAAAGGAAACAAAGAATACAACAAAAGGAAAATTGGAGAGAATAAATGAGTGGATAAAAACAAAGAATAACATAAAGAAAGATAGAGACATGAATGATAGAAGGATAATATATTAAGAGTAACATAAGGAAAGATGTGGAAGAGAAGATGATAATTTGAATAAAATAATAACATAACGAAAAAGATGAAAAGAAAGAATGATAGGATAAAAAAAGAATGGCTTGAGGAAAGTAAGTAAAGATGGAAGGCAGAAAATTATTTTTTTAAAAGAATATCATGAAAGATAGAGAGAGAAATGATAGGATGAAAAAGGTATAACATAACGAAAGATAGAGAGAGAAATGATAGAGAAGGATAAAGATTAACGTGGGGGAGAAAATGATAAAAGTACACAAAGAATATCAAAACGAAAGGAAGGATGGAAAGATAATTCATAGAAGGATGAAAGTAAGGAATAAAAAAACTAGAGATAGAGAAATGATAAAAGGATATAAACATGAGGAAAGGTGGAAGAGAAGATGATAATAATAATGGCCACTTATATGCGCTCATATCCCGGTTATAGCCGAACCGCCAAAGTAGCTATCAACATGGGCGCAAATCCAGGGGGGGCAGGGGGGACAAAGAATAACATAATGAAAGGAAAGGTGGAAAGAAAAATGTTACAGAAGGATAAAAAGAAAATACTACATGTACACCTATTTTTCTCCTTTTTTTATGCCTCCGCCCACCGTAGGTGGTAGCCGGAGGCATTATGTTTTCGGGTCGTCCGTCCGTCCGTCCGTACGGGTTTTGTTCTCGCGATAACTTAAAAACCGATTGACGAATCAACTTCAGACTTGGCTTGAGTGTGCACATGGGAGGGGCGATGCGCTGATTAGATTTTGGGGTTGTGAGGTTAAAGTTCAAGGTCATATAGTTCAATAGAATACATAAAAATGGTTCGTTCTTGCGATAACTTAAAAACCGATTGACTGATCAACTTCAGACTTGGCTGGAGTGTGCATATGGGAGGGGCAATGCGCTGATTAGATTTTGGGGTCATGAGGTTAAAGCTGAAGGTCACAGGGTTCAATAAAATACATTAAAATGGCTTGTTCTTGCAATAACTTAAGAACCATTTGACGGATCAACTTCAGACTTGGCTGGAGTGTGCATATGGGAGGGGCAATGGTCTGAGTAGGCCTGAGTCATAACGGTTTTTTTTTTGACCGGTGCCCGCCGGTGATTTTTCGGCGGAGACCGGCGGACCGATGAAATTTCATGAAAAAATATGCGGTGCAAAAAAGCTGCATATAACGCGCCGCCCGCATCGGGAAAGTAGCATGTTTTTGATTGTTGAAGAGGGAAAACATGAGAGATCTTAAAAGAACATAATATTTATATTACAAGTAGGCTTGAGTCATAACGGTTTTCTTTTTTTGACCGGTGTCCGCCGGTGATTTTTCGGCGAGACCGGCAGACCGTTGAAATAAAGAAATACCGGTACATAAAGAAATTCAGTGTTAATGAAAGACTTTGAAAATCAACCAGTTTTAGAACTAAATTCCCTTATCTATATTAGAACTTTCTCATGATATTAAATTTCAAACCATTAATCAACCAAGTGGGACTATGGAAATAAGATTACCTATCAGGATTTCTCAATTTTCTTGCTTGAATTTATCGGCCCGTAACATTATGATATTGTTGCATTCTGTATACGTGTATGGGCGCTGCCATCTTTTATCTGTTTGTTTGCAACTCGTAATTACTCCACTAGAGTTAGCCTGGAATTAGCGCCATCTCGGGGCAAGGTGCGCAGAATCGTACCAGCAGCGCTCACACAGAATTCAACAATAATATACGGGCCGATAAATTCAAGCAAGAAAATTGAGAAAACTTGCTCAGTGATCTTATTTTCATAGTCCCACTTGGTTGATTATAAAAGGATTGAAATTTAATATCATGTGAAAGTTTTAATATAAATAAGGAAATTTAGTTCTTAAAACTGGTTAATTTTCAAAGTCTTTGACACTGTGAATTCTTATGTATTTCTTTATTTCATCGGTCCGCCGGTGTGCATGAAATTGCACCGGTGACCGGCTGCATCGGTCGGGCGCCGGTGCACCGACCGACTCGACTCAGGCCTAGGTCTGAGTAGATTTTGGGGTCAGGAGGTTAAAGTTCAAGGTCACAGAGTTCAATAGAATACATAAAAATGTTACATGAAAATGGGTTCGTTCTTGCAACTTAAAAACTGATTGACGGATCAACTTCAGACTTGGCTGGAGTGTGCATATGGGAGGGGCAATGCCTTGATTTGATTTTGGGGTCATGAGGTTAAAGTTGAAGGTCACAGAGTTCAATAAAATATATTAAAATGGCTTGTTCTTGCAATAAATTAAGAACCATTTGACAGATCAACTTCAGACTTGGCTCATGTATGCATACGGGAGGGGCAATGGTCTGATTTATTCAAAATCAACAAAAAATGCATTTTAATCACAAAACTTAGTTTTATATCTTCATTTCTCATATTTATCTAGAAGGTTCTATCAGAAATTATAAAAATTAACATCATTCTACATATCTACACTTCCAGCACAACATACACATTGCATAATTTACTCATTCACTTGTTGGATTACAAGGTTGGAGATCAAGGTAACAGAATGACTGTAGTTCTTGCTATTACCTATGAATCATGCGATGAAACAACTCCAATCTAGGGTCATGTAAGCATATTGGAGAAACAATTCTATGATTTGATTTAGAGATCTCAAAGACTAAAGTCAAGGTCAAAGGTATCGCAGTATCCGCATGCTCATTGATGTAAAAAAAAAAGGGGGGGGGGGAATCAACATGAATACTCCAAAAATGATTGCTCAAAATGACCAAAATATGAGTCGATTCAAACCACATCTATTGGTGCATATCTAACCAACATATTGACAATAACCAATCCAAAATTGGTCACCATTTTCAACCAATAAAATTAGTCAAAAACACAACCAATCTCCAGGTGGTCGATCAAACCAATATGATGGTTAAAAACAGCTTCCCAAACAAATAATGTTTCTTTGTCATTATTTAACCAACAATGTTTGGTCATTAATACTTTCAACACTAACCAAGTAACCAAAGTGTACATATATGCCATACATTTCCAATCTGTTGTTGGCGGAGGCATAAATTCCGACCGTGCGCGGTCGAAAATTCTTCTATTTTTTTTTTTTTTTTTTTGCTGCTCAAAGAACAGATACCATACATAAAATTACTGGAAAATGATCGAAAATTTCTACCCAAAGAGCTGCGCCACGCCACGCCGCGACCCGACTGTTTAGTACAAGCCGTGATTAAGCTCACTCGATGCCTACTCGACTACGGTGCCTATGGGAGGCTTCCGTCTGTCTTGGAGGAGAACCTCAAAAGTCAGAAAATGTTATAAAACTGCTCCAAACAGATGGATATTTCTGTCTAGACGGATGCAGGCTAACTCGGCACTAACTTAGGGCGAACTCGGCCTTGGCGGAAAATCGCGGCTGAGTGAGCCCAGACTAAGAGAGTTAAATTGATCGCAAAAACTGGTGTTGAATTTTGCATTAATTACACATTTCAAAACACGTAAATTCAAATTATTTGATATCAATGTGTATAAAAAAATGATTGGCCCATCGTAAATCGTGAATATCTTCGCCAATATTTCACAACCAACTCTCCGATATCGCACATTTTGTTGCGAATTTCTGCGCCAATATTCACGATGAGTCATGAATATTTGTGAAACATGCATGTATTTACGACGAAATTTGCGACTTCACAGAGTCAGTCGTGAGTATTGGTGAAGAGATTCGGGCTAACTCGGCCTTGGCGGAATATCGCGGCCGAGTGAGCCCAGAGGGTTGAATGGATGGCAAATACTTGTGTTGAATTTTGCATTGATTACACATTTCAGAACACCTAAATTCAAAATTATTTTATATCAGTGAGTAAAATGATTAGTAAAGAGGTAATGTTGAAAATTTCAAGAAGTAAAACTAGAAATTTAATTCGTCACTGAAGACGAATTAGGTGGTCTGTCCCAGTGGCAAATTGGTTTGTCAGATGTGATAATATTTCTGCATAATAATCATGATAATGTGGACGACAATGGTGATAAGATGGTCATACATGTATAAGTGATGACAATGACGATAATGATATATTGATAATGATGATCAGATTGACAACAATAATGACAACCACGATAACTGAAGTGGCATAGCGCCCCTTCAGGTTCAATTTTATGGGCGATTTTTTGAAAAGTGCTTGAAATGGCATAAAACGTGTGCAAAATGAATTTTGGAGGATTTGAATCATTTCTAAATTTTGCGCATGGACGGACGCGCGGGCGTATGCGTAAGCGCGCGTTTAACGAAATGACCTTGACTGGAATGACAGTGACCTTAACCATGCCAAATATGAAAGAGAAATGACATTTCGTTATGAAGATATGACCATAAGTTGATTTTCACAAAATGGCGCCTGGATGACGTCACAATAACCTGATGACCTTGAAAAAGATTTGGGAACTTGACCTTATTAGGACTGATGACTGACGAAAATTTGAAGAAAATTGACTAAGCCGATTTTGAGAAACCGTGATAACGAACTGGACGATTTGATATTGCAGGGCATGTGGGAGATCATCCCCTTAGTTTTAATACACGATATAGTCTGGTTCACTATGTAAGAAAATGGGCTTTCTTTCAAAAATTTTGGAGATTAGCAAAACCATACATTTTTATAATCGTTAGAACATGGGAAATTCAAAAATTGATGTTGGCATTTGCACAAATCACCGGCATAGCGGCCATTTTAGATTTTTAAAATGGCTGCTATGTGTAACTCGTATTGAACAAATTAGAAGATATTTTTTTAACAGAGCCTCATCTTACCATGTACATGTATGTATCATCATATCAAACGGCATTAAATTTTCTACAACATGATACCACATTTAATGGGTTTGGTGATGGTTTGCGATACAATTCTTGGCCAAGAATGTGATTGTTTACATAATTTTTTACAAATATGAATTTCTTCAAAATACGTATTTCTCATTATTTCAAAAGTTATTTTCACTAATTCAAACTTTTCAGAAAACTCCCCATATGTACGGTTAATATCATATAAAAATTACATGTCCATTGCTTATCAAACAAAACATTTATAGCGCTCTAAAGTTGACACTTTGATATTAGCTAAAGTAGAGAATCAATAACAAAAGTAGTTCTAAGTGCTGCCTTCTCCCTGACAATGGTAACACTGGGAGACGTGAAATGGATTATTTCGGTAGTACATGCTATTGTCATGCAGATGAATATTTTAATAGGAAGTGTGATGTCAGATGATTCAGTACGATCATATTTTAGTGATATACAATTGTTTATTTGTTCCTGTTGCTATGATACAAATGTGCCTAATAACCGATGATATGTGTTGAGAAATAAAAAGGCTAACTGTCCAATAATATATATGAGGAAACCTGGTTTTAAGTGATAATCACGATTCACACTCCAACACACATATATACTAGATTATAGGGTACAGAACTTGCACCCCTACATGTCCATGCCTTCCCCTCCCCCTTTCTGTTTTTAAAACGAGACAAATTGGTACAAAGTAATATTCATAATTAAGTGCTTTGGATAATGGTAAAAAAATCAATGAGCCTTGACAAATCATTAAAATCTCATGGTTACTGGAAAAATATCTGCCAATGCCTTACCCTTCTCCCCCCCCCCCCCCCACCCCCTTTCCCTCTAAATTTTAACTTAAAACAATACAAGTATTATTGGTACAAGGAAGCAATTGAGGCCATCAGTGAAATAACATGGGACCTGTATTCACATGATAGACAAGATTTACACTCTAAAACATGTAGATACTTGGTGGTGGGGTTAAAAACTTGCGCCCGCACCCCCCCCCCCCCTCCCCCCATTTGTACAGGGAATTCCCGTGAATCATCAATCCAAGTCTGGTTGACCCCCCAAATTGGGTCCCCTTTACCATTTCCAAACACTTTCAATATTAAAACGAGCATAGTCTTACGAGGTGGGGAGGGGTGGGGGCTAGGGGCTGAAAGTAAAGTTTACATTCGGGCAAGAGGCGTCAGCTCCCCCCCCCCCCCCCCCCCCCCGACGACTCAGTTGTAGATAAAGTTCATCGGTTGGTCTCAATCAGCGCATTTCACGCCTCTCTAAATTTTGACTTTCTTCATTTCAGCATTGCAAAAATCTTTTGCCACGAAAGATCCTTCTAAACTTAGTTTTGAGTAAAAAGTGATTTGACACAATATTTCTTGCTATCACTGTTTATCTTATTTTTTTTTTTAAATTGCCTTATTTAAGCTTTACTATTTACCTTAAATAGAAGAACTGAAAGCAAAAAACTGACCTTTCGAGATTTTTTCTCTGTTTTTGTACAAAGTGGTTAAAACGCAATATTTCTTATTTTATTTGTATATCTTTATTTCTCCTTATTTATCTTATCAAGCTTTTACTATTTACCTTAAAAAGCAGAACTGAAAGTAAATAAAGTTTAAAAACAACAACAATATGACCGTATCCGGACACCTACCCCCTGGACAACCACCCCCCGGATTACCACCCCTAGGATAACCACCCTCTAGGACAACTACCCCCAAGGACAACTACCCCCTAGGGCAACCACCCCCTAGGACGACTACCCCCCGGGACAATTACCCTCTAGGATGACCCCCCCCCCCCCCCCCCCCCCCCCCCCCCCCCCCCCCTAACTACCCCCCGTAACTAACCACCCTCTCTACACAACTACCCCCCGGACAACTACCCCCCAGACAACTACCCCCTAGGACATGGGTTCTTAATTATTTTGTTACGAGGGCCAGAAATATTCTTGAAATTACGTCGCGGGCCACAGAGTATGATATATACATAGCTTTCTGTTTTTGTTTGTTTTTATTATTATTGTTATTATTATTATCATTCAGCGAGCGAGCGAAGCTTGCGAGCAAAGAAAATTGACACTTTAGAATAGTGAAAATGTAATTTCGTCGTCAAAATGTGCTAATTTAGATTAGATATAAAAAATTACAAAGAGACCATTTCACTGCCCAAAAATGAAATGGTGGGTGCCCGAATGCAGGAAATTTTTTGATATTCTCGGGGGAAAGGGCTCCAGGCCCCATCCCCCGCCACAGACGTTAATGCATACATACCCGAATGGCTCATCTAAGGACGGTTAAACGATTTTAGAATACACCCTCCTTATTTTTTCTTTGTTTGATTTAAAAAAAAACCCCAAACTATAATAATATGTGGTAGGGCAGGGAACAGATATATATGATACGCTATTTGCGAGAGAACAAAAACGTTTTATACTTTTATTCTTACCAATAGTTAGGATGATATATTATGTATCAACATAGTTCTTAACCCTTTCAGGACAGGGATTATTTAAGGGCTAAATTGATCACATTTTGTTCTTCAAATTGGCAACAATAATATTTTTCTTTTAGTGCTACATGGTTCAAATAAGGTGTAATATCTTTGAAAACAATATACATGGTTAGAAATTTGTTGAATAGTTGAAAGAAATTGCCAATTTTGATGAAAAACAATGATTTTAAACCTCTCAATGTGTTGCCAATTTAAGGATCTCAAAGCTTATTCTTGTTTTCAAAATTCCTGGCATCAAACGCAATATGGTCATGCAATAAAAATGGACATAGTGTGTGCAGAAAATTTTGCTCTTTCTACTCGTGCATCTGGTATATTTTTTAGAGCTCTGGATCAAAAGTTATTGAGCCAAACCACAAAATGTGGTCAATTGTCTTGAAAGGGTTAAAACAATTTTTTTTTTTCTTCTTACTCAGATATTTTGGCGGGCCGCATGAAATCGTTTCGCGGGCCACAAGTGGCCCGTGGGCCGCACTTTAAGAACAGGGGCCCTAGGATAAACACCCTCTAGGACAACTCCCCCCCGGACAACTACCCCCCAGACAACTACCCCCTAGGACAACCACCCTCTAGGACAACTACCCCCGGATAACTACCCCCGACACGTGTCCTAGGGGGTAGTTGTCCGGGGGGGTAGTTGCCCTAGAGGGTAGTTGTCCGGGGGTAGTTGTCCGGGGGTTGTTGTCCTAGAGGGTGGTTGCCCTAGGGGGTAGTTAGTCGGGGGGTAATCATCCTAGAGGGTAATTGTCCCGGGGGGTAGTCGTCCTAGAGGGTGGTTGCCCTAGGGGGTAGTTGTCCTAGGGGGTAGTTGTCCTAGAGGGTGGTTATCCTAGGGGTGGTTATCCGCGGGGGGGGGGGGTGGTTGTCCAGGGGGTAGGTGTCCTAGAACCCAATATGACATGTAGGAAATGAGCATTTTAAAGGTTGTGAGCTGTCTGTGCTGTAATGGCGTGATCCTACATGTATAGATTAGCCTAATTGGAGTACCCTAAAACGTCTTTGGGCCAAGTAAAGTATGTAATAAATATTTGTTGTACTGTAAAATACAATTATTTAGTTTGCACATGCTGGTCGACATATTAGAACAGGAAGTCTGTCTCTAGTTTGATACAGTATAATTGAGTAGTAGGTTACAATAATACAGCTAAAGAACTGCACTTGGTATTTAATTCAAGGGGTAGTTATCCGGGGGAGGGGGGGGGGGGGGGGACTGACCAGTGATGATAGTCGATGGGAAAGTTCGTAGACTGAAAAACAAAAGTCGTTAAAAGTGACTTTATTCATTTGCATATCTTTCTCTATACTATAGGTCTGTTATTAGAGGGTCTTTTTTCTGAATCAATATTTAGATAGAAAAGGGATAATAAAAGAATAAGAAATTACAAATGGTTTACAAAGAAATAAAATCAAATTGCTGTTTTTAATTCAAATTGTACAAAAATATAAATTCTTGCCTGAAGAGAAGAAAATTAGAAACCAAAATATAGCATGACTATATAATTTTTCTAAGCTTGGTTTCAAAATATGTGCAAGACTTCAAGGACAAAAGCCAGAACGTGGCACAGTTTCAGTTTAGAGACGCAATGAAATTTGTCTGAGGGCTCCTGTGCAAGACTTCAAGGACAAAAGCCAGAACGTGGCATAGTTTCAGTTTAGAGACGCAATGAAATTTGTCTGAGGGCTCCTAGCGCCCCAAATGCTTAAAGTGAAGGAAGAATCAAGATTATAAGTTTGTGATAGCACCAAATATTTCCCTTATCAAGGAAATAAGCATCATATTTCATGTAGTTTTTATGTTGACCATAGAGAAAGGGCAAAATATGCATTTTATGTCGGTCATTTTGAAAATCCAAGATGGAAGCCACATGAAGCGTTGAGATGGGAACTCTAATGACGTCACCAATGTTTTTTCCTGACCCTGGAAACATAGTATTAGAATATTCCAATATGTTTCCAGGCTGCCTTGAAGCAGAGATAGGGCAATATAATATTTCATGGCGGCCAATTCGAAAATCCAAAATGGCCGGCATATGCGATGAAGCGTTGGGAGTAGAAGTCTAGTAATGTCACAGATTCTTTTCTTGACCCAAGAAACGTAGGATTAGCATACTAGTATTTCATTCAGTTTCTACGTTGAAAAGAAGCCGACGTAGGGGAAAAAATGTATTTGTGGCGGCCACTTTGAAAATTCAAAATGGCCACCATGTCCAATGAAGCGTTGAGACTGGAAGTTTAATTATGTCACTAATCGTTTTCCTGACCCAGGAAACAAAGTATAAGCATATTCTGTTAAGTTGCTATAGGTTGACTGGAATATATATATATATATATATATACATGTACATACATACATATATATGTGGGCCATTTTTAAAATACAAAATGGCCGCCGTGTGCGATGACGCATTAAGATTAGAAGTCTAATTATGTCACCAATTGTTTTATCGACCAAGAAAAGGATTAGAATATTTTTGCCAAGTTCCTAGGTTGACCAGATAAGGCAACTTATATATTACACGTATGCCATTTTGAAAATCCAAAATGGCCTCCATATGCGAGGAAGCGGTAGAAGGAGATGTCTAGATGTCACCATTTGTTTTCTGCACCCATAAATAGTAGGACTGGCCCATTCATTATATTTATACCTTTAAAAGAAGCCGAGATAAGGCAAAATTATGTATTTTATGGCGGCCATTTTGAAAATCCAAAATGACCACCAAGCCGGTGTTTGTGCAAATGCCAACATCATTATTTTACTTATCCATGCTCTAACGATTCCGAAAATGTATAGTTTTGCTAATCTCCAAAAACTTTGAACAAAAATATATAGTCAACCTGACTAAAACATGTGTACATGTAGAAGGCAGCCCTTGGCTTTATTTCTCTGTTTTAGCAAATATCAAAGTGTGAACTTTAGAGTACTATAACTTTTTTATTAGATAAGCAATGAACTTATAATTTTTATATGATATTGATCCTATATATGGTTGATTTTTTGTAAAGTTGGAAGTCATTAGTGAAATGGACTTTTGAAATATAGAGAAATATGTATTTTGAAGCAATTCATATTTTTGAAAAAAAATGATAAAAATCACATTTTCTGCCCAAAATTGTTATACAAATCATCACAAAACCCATCGAATGTGGTGTCATGTTGTAGAGAATTTAATGCCCTTTAATATGCTACCACAAAAATGATAGAATGAGGTTCTGTTACAAAAATATCTTCAAAAGTGTTCAATACTAGTTACATACATGGTGGCCATTTTGAAAATCCAAAATGGCTGCTCGGTCAGGGTTTTGTGCAAATGCCAACATCAATTTTCGGATTCCCTATGTTCTACCGATTCCAAATATATATAGTTTTGCTAATCTCCAAAAATTTTGAACAAAAATACATAGTGAACCTGACAAATAGGGAATCAGATTGTACAGAAACTACTGCACACTACTTTCCAATAGACATAACATGCAAAATTAGGCAGTTTATTACATTGTTTGTGATGGTATATCTTATAATAGTCCAAGAAGATGGTAAAATGAAAGGCAAAAAAAAATTTTTTTTAAATGGACCCACCGGGAATCGAACCTGGGTCGCCGGAATGGAAGGCAAGTGCTTTTTACCAATGGACCAAAATATTTGCAATAGAGATAACACGTAAACGAAATACGGGATTCTGAAATCACATTTTGTAGTGAAAAAATGGGCATGATCCCGACATCTGATCAAAAATTGGAGGGCACACTTGTGAAAGCTTATAGTCTCAGCTATATTTAACATACTAAAATTTGGAAGAAAATCGATGAGAAATAACATAGATACTGCTCAAAGAAGACGCAAATGTAGAATCAAGATTTGAGAAAAAGTCATGTCCCATAGAGAATACACGCAAAATGTGAAAAATTGACATACCTCCTTTAATCGCAAAAATATGCCATGATGCCTTTGTCAAAATGAAAAATCGTGATGGCTGATCATGTAGAGAATTGTCTCAGCTACAACATATCAAAATTTGGAAGAAAATCGACAATCTATTACTGAAATATTGTCAAATGAATACAAAAAATATGACATCATTTTTTCAAATTTGAATTTTTGAGTTCATAGGCAAATATGACGTCACAAAAACCGATCGGCCAAAATTTTGCATGAATCGAAATCTACAACTCATAGGCTTTCAGAATATGTAATAAAATTTGGGGGTACCTGTTCATTCTGACGAGCTATGGCGGATTTTAGATATATTTTAGATTTAGATAGATTTTAGGCATATTTTTACCACTTTTTACATTATATTGCCCATTGACGTGCGCACGAATTTGAAAGTTTGACGCGCGCGTGTGGCATTATGGAAGGTCGAGAATGACTGTAAATAGTTGGAAATTGTCAAGAAGAGTGTAAGGAATACAAACCATGCGAAAAAACGGCGTTTTTAGGTTCTGTACGCGCTGCGTGCGCTCATAACGTAGCACATCATGAATTCATTTTAAGTACCTAACATGCTTAAGGGGTCTATTTGGCATGCGCGCTGGTTCAGTAATTATCAAAAATCCTATAACGGGGAAGATAGGACAGTTCTCTGATTTTATACCTGTACATGTACATCAATCCCTACATGAAACATCAAAATCAGTACATCAGGAAGGGAAACTGACCTAATGAATGTGTAGAAACTATTTGGGGAAAATGACCCAGGGGGATGAAATTCTGTAATAAGAAGGAAATCAGGGGTCTCTATAAATTCAGAAAAGGGAAGGGGCTTGAAATTTCATGAGAAGCAAAAAAACAAAAAACAACAAAAAACAGAGAAAGAAAAAGGGGGGGGGGTTATTTTCAACAAGGGACAGGCAGCTACCACAATGTTATAATCATGTCTATTTTCTTTATACATAATTATTTTTTTTAGAATTGTTTTTATTGGTATTTGGTTTTTCAAAACTTACTTTATCAGAATATTAACAATTTAGATAAAAATAGTAATCATACACACTCCCCCCCCCCCCCTACACACACCTTTTCAAGTACCCGAAAAGTGCCTCTTTCTCTCTGATAATTTTGAGAAAATATTGCTCTTTACTTGCCTTAAATTATAGGCACATTCGAGCAAGTGGAATTAGACATCTTTTGCTGTAGGAGGGGAGGGGCATTGTGCCCCTCTTGACTCCAGCTCCTCTGCCTTACATTGGGTGATTTCACAGTCGGTGTTAATACTTGGTGTTGGTCTTTACAGATAAAATTCTGCCAAAATGGAGCTCTAACAACAATGTTGCTCAGATTAAGAAAACAATATCGATATCCTAACACAGTGAATCAATAGCTTAACACTGTCAATGGCGTCATGTCAGCCATCATTCTTGATGAGAGAATTTTTTATTTCTTTTAAACTTTTGAATTATTAGTCTAGAATATCGTGAAATTACAGGAGTAGCCTGGTGCTTCTAAAAGCAATCCTTATATGATCTAGAAATGGATAGTCCTGATTTACTTTTAACTTCTCTCGAGTTTCTCACTTGCAGCAGAAATTGCTACAGTACATGTAGCTCCTACAGCTGGATGCCAGATCGGACGGCGCAGAGTGTACATGGGAAACAGCCAAATTTTGCGCATCGGATCAGATTAGCTGTGAAGTTTCATGACTTTTGTATTGTGCATATTGTTTTAGAAGTCATCCTGATTAATAATATGGATTCTCTGCTCCTTTTACTTCATAAAATCTATATAAAAAGAATATTAGATAGGATATTTCATTCACTCATTCAGCCCCAATAAAAAGCAAAAGTATAGTTTCATCTCATGTGATCTAGATCGAGTTTTAGACCAAATGTTGGTCTAGATCTAAATTTGGGCCTGTATGAGCGTACTTATTCATAATGCCTGTAAAATCACACTTCGATTCACTCCTACTAACTCTATTTCTCTTGACTTAATCACATTAATTTCCTGTAGCTAATAACACCAACACCAAAACTGAAAATTTCTTAAACCCTAGAGGTACATGTAGAGTGTTAGTCAATGAAAATTTATACATGAAATTAAACACAGACTGCCATGCTCCGTTCAGCAGAAGACATTAGGCAAAAATGGCTAATGGAACTACGTCAGGAAATTAGAGGTCAACACCTAACACCAAATGAATTTTTTCTCATTTCATGGTCGGTGTTAGATTATGATGTCGTGGCAAAATAAACACTAACACCAAACACCAACACCAAGTGTGAAATCACACATTGTTGTAGTAACATGGGTAGTTTGGGTACCTGTTACTACATAAATCCACACCGATTCTTTGAAGCTAGCTCTTTTTGTAAGAAAAAGTGGGAAATATAGTTTTAAAAAAGGGGGGGGGGCACTTATTAGAAGAGGAAGGGCATTTTGTTAGAAAGGGAAAGGGCACTTAATATCAGAAGTAAAAAGTGACACTTATCAGATTTTAAAAGGGGCACATATCAGTTGGGGAAAAGGGCACTTATTACAGAGCAAAAGGGGCACTTATCAGAAGTAAAAAAAAAAAGGGGGGCACGTACTGTATCAGAAAGGGGGAAGAGGGCACTTATTACAAAGAAAAGGGGGCACTTATCAGAAGGAGCGAATATACATGTAGTATTTCAAAAGGGGGACTGTCAGAACTGAAAAGGGGCAGCGTTATCAGAAAGGGGAATGGCACTTATTAGAAAGGAAAAGGGGCACTTATAATCTTGAGAGAAAGTGGCACTTTTCAGAAATAACAGGCTTTTTTAGAGTTTGGGGGGGGGTGGGGTGGGGCACTGTTTTTGTCAGTTTCTATATTTTTGTAATGTACATCCATAGCTCCTCATTCTGACAAAATTTGGTCCCTGGGCTTCAAGGGGACAATTTTTAGTTGGCTGTCTGACACCTTGTCCTGACAGAAGAGATTAGTATTGCTGGTGTGATTAAACCCCATTTCCTACCCCAAATTAAGAAAGACCACTTGAGAAGAAATATGAAAATTTTGAAGAAGAAGAAAAAAAGATAATTGTTCAAACTGAAGATTAATCCTTTTCTTTGTTGCACCTGCAGACCTGGAAATGTCATTGACTCATGTGATTTTCAGATCCACCATAGATCGACCTTAGACATAAACAAGCAGGGATCGCATGCTTACATGTATGTTATGGACCAGGGCCCCGTCTTATAAAGAGTTGCGATTGATTTGAATCATTTACAAAGAAGGGGCCCAGGTGTCTTTGCTGTACAATTCCGGAGTCGCTGCATGTATACAGGTGTTGGTTTCCTTGAACAGTGTTTTAGATAAGAGTTCTATGGCAATTAGAATGCGGGAATTATGCCTTTTGACTGTTTATCTACATGTATGATGTAAGATATATTTGTTTTGTTTATAGTATGGCGGCCATGAATTTATCTGGATCATCTACCAGAGAGTGGATCTCAAAGCGTCGTCAAACAATTCAACCATGGTCTCAATTCCTCAGCACATCACGTTTTACCAAGCCCTCATCTGTCACCGTAGCAGGAACTAGGGTGGTCAAAAATATTGAGCATTTCCAGAGCAACTATCTCTTTGTGTTCATCATCCTAGCTGTTTATTGCATGTAAGTAATACATGTACATCACTGCACAGCCAAACTAATTGGTGGAAAATAGTTATGTTCTTGGGAGCTCTTTATGTATAAAGTGTACATGTATTTTATTTTTTTTTCCAGAAGGAATATTCCTTTGAACTGCATGATTTCCAGAGCAATTTATCTTTGTTGGTCAGTATATCATTTACCATTCACTGATGCTGGCTGCATTTGAGAGACTTTTTCAGTCATCATAAGTCATTGGAAATTAACCAATATATCTGTACCAGGAATTATCAAAAAAGTAAGATGAAATGAATTTATCTGCTATTCTAGTGCGTATGGAGATAATTTGTGAAATTTTGTAATTGTATCTGTTTATTAAAATAAAAAGCATCCAAGATTCAGACGAAAGCTGAAGTTGTTCAGTTTACAGAAAAGTGCATGGCATAAAAATACATTAATGATATGTACATTGAAAGATTAGTAAAATTTTTAATGATTATTAAAACATTACATTTCACTTTCCTCAATTTTACCAGTAATGATTGAAATGCTTTTCATATGAAATCTAGATGAGATATAGGCCTACATGTTGTACCCCAGTAACCTAGTCACTCAGACAAACAATACGTAGAAGGAAAATTATATTACCCAGAGACAGAGTTAGCTAGAATAATCGGTTAGGTGATGTGACTGAATATCTGTAAAGTTTGTGGCTAAATATGTTAAACTGAAAACTATTTTTTTTAAATGCTGTGCAGAATGACATCACCGATGCTGATTATCTTTCTCGGGGCTATCTTTGGAGCTTTCTACTGGATTAATGTAAAAAATCAAAGCAGAAAAGTGAAGATTGGCAGTGAGTATCCATCCTTTTCTCATGTTTTGTATATTGATCTATTGAAATGTGTTTTTTGATACTACACACTGACTTTGACAGTGATTTTACATGTAAATGGCATTGTTAACTGGCACTATGGTATTTTAGCAGTACTCAGGTATATACAGTGGACCCTCATTATAACAAAGTCCTTGGGACCCAACCCAGGAAATAACCTCTTTATATTGAAAACTTGTTATATCGGAAAAAAAAAAAAGAATACGAAGAAGTGGGACTGGCAAAATTAACTTGTTATAACGAGTTTGTTATAACAGTGGCATTATGTTTTCGGGTTGTCCGTCCGTACGTCAGTCCTGCGGGGGGGGGGGGGGGGGGGGGGGGGGGGGGGGGGGGGGGGGGGGGGGGGGGGGGGGGGGGGGGGGGGGGGGGGGGGGGGGGGGGTCTCTCTCAGACAAATGTGCTATCCACACACTTCAAAAATGGACCCTAAATGGCGTATTGCACAAAGTCTAATTTGCATCCTTATACTGTGTCACATCAGAAAAACATACCCTAAATAGCGTCAACACTGAACAGGGTCATCACACCAGCCAAAAATACCCTAAGTGGTGTATAAATTATTATGGTACCAAGTACAATACCCTTAATGGCGTTTAAAATAAATAATCCCTATTAACCTTTTCGAGACAATTGACCACATTTTGTGGTTTGGCTAAATAACTTTTGATTCAGATCTCTAAAAAATATACCAGATACATGAGTAGAAAGAGCAAAAATTTCTGCAAAAACTATGTCCATTTTTGCTGGATGACCATATTCTGTTTGATGCAAGAATTTAAAAAACAAGAATAATCTTTGAAATATTTAAATTGGCAACACACTGAGAGGTTCAAAATCATTGTTTTTATTAAAATTGGCAATTTTTTTGAACTCTTTGACAGAGTTTGTAACCATGTATATAAATTAAAAAGATTTTACACCTTATTAGCACCTTGTAGCACTAAAAGAAAATATAACTGTTGCCAATTTGAAGAACAAAATGTGATCAATTTAGCCTTTGAATAATTCCTGTCCTGAAAGGGTTAAGCAAGAAAACAACAAAACGCTTTTCGAGTACAAACAGATAAACTCTTAGGCCCGAATTCACAAAGGTGGTTAATAGATTTGTACCATGGTTTATGCAGATTTTGTGGTATAATTGCGCTTGATTTCGCACATACATGTACACTTAGAAAGATCCAGTCATGAACGCGCGTGATTTGCAAAGTGCGCAAATTTTACGCTAGTTGCCATGGTTTAGACCATGGTTTATGTAAATTTACACACAGTTTATTTCAATTAATTTACATAAACCATGGTCTAAACCATGGCAACTAGCATGAAATTTGCGCACTTTGCTAATCACGCGCATTCATTATTAGATCTTTCTAAGTGTACGCGCGATATCAAACGCACTTATACCACACAATCTGCATAAAACATGGTACATGTACAAATCTATTACCACTTTTGTGAATTCGGGCCTTAGTGATATATATTTAATTTGTATGCAAACAATCCAAATCACCAATCGGTGTTATTCATATTGATTGTGATCACGAGACCACTGCTCCATTTCAATAAACACTGTAAGTACATGTATGTACTGTACAGCATAGAAATCAGCCGGATACTACCGGTACATGTAGTACCAGTATACCAACTCAAAGTGAAGACTTGTGCTTTCGATTTCGTGCAGGGGGATCGAGTGAGCTTGAAATGGTATGAATCATTATTTGTGAGTCTATCTTCACTGATGAAATGAAAATGGTCTGAAGTAAAATGAGAATTAAACATCGTAGAAACAGATGAAAAGCAGAATTGAAGAATTATCTTGACATTTGTGGACGCAATTGCGTAGCACGTAGCACATAATGTGGTGAGTGACCCCCCCCCCGGGACGTCAGTCCGTCCGTACGTCTGTCCCTGTTTTAGCTTTTTTTTTTTTTTTTTTTTTTTTTTTTTATTTCTCATGATAACTTAAGAACCATTTGGCAGATCAGCTTCAAACTTGGCTCATGTATGCTTATGGGAGGGGCAGTGATCTGATTATATTTTGGTCACAAGGTCAAAGGTCACAGAGGTCATTGTATTTATGAAAAACGCTTGTTCTTGTGATAAATTAAGAACCATTTGGCTTATCAACTTCAGACTTTGTTCATGTATGCATATGGGAGGGACAATAGTCTGATTAGATTTTGGGGTCATGAGGTCATAGGTCAAAAGTCATTGCAAAATGGCCTGTTCTCAAAATAACTTACAAACCATTTGGCGAATCAACTTCAAAGTTGGCTCATATATGCATATGGGAGGGGCAATGATCTCATTAGATTTGGGGGTCACACGGTCAGAGGTCACAGAGGTCATTGCATATATGAAAATGGCTTGTTCTCGCAATAAATTCAGAACCATTTGGCTTATCAACTTCTAACTTGGCTCACGTTTGCATATGGGAGAAATGATTATCTGATTAGATTTTGCGGTCACAAGGTCAAAGGTCACAGAGGTCATTGTATATGGGTAATTCCATGAAAATGTCAACTTTTGGTTAAAAAATAAAGTGTAATTTGAACATTTTCCTTTCTATGTCAGTTGAATATGCATGATTCAATTTTTTAATTTTTAAAATTATTTTGATCCAAAATGGCCATTTTTAAACCATAAATGAAATTACACATTTTTGTGGTAAAATATGGTTAATTACATATTGAGTCATTTTTAGAGATTTCATCTGTTATCATATCAAAGTTAATCAAATCTGGTTAGGACTAAGGGGAATTTTATGTCTATATTTTTATACAAAAAGTGAAAAAACATTAACATTCTTCTGATGTAAAGGAGGTCAAAGGTCAAATGGATTTTTGTCCCGTCTGTCACGTTTTTTAAGGTACTTTTTGCATTTACAATAAATTGGATCATTGTTTTGGAATAAAGTTTTGCAGTCTTGCTCTTTGGTAGGGGGGAAAATTCATTTCTACTGCTAATTTGGTGGAATTCAATATTATGAAGATGATTATTAAAGTAGATATTCATTGATTTTTAAAACTGACTTAATTTTCATTTTTGCGTAGGTGAAGCTTAGACCGGACAAGTTTGTCAAAATTCGACGCTTGCAAACATTCGAAGTAATGATTATTATCAATTACAAATTGCTAAATTACAGCCCCGACATAGCACCTGAACAGCTCTCCGAAAGCCGCTGAAATGTGTGACGTCAAAGGGAGGACGTTAATTGCACAAGCAGACGATGTCCCATAACATCTCACATATTTTCAGTGCCTGTTTTGTCATCTTCTCCTCAGTTATTTCACTTCACTAGCATTAGTCTATTATGTTTAATCCATATATTGCCTCATTCTAAACCCCGTGCATGGGTTTATTTGGATGGAAAATGAAGCATTACAAGAATAAAGGAATCAGTTGCTTGTAAACAAAATAGACGCCATTTCATTCACAGCTGCATATATACACCGCTGGACGTTCGGAGTTGAATGAGGGATAAATACCGTCCTTGCAATCATTCAGCGGGCTTTTCAATTTGAAAGTGTGGTTTCTTTGATTGTCCATTAACCCTCATCCTATATATTTACAAACAAAAGATTTCAGTAATCAGAATCTGTTTCATTCGCATTTTAGAATGGTGTGAAATATGGGCACGTTTGAATACACTAAATTCTTTATAATTTGAGAAATAACTGCACTGCACTTATGTTCATTCTTTATGGGACGTCGTCTGCTTGGACAGGATTGTTCCCTTTATTGACGTCATTGAAACGTTATTTTTTTGGCGAAGCGCTTGTATATCGCAGATGCTGGGAGGTAGTTTTATTTGTATTATTGTTCAATTACTTGATATGTAGTTGACTTTAAACTGATACGATTGCTATCTGTTAACTTGCCAGTTTCTAGTGATACATTATTTATCATATTTGTGATTTTCTTTGAATGTGTACTTTAATCATAAAGTAATGTCCCGTCTGTCACGTTTTGCATCTACAGCAAAAATATATATAGATGGGACTACATGAAAATTTTCAGACGGATGAAAATTAAAATCCTTTTACTATTATGTTTCATGATATTAAAGATGACCCTTTAACCCCTTTAGAACATGAGAATAAGGAATTTAGTGCTGGAAATTTGGTTGTCTTTAAAAACTGTATTTTGTGTACAATCTCAATGTGTCCCTTCTGTCGCGTTTTTATTGTCTCGTCTGTCACGCTCACTTTTTGGCATTTTCCCCCCAAAAGCAAGATGAAATTTCAAATTTATACTAGCAGGTTTCAAAAAGGTACCAACAAGTAATAACATGAATACACACATTTTGTTTCAAGATTTTCCAGTGAGGAGAGCTTAGTCGAAAAGTATTGGAGCAGAAATGGCTTGATAAATTCATGTCCTGTCTGTCACGCTGAACTTGAAGCCCTGCCCACAATTTGTGGGCGGGGCTTGGAAAAAATATTCTCCCATTTTGTTGACCAAACCCTATAGATCACATCTCTACATCAAAATAAGCATTACTTTTGAATGAAATATAAAATATCAAGTAAAAACATCAAAAAGTGAGGGTTGGATGTCCCGTCTGTCACGCTGGAATTGTCCATATATGAAAATGGATTGTTCTTGTTATCACTTAAGAACCATTTGGTGAATCAATTTCAAACTTGGCTTATACGGGAGTGACGATGATCTGAGTTGATTTTGGGGTCACAAGGTCAAAGATCAAAGGTCACAAAGGTCATTATATACCTGGAAATAGATGGTTCTCACAATAACTCAAGAACGATTTAATGGATCAATGTCAAACTTGGCACACATATAATTGGGTGACAGTGATTTCGTTAGATTTGGGGGTCATGGGTTCAAAGGTCAAAGGTCACAGAGGATGTTATATACATGTATCTGTAAATAGACTGTTCTTACAATAACTTGAGCACAGTTTAAAACAAATCAACATGAATGTGCGATATATTTCTGATCTGGCAAAGGTGGAGGCATAAATTTTCGGGTAACCTCCCTAGTCATAAGCACCGCTATTCATAAGGACCGCTATCCATAACGCGAGACTAAATGAATAGCGGTTTTGTACGAAGAGCGGTCCTTCTGAATAGCAAGCAAACCATAGACAAATTTCTTTGATATTCATAGCGACATCCATTCATAAGGACCACTATTCATAACTACTCATAAGGACCGCTATTCATAGCGCATGTTAAATAAATAACGTTTTTTTATGAATAGCAGTTTTTATTAATTTTAACTGCGCGCGGTCGAGAATTCATCTAGTTTTTTTTCTGGTACCCTGTATAACAACTCCTTGAGCCAGACTTAAGAAATTGCCTTGTTGTAATTATTGGAACCTTGTTGTATCAGGGCTAAAATCAATAGAATACATTGATGAGCAAAGTTACTTTGTTATATATATCAAGAGTCAGTAATAAATGTATCCGTTACAACAGGACCATATTCCAGGTTATGATTTAATACTAGTTTCAGCAGTATAGAGCTTTCTCCTAATCTCTCTCTCTCTCTCTCTCTCTCTCTCTCTTTCTCTTTCTCTTTCTGTATGTAACAGTAATATTTTTCTGCTATCACATTTCACCAGGTTATGAATTGACCCTTGTAGAGCAGTATGGAGCTGTATCAGTGTTGCCCCCCCCCCCCCCCTTCTCTCTCTCTTGCTTCATCTACCTGTATGTGACTATAATATTTGCATTGTATATATTTCTTCAGGTTATGAATTGACCCTTGTACAGCAGTATGGAGCTGTAGCAGTGTCCCCCCTCCCCCTTCTCTCTCTCTTTCTCTTGCTTCATCTACCTATATATGACCATGATATTTGCATTGTATATATTTCTTCAGGTTATGAATTGACCCTTGTACAGCAGTATGGAGCTGTAGCAGTGTTATCTATTCCTCTCTTCTTTCTTGCTGGTGCTGGATCAGCAGTCTTTTGGGTTCTTGGTAAGATATCAGATCTACAGGCAAGGGCCCTGTTACATAAAACTTGTTATCAATAACAAGTTGCAATAACTGTTATAAGCTACTGAAATCATTGCAACTGATTGGCTGAGAGCAAATTTGTCATAGAAATGTGGCAGTTGTTATTGATTAACAAGATTTATGAAACAGGGCCCACCGGTGTAAGAATACAAAATAAAAGAATTCTCCTCAGAATAATGGCTGTGGATTTTGACTTTTCTTGCTATTTATTGACTATTAGACAAGGCTGCACTATATCATAAGGGATCTAAATTAAAAAAATTTGTGTCTGTATAAGCATTCAGCTCTCATTAAAGGTTGATGGTCTGGAGTTGAAATATATGTGCCAATGTGCACAGGTCAGATGCCTGTTAGTGCTGACCCCCAAGTTAGATTACAAAATGGAAAGTGAGGTGGGTGAATCAGTTTCCTCCAATTATTCATCAGAAAACATCTCATTTTTAGTTTGTTATTAATTAGAGACACTATGACGAATTTCATGAGCGTTGTGATTGGGGTGTAGGGCTAATCAATGCCAGATTTTCAGATTTTTGTCATTTTTTTTTCCAGAAAAAGTACATATCACGTATGTTGATATATGTCCTTGAAGACTAGATTCAACAGTATCTTTTGTTAAGAATGTGGTCTGTGTTCGCTTAGGCAGTGTCCATTGTGCTACTTCCTGCAAAGAAAGTCTTTTATTGTTTTGTTGTTGTTGTGTTTTGTTTTTGTTTTTGTTTTTTTTTGGGGGGGGCGGTGTCCAAAAAAAGTATTCTAAAGTGTGGAGGTGCACTAAAGACCAAAATGAATTCTATAGTTTTTCTTTGTTTTATGTGCAGGTGCCTCATTCTTTTTCATCATGCTACATGCTGTGTTCTACAACCCCCAGGATCAACTAGATGAAATACAAATGGAAGAAGTGTAAGCAAACTGTGCCTTCAATAGCTCGCTAAGTTGTTATACTGTAACCATTTGGCAGTCCTCTGTAAAGTACATGTAGCTCTAAAAAACAGAGATTAGTAGGTTTTCTAACCAACATGATTTCCTAGGTATGGTAACTGTGTGAACCTGAATAGAGGGACTGAAGAATGTAATCCAAACCATTTTATTCAACTAAACAGATTACACCTTTCACAGGGTTTAAGCTTGATCCTAGTTGCTGTGTGTAACTAGATTTAAGGCCAAGTTAATTCTAGGAAAAACATGCAGATTGGAGAGCTTTAGCTGATATTGATAAGCAGGGTTCATTTATCATTTTCCATCTATTCTACCACTGACAGTGTCTCTTTCATAATCAGTCAGATGAACTAGGTTTCTTTGTGTATTGCTCATGATGCTGTATTATCAGAACAAACAAAGAAAGAAATTATTAATAATTTAATACATCATAGCCAAAAGTCATATCACCAAGATGGGACAGAATTTGGTAGGATTTCTTCTCATAACAAATAATAGGAGATTATTATTAGATAGAGTAATAAAACATTAACCAGATTGAAAACCAATGCCAATGCCTCATTATACTATTGGTTAGAATTCTGTCTTACTAATGTAGATGACATAGATTATTGGCTCTGATCTATTTGCATCATATTATCATTCTTATCTCTCTTTTTCATCAATAATGTAAAATTCTTAATTCATATGGGTTTTCTAGTATGCTTGATGCTTGAAGACGTAGGATCATAGAAATTAATTTTATGAATACCAATGTTTGTGTGATTAAGGGCTAAATAAGTTTTTATTCAAAATTATGTAACCCATGGCAATGATGTGTGCTATCTATAGATATGATTGTGATAAACTCTTACATACATTGTATACCATTAAAACATGATTCCAGTATGGTTTAATACATCACATCTTCAAAATAGCTTCATTTCATGTATTTTATGACTTATATTTTAGTTAGGTGTATTCTAATATCGTAATCTATATATACCGATAGGGAGTTTTAAAAAAGAAGTCCTGTGCTGCTAGGACATATCCTTGTTAAAAACATCAATGTTAAAGGGAAATCCAACCTTAATAGCAAGTAGCTTTGAAAGAAAGAGGAAAAATCAGAGAAGCAGACTGGTGAAAGTTTGAACGAAATCGGACAAGCAATAAGAAAGTTATGAATTTTTCAAAGTTGTAATCACTATACATATGGGAATTTCAAATTGGCCAAATTGGTAATGTCACTGTGATGTAGCTGTGGACAACTCCCCCATTCGCTCCAACACACAAAATGACTAAAATGTCACTTTTTTTCAAAATGCAATACTCAGTAGGATCTTTTACTTTCATGAGGACCTATAACAATATGCTATCTCCAATATATTTTGAGTACTGCCCCGGGGGTAAAAGCGCCGCGAAGAAAACCGCAAATTAATGATATTTTTTGTGTATGACAAATGGGAGAGTTGTCCACAAAAATGTCACAATCGACTCACCAAATTGCCAATTTGAGATTCGCATAGATGTAGTGATCTCATTTTCCAAACATCCATAACTTTCTTAGTCCTTGTCCGATTTCTTTCAAACTTTCACCATCCTGTTTTTCTTATTTTTCTGCTTTCACACAAATCATCTTATTACCAAGGTTGGATTGCCCTTTAATGTAGCTTATGAACTCTACTAGATATGTATGTACATGACTGCATGTACACAAATGTCACCAATAGTACTGTGTAATGGTCAAAGCAGTATATATATAAGTTTTATTTTCAGATGTAAAACAGAAATTCATCATTCTGATCTTTCTGGTAGTCATCTCCTTTCTGCTTTCAAAATGATCATGTAGAATAGATGTGAGCTTATCATTAGTTTACATGAAAGGAAAATACCTTTTGTTCAATCTATTCACAGGAAAGGCAAATACATGTAATATCATTTGGCATATTGGTAGAGGTACATGTACATATACTGGGGCCTGGCTACCACCCTCCTACTCAATCTCCTCCCTGCATGACCTAAATTTATTCCCTATTATGCTAAACATCCAAAAATGAAACTAATGCTTTCCATTAAAACCCTGTTAAATGGCGTAAGGGGATACCATGTAGAAACTCAATTTAGGGTTTGTGGTTCCTATAGACTTGCTCCATTCAATGGATTTATACAATAATGGGTCAAGACAAAAGTATGAAGACAAGGTCATAGCTGTAATTGTTTGCCTAAAAATGAAAACTAAAAGGAGAAGGAGAAAATAAAATTTATACAAGAGTAGCCAAAATATCTTTTATAGTTTAGTGAGACTTTACAGTCAGACAAAGGAAGAGCACTTTCAAAGAAGACATTGTTAAAAGTTTTCAATATTTATAACAAAAGCTGACTGTTGTAAACATTCCACTCATTTCATGCTACAATTCCATTCCTTCTACATCGTAGTCTGTTGTAACACTCAAATAATGCTTTTATACTTTCACTTTCTCTCTACTTTCTCTCTTGCTCCTCATTTGCAGATCATTTGGCAGTGCATGAAATCCCTCTCCAGCAAACACTACATAACACCCCTACAAATTGATGGATACACCCAGCTCAAGGCTTCTTCATATTGTATCACTGATCTGTACGTTTAAAAGGAAAGATTTTTTTTACGTAGAGCCTTGCATGCTACGAGACTGTTCCATTTTCATTATGAGGGATTTTATCAATGCAGATTTTTATGAAATCACAATACAGGAACTTTTGTAATTAGTTTGTATTTCACATGTAAGAATAAAGTTATCCATGTATATTTTTATAGAGTTATATGTATGTATATTAGCTCATATATTTGTTGAATGCTAATTGTAAGCCAACATTATACTTTTCAAAATGCCAGACTCTCAACTCATTATGATGCCCCCTTTAGGCTGAGTAGTATATCTTTGAGATAGAAGCATTGACCGTGTAATCTTTTGGGGATATTTTAATGGATTATTCTCCCCCAACCTGAGCTTTGCTTTCATGAATGCTTACCTTGAGTGAGTGGGTGAAGGGGGGGGGGGGGCATAGATGGCATACATTGTCTCTATCTCAGACTGTATACATTTACAACAAACTGTACTACCCACCACTCCTCTGTTATTTTTGGCCAACTCTCATAATCATGCATGTGATGGGTTTGGCTCACCAGAGACTGGTGCCTATCAATTAAAGATATCCAGGATCTACCACTTTAAAAACAAAACAAAACAATGGATTGTTGATTCTCTGGGAAATTCAAAACCCAATAGTGTTAGTGTTATAAATTATGATGGATGAGGGAAATTAAAACTTCCAACAACTCTCCCCCCCCCCCACCCCACCCTTTCAAGAATATTTTCAGTATTCGCATGTTAAGTTACTGTCAATCCAGTAACTTTCACATATACATGTTCATGAATGAAACTTGTAAATTTCCGCGATTACTATAGATTTGCAGAAGTTCCATGCCGCAAAATAATCAACTGACATAACACTCAATTTTTGCCATTCACAAGTTTCTTTGTGCTCAAATGGCAGTTGTTTACTTTCTCAAATGTTTCACATTTCTTGTTTTTTTTTACCATAAATAAGCAGTTTTCATCTCTTTTAATTGGTCTTGTAAAAAGTGTGTGAACCAATGATATGTATAAAATTGAAAGCTTACTGATGCACCTTCAGTAATAAAAAAGTGAAGCTAGCTAGCCTACAGCCACCTTACCACTAGTAATGTATTACATAAACTGAAGGTTTTATGGGAGTGGATATATGTTGCATTAGGAGAGAGTATGCAGGTTCCATTTGATAAAGAGATCAATAATGTGGACCACAGAAGATTACTTATAAATGGTTGATCTAACAAATGCATGCATGATACAATTTATTTATTGGGAAATGATATTTATACACTTAAAAAATTATGGTGTTCTCATCATGCATCTAAAAAAGACTGTGTGTTACATAAATCTATGTTAAAATTCTGCATGCTTTTGTATCAATCTTTGTCATAATGTTTGTCTTTGTATATACATGTATGTCTTCATATTTCATTAACAAGTTTAATTAGGGTCTCTGTCATATCTAAGTAAAATAGTAAGTTAATATTCGCGTGAAAAAATAGAAATTACACTGTAAAGGTTGAATTCAGTTAGAATTATTTTTAGATATTAAAAGAAAAAAATCCCTTTTTCTCTTGGAGTGGAGGGAAATGTTTCAGTTGATCATTGTTTTGTCATTTTCAGCTTACTTCAAAGTTTTTCTCACCAATCATAGCCAGAAAAATGCATCTCCGGTACAGGGGATAATCTACATGTATTTAAAAATTTGGTCTTTGCCTCTGTTGTAATATTAAAGCCACATAGTCACAGGTTCTCATGGAGAATTTGACATCATTCAGGTGTTTACCTTTTATCAGGTGTTGTCAATCACCCAGAGTGGACTTCACTTTTAATGACAGGCAGTTCTTATGTAATGCATTGTTCTCTCTTCCTACTACAGTTTAAGGAAATGTCATCATCATAAATCTCCTGAGCTGGAGTAATTTTATGGTGGGACAGCCACATGGTCAGACCCATCTCCCTGGTTTCGCTGCATGCCTTGGGAGACCTCACACATATTAATCTGGTGTCAGCAAATTATGATGAAATGCACTTGAACACTTAATACTGTGTGGCTTTAACTGTACTTCTTACTGTGAAATGTGAAGAAGTCTGATTATCTGACAGAAAATGCATGTGAAATTCAATACATGTATTGACATGGTGACAACTGAATTGAATAAAGACAATACATGACTTTTTATTTGGGATGAGAGATGTGTCCTTTGCTTTTAATACAGTATACATGTACAAGATGAATATCAATAAGTAACAATGAGAAATAAGATTTAAGATGACCAAACTGAGAATCTACACAACTTGGATCTAGGTGAATGTAGATATATGTTACCTAGAGGTCTGAGAAACGGGACTTTCTATAAGTCTGAATGAATCAAACATGTCCCCTCTTCAAAAGAGAAAAAAAAGGAAAGAAATCGTTCATTTCACACTTCTTAGACGAAACGAAATCACCCCTAGCTACGTCATTTACATGTACATGTATTGAAAATGCAAGCGGGAAATCAATAGTACATGTACTTGAGAGTTATAGAGAGTTTGTAGCTTCAGAGTGGGAGAGGCAGAGAGAGAGAGAGAGGGGGGGGGGGGCAAACTACAGACAAAACTTGGATGGATGGTAGAGAGAGAGAGAGATAGAGGAACAGACAAACCAAGACATACATACATACATACATATAGATATAGGGCATAGTAAAAACAAGAGTGAGAAAGAGAGATGTAGCAAAGAGAAAGGAACAGACATGCACTTCTCATTCCTTCAAGATGGTGCCCCAAGAAACACTGCAAAAAATAAATACATGTACATGTATAAAAAGAGGTCCATCAATTAATAAATCTTTTTTTTTTTTTTTAGGCAGAACCACACATGTTGCCATTCCTTCCAAACAAAATGCATGTATATGTATTCATTATAGAGTTGAAAGAGTCTAAACAAGATTCTATTCATGTTAACAAATCTCTCAGTTACACAAAATTGGGAATAATAAACTGTTAAATGACTCAGGATAGTGTCCCGGGATAGTGTACATGTATGTCACTGTGGAAAACATTCAGAGGCAGCGCACCAGGAGGGGGGGGGGGGGCACAGTGCCCCCACTTTTTCAAATACCCAAAAGTGCCCTTTTTATTTCTGAAAAATGCCCCTTTCTCTCTGATAGGTGCCCCTTCTAAAAAGTGCCCATTTCCCTCTTCTGATGAGTACCTCTTTTTAAATCTGATAAGTGTCCCCTCTTTACTTCTGATAAAGTGCCCTTTACCCCCCCCCCCCAAAAGGATTTCTCATTCCGCTATAGCTTGAATGTGCCCATAATTTACACCAAGTAAGGGCAATATTTTCTGAAGATTTTTCCCCAAACTGGCTTGCTACGCTTGCTCGCTCTTATAGTAGGCCTATGTAATGAAATTAAGCAGATCGTATAATAATGTTGTTATTGATGTAATCCTAAAGAAAAACATCAAGGTTAATGTACAATTTAAAATATCATTCGACATTTCCCCCAAATTAATTTGCTGTTGTCATTTTCAATATATTGCTGTAAATAATGCACAACCCAAGGACTTCTGCATTAGAAAAAAATCTTGAAATTTTTTGCTCGCTCGTTTCACTTGCTTGCACATGAATCATTAGACCATTACACACATCTGCTGAGTGGGGAAGCTGAAGCAGAACCGTGCATAAAAATTGAAGAAGATAAGTGCTTGATAATGATTAGACACCAATGTCACAAAATTGCCAATTTTCGCTTTTTGTCCCCCCCCCCCCCCCGTAGGTGCCCCCTTTTCCCTCATAAGTGCCCTATTTTGTTGCCCCCCCCCCACACACGCACTTTGAAAGACGCTCCGCCGCCCCTGAAAATATTTAACCAAGGGACGAATAAAACTGACCTAAGTAGGCCAGGAGCCTATCCCGAAATAGTCACCCCATTTAATACCCATAAGATTTGACCCCGTAAAATTATTTAGACCATCTAAGTCATTGACAATAATATTTAAAGGTTGTCAGCCTGACCATAACCGTCTGGTTTAGCCCCAGGGCCCCATGCAATATCGGAGACACCAAAGTCGGGTCGATTTCACCCCACCTCCCCCATGCACCAAACTTTGTTAGTAGGCCTGTATAGGAAGTAGTACGACTGTACATTACAAAACACAAAACTGACAAAAATTTCCGTCGGGATGGGGTGTTAGACAGCCCCTAAAAATTTGGGTAAATTTTTCCACTGTTGAAGCCCAGGGACCAAATTTTGTCAGAAAGTTCAGAGCTATATGGATGGCATTCCAAAAATATAAAAACTCGCAAAATCGTCCATCGGAAAGGGGGTGTCAGACCCCCTGAAATGAAAAACCTAAAGTGCCCTTTGACAACGCTTCCCCCTCCTTTAAAAAAAAAAAAGATCTGTATGTACAGGAAAACCATTTTCTTACCTGCGACTATGAGAACTAGAAATTCAATTCAAATTTACATAATAATTTTGAGTAATATTGAGTAATAATTTTCTTGAGGTGCACTTTGGTGTCAATTGGTCATTTCATAAATAACTTATCATATTGTGAAAATTATATTGCTTTCTCAAAAGTAGGCAAAAAATATTGTTAGAATTATGTTCACATCCACTGATCATCTGACAAGGCTTAATAGGTGAGCTTGCTTGGCAATTAACACGTACCCGGATAGCACTTTTCAGCCTGGCAGTCAAATATTGACATACCTTTTTTGATCCTACCAAGCCTGGAGATGCAGCTTGCGCATACTACCGTATCTCGAAGTGCTTAGAAGACATACAATCATGGCTTGTTAGTAATAAATTGAAGTTGAATTCCGGTAAAACTGAGTTCTTCATTGCTGCATCATCCACCGACTTGAATCGGTTCAATGACCTTTCATTTTCTATTGATGATCTAGACATCCCAATGTCTTCAACAATCAAGGATCTGGGTGTTGTCTTTGATAAGGAAATGAAAATGTCTGACCATGTAACAAACTTGTGTCGTACCCTCAATTGGCAAATTTACAACCTCAATCGCATCAGGGGGTACTTAAATAAAGACACCTGTCATAATGTTGTTAGAGCACTTGTGCTATCCAGGCTTGACTATGGTGGATGTTTGCTTGGGGTCATCAGTAAACAGGACCTGGGCAGACTTCAACGTCTTCAGAATAAGTGTGCTCGTCTAATATGTCAAAAACCAAAATGGTCCCACGTCACTCCATTACTCAATGAACTTCACTGGCTTCCCGTTTCTAAGAGAATACAATACCGTATACTGGTTCAGACTTACAAATCACTGTCAACCACACTTCCTCAATACATCTCCTCACTCTTTCAGCAACAGAGAACATCATATTCTCTTCGTTCTACCTCTGCTCCTTCCTATGTCATTCCAAAATCCCGAAAACAGGCTGGCTTCAAGTCCTTTCAGTCACTTGCTCCACAACTTTGGAACAGACTCCCCGCATCTCTCCGTAATAGCACATCACTTGACATCTTCAAGAAACATCTAAAAACTTACTTATACAATTCTTAATTTACTTGAATAGACTTTAGGTGACAGCGCCTTGTATCCTTTGGAAAAGGCGCTATATAAATCCTATTATTATTATTATTATTATTATTATACCTGAATAGCTCTTCTCTTATGCCTTGTCAAACTGGTGACGAGACAATGGGTGCGTTTACATAATCCTGACAAAGTTTGGCTACTTTTTAGAAAGCAATGCATTTTTCATAATTTGACAACTTATTAATTATCAATTAAGACAGAAATGACACCAAAGCGCACCCCAAGAAGTTTATTTTTCTCAAAATAATGTTATGAAAATTTGAATTAATTCAACTGAAATGACTAAAACACTTTGAGTTATCATAGTCAGAAGGTAAGAAATTTTTTTTTTTTTTTTTCGTTGTCAAAGCTAGGGCACTTTGGGATTTTCATTTCAGGGGGTCTGACGTCTGATTTCCTCTTCCCGATGGATTTTGTCAGTCTATATATTTTTGGAATATAAATCCATAGCTCTTCTTTAAGTAATAAAATGCTGTTCGGAAATACAATCCATGACTATACCTTTGTTTTTTGAAGGTTTTGAATAAAAATAAACTTGAAACTTAGTCAATGACATGAGGGGGCAGCATATATACGTGCTCTGGATCAAAGTTAAAGTTAGATCAAAGATCTTAAAAGGGGAAGATAGGACACTCCCCCTATTTTACGTAACGGAGTCACAGAATTAGGAGTTCTGTGAACGGAGTGAACGGAAGTGGCCTCATGGGGAAGGGCGCCCAACAGCGTTGGGAGGTAAACTTACCAGCGACTATACGTTGATATTAGAGCAAAACAATGGCGAGCAGGTCAAAGATGTAGTGCTCTGCTGTGAATTGTTTTAACAACCCCTACAAAACACCCAATCTGCACTTCTTTCGATTTCCCAGAAACAAAAATAGTCTTGCACTTTTCATTATAATTGAACTAGATCCCTTTACTGTACAGTGAGTCTCAGCAAAAACAAAACCCTAAACAAATGATTGTTCACGGTGACCACACATGACAATTACATGACAATTATTTTCTATTTTCCTTAAATTGGGAGTATTATGCTTTCAGGACATGCATGGGTGTCGATCTCGGGGGGGGGGGGGGGGGGGGGGGTGCGGGGGTATATATCTTTTAAAAAAAAATTGAGATGGGGGTGGCTGTATTATCATCCCCCAATATAAAGTAAATAAGAATTATGATACATTAACTTAAAACTGATAATTATTCAAACTCATTATGTTTGATGTTGAAATACCATCACATTCTTTAATGATTAGACGTAAGGAAATAAGAAATGCCATAATTTCAATGCGAAAATATCGAAGAAATTGTATAATAAAACTTCTTCTTCGAGCATTGAACAACAAACTGTCTATCTGCCTTCTTTTTCCTGCCCTTACAAATAATTTATAACACACATATTTGAATATCTTATGTTATGATTATTGATATTTTATTGTATTTGCCATGACTTTAAGCAATATTTAATCAGAAAACCATTTTGGAATACTCTAAAATGCAATGTTGAAAAACTCATTAATTGAAAAAGTCCCTTGTGTGGGAGGGGGATACCCCCTCCCACACCCCACCCCCTCAGTTTCTTCGCTCCCTCACTGGTCACCCCCAATCATGAACACGGATCGACACCCCTGTTTCAGGTGATACCTTGATGGCTGAGGGGGAAAATTGCCATAATCATATTTTATGCCTTATGTGACCTTTATACCATACATTTGCGATTGATGACAATGTAAAGTACCATTTACTTTTACATGTCATTTTCTAAACAATGCTGCCTGGTACATGTAGCATATACGGATGGACGCCATCAAGGTACCCTTTAAAAGCTTAAAGGGTACCAATCACCAAAAATAATTTTGTTCTGTATGTTAGAGGCTTCATGTCTTTATACTACATTCAAAATATGGGCTTCAACTACTTTCGAAAAATAAACTCAAGACAATTTCAATAGCCCTGTCTATCACCTTTAGAAATGTGCGAACATTACAATGGCATATTACGTAATCCGAACAAGATATCTATGGGCAGTACAATAGGCCTTTGAAATTGCCCTTGAGTTTTTTTTTTCGAAAGTAGTTTTTATCGTGTTAATTAAGAGATATTGCAATTTTAAATACACTCTCTATATTAAAAGGCAGCTCGTGAGTAGATTACTCAACGCACCCGTACGCGCTCGCCAAGATAAAGGCTCGCGCGGAACCAAACTCAGAGTTCAGTTCCGCGCGAGCATTTTCATGTTATCCTTTATTTCCTTCATACTCATTAACTGTTGACCTACAAAATACCAGACAAAGTTCTTTGAGGTTAATTTTATACTTTCTACCTGTCCATAAATTATTTTTTCAGGTGATTGGTACACTTTAATACTTCTGTTTTATGTGAAAAAGATAAGTATTTGTCATCATGGTCATAGAGCACATAGTTTGGTCACAGTAGCCCTTTGTTTTAAGTTTTTTTTTTTTTTCTTGGATGCACTGTATATCTCTCAGTAACATGCTCCTGCAGCAATTATTTGGGAAGTTGGAAATGCAAAACTATACACAGATATAAGGAATGTCACAAATTTCTATTAATTGTGGTGTTAAAATCTTCAAGAATTAATGGTCATCAAGGGACTCCTGACAGTTTCACACTTTCACTAAATGTATCTCCTGGAAAGAGTGGTGAGATACTTTTTTCTGGTGAAGTGCTCACTTTCTATGTAAATTGTATTGATGTTGTTAGCTTTTTTTCCGGGGGGGGGGGGGGTCGTTGTGGCACCACTATTAGTTATGGCACTTTATCACTAGTCAATCTTTCACTGAATTACTATGGAACAAAGATATGTATGATTATGCCCTCAGGAAATTTTAAGTAAACAAGAAAATGGGCAAGGACATAGAACAACACTGTGATAGCTGCATGTCCCCTGTTGAATTTATCCACCCCTTTTTTTCTCCTCCTCATTCATTTTCAAGCCCTTTCCCTCTTCTGAATTCATAGAGACGCCTGTTTCCTCCATGTTATTGTATTTCAGCCCCCCCCCCCCCCCCCCAGGTCATTTTCCCCAATTGGTTTGTACACAGTCAATGCGTCAGTTTACCTACCCAACGCTATTGGGCGCCCTTCCCTTCCCCTGGCGCTGGCCATTACAGCGTTCAGTGATAATACCGTATACCCTGCATGTACATACATGTACCACTCGGGAGAGTGTCCTATCTTCCCTTTCACGATCTTTGGTTAGATTTACTCAGATTGTGAATCTGTGAAGGCAAATTTTAATGTTATAATTAAATTTCACATTTCCCGAATTTATGGTTTAGCTGGTCACCAAGGAAGAGGGAATTTCCAAGACAACACCCTGCTGGTAAGTTAGATTGATTATAGCTTTTATATATAGACTTGCAGTCCATTCATAGGCCCATGCATGTATGACTATGACTATAGTCTATGACTAATCTCCAGGGCTAACGTTAGGGAGCTGGAGCTTCGATCGCCGCCGCCGTGGCGGCCGCGGACATGTAATAATGCTGGACATGCAGGAGTATGGTGGTTGATCCAGTGTCCGAACACTTTTGTGAAAATCAACGATAGAAAATTAAATATCAAACGAATATCTGTCAAACTTACATAATGAATGCTCAAAGTCCTACAGAAAAAGAAGTTGATGGAATTTTAAAAAGACAACGTAGATTTAATACGATATTCTCTTCCGAGTTAACCCCTTCCCAACGACGCGGCGTTTTGGTCCCTTGAAAAAGGTACTGTATTTCCGAACGTGTGAAACCTATGGGAAAAAGACACACCTTTGTTTCAAAAGTGTGGTTTTCATACGCGTAATCCCAAGCGTATGAAAACCCATTTTAGGCGCTTAACTCTACACGTTCGGTAATACAATCTGTTTGGAATTACAATCCTTGACTATACTGTTGCAACCAGGCCCGTCGGAGCCGCTACGGTTGGTACGGTATTGACCGTACCACTTTTCAGCCTAAAAAAAAAAAGAAAAAAGAGAGAGATGGAGAGGAGGAAGAAAAGAGAAGAGAAAAGGAGAGAGAGAGGAGGAGAAGAAAAGAGAAAGGGAGAGAGAGAGAGAGGGAGGGAGAAGAAAAGAAAGGTGGGAGGGTGATAAATGTCATTCATACTACTAATAGATAGTAATACGAGGCTTATCGTAGGCTTATCAACAGCTTAATGGACATGAACATCGAAGTGACTTTGCCTTTTTTCCATTATTATGAAACGCAACTGAAGAACAGTATATATGCCACAAAACTTGTTCATCCAATCGCAAATCTTAAAAATAATATCCTCAAGGCTCAAGAAAGTGATAAAGAAGGAAAGGAAAAGGGGAAGAAAGAAAAAGGACAAATAAGAATTTTTTTTTGCTCGCTTCGCTGGAAAGTTAATATTTCGGCAAAAATTTCGGTAATAGGCTTCAGCCATCCCCCCCCCCCCCCCCCCCCCCCCCCCCCCCCCCCCGAGGATTTTCAAAGTTCCGATATTCGGGCAGCAAAATGAGGTGCAAGATTTCCAGATAATATATAATGTTAAACTTCTGAAGGTAACTTCTGTACATTTTCACTACCAAAACTTAAAAAAAAACTTAAATTAAGAAACCGAAAATTTAATATTCGGGCAAAAGGCATCTCCCTTCTGCTAAGTTCCGATATTCGGGCAACCACCACTTCATATTCAGGCAGCAAAGTGAGGTGCCAGTATATCCACATATTTGGGCAGCGAGGTTTCAAGATAATTATGTAACTTCTGTACATTTTCTCTACACTCGCTCGCTCGCAAAAATTTAGAAAATGAAAAGTTTATATTTGGGCAAAAGGCATCCCCCTTTGGCAATGGGCTGCAGCCCCCCTCCCCCGAGGATTTTCAAAGTTCCGATATTTGGGCAACCACCACTTCATATTCGGGCAGCGAGGAGAAAGAATATGCACATATTTGGGCAGCGAGGTTCCGAGGTAATTACATGTATGTAATTTTTGTATGTAACTTCTGTACATTTTCTCTAGGAAATTTTTTTTTTGGGGGGGGGAAAAAAACATTTGAAAAAACATTTCGAAATTGAAAAGTTGATATTCGGGCAAAAGGCTTCAGCCCCCTCCTGCCGAAAATGGCCCTGTATGATCAAGATCTCTACATCTGTAATTTTCTTTTCTTATTATTAGGGGGAGGGTTAGGGTGCAGCATTATTGTTGGCAAATTTGGGTGTCACACACACACCCCCCCCCCCCATTCAAAATGTTCCCTTACACCTACACGAGGGGTTCTGTCCCCTCGTATCCCGCTTGGGGTTTCATCCCCACACCCCCACTGAAACTGTACCACTTTAAAATTCCTTCCGACACGCCTGGTTGCAACTGACCCTAGCCTAGACTAGACTAGTCAAAAACAGACAACAAACAGCAAGATTTAATGTTCTTGAAGTTGCTAGATTACCTAATTCAGGGACTCTCTAACCACAAATCTGGGGTTAGATCTACTTTCAGAGTTGAAAGTGAAATGATGTGGGCCTACATGTAAGTTAGACCTCCATGTTTATTGTAAAGCCGGGCTAAACTTTAAAATACCTTTCCTCTCAACTATTGTAGTAACTTAGTAGTAGACTGAAAATTCTGTCTCTTGTTCATTAGTCTCATATTTTGGTAGGGTCGGCTCTTCACTTGGAGACAAAAATGGGCCTATCACTCTGCTGTTCAAACTTACTGACCGCCGACGGACAGTCGGCATAACCCTAACTACCAGAAGTTTTGTCTGGAAACTAATCTTTTGTTGAAGATGAGGCCAGAGGGTCTAGTACAAATGTGCCCCTGAGAGAGAGAGAGAGAGAGAGAGAGAGATGCAGGGGTTACCTAGTTAGGTAGTCTAGGAATTCAGACCATTTATTGGCCAACTCAGTTGTTAAATGTAGACTATTTTGAATTATGTTCTTTGTGGAAGCTAGTATTTTAAAACTAATTTTTGGTAAACTTGTCAATACACAACTTTCGAATGAACACTGGTTAAAAGGAAAATTTTTTACCCCCCCCTCCCCGCTTTCCGCACGCTCCGGTCGACACTTGTCTCTGAGTCTGATCAACAGACTAGCACCACACGTTCTTCTCAGCTTGCAAAGGGCCCTGTACCTGCCGATTTTGGGGTTTTTTTCCTCTTTTTATTCATTCCATTTTTACAATTTTAGTAGAGCCTGGAAGGAAACCCCTGTAGCAAACTCCTAAGGTGGTTTGCATGGCTCACAGTACGTGGGAATGGGTGATATGCACTTATACATGTACATGTACAAGCTAGATTTTTTTGTTGTTGATATGGATCCTTCTCCACACACCATATATGTATGCAGGGAGTGTACAGCTCTGTCGGCCAGTAACAGATTGGCCTGTGAGTGGTTAGATTTAGATAAATGTCTGTTTCTCTTAATTAATGAGCTCTATTTTGTAGGCCTGAGTCGAGTCGGTCGGTCCACTGGCGCCCGACCGATGCAGCCCGTCACCGGTGCAATTTCATGCACACCGGCGGACCGATGAAATAAAGAAATACATAAGAAATTCACAGTGTCAAAGACTTTGAAAATTAACCAGTTTTAAGAACTAAATTTCCTTATTTATATTAAAACTTTCACATGATATTAAATTTCAATCCTTTAATCAACCAAGTGGGACTATGGAAATAAGATCACCGAGCAAGATTTCTCAATTTTCTTGCTTGAATTTATCGGCCCGTATATTATTGTTGAATTCTGTGTGAGCGCTGCTGGTACAATTCTGCGCACCTTGCCGCGAGATGGCGCTAACTCCAGGCTAACTCTAGTGGAATAATTACGAGTTGCAAACAAACAGATAAAAGATGGCAGCGCCCATACACGTGTACAGAATGCAACAATATCATCATGTTATGGGCCGATAAATTCAAGCAAGAAAATTGAGAAATCCTGCTCGGTAATCTTATTTCCATAGTCCCACTTGGTTGATTAATGTTTTGAAATTTAATATCATGAGAAAGTTCTAATATAGATAAGGGAATTTAGTTCTTAAACTGGTTGATTTTCAAAGTCTTTCATTAACACTGAATTTCTTTATGTACCGGTATTTCTTTATTTCAACGGTCTACCGGTCTCGCCGAAAAATCACCGGCGGACGCCGGTCAAAAAAAGAAAACCGTTATGACTCAAGCCTACTTGTAATATAAATATTATGTTCTTTTAAGATCTCTCATGTTTTCCCTCTCCAACAATCAAAAACATGCTACTTTCCTGATGCGGGCGGCGCGTTATATGCAGCTTTTTTGCACCGCATATTTTTTCATGAAATTTCATCGGTCCGCTGGTCTCCGCCGAAAAATCACCGGCGGGCACCGGTCAAAAAAAAAACCGTTATGACTCAGGCCTACTATTTTGTGTTCTTCCATGTTTCAGGTATAAAATTAAGTGAGTCCTTGGAAGGATGGCTCCAGTACCCAGAAGACAGCGACGTCCATTGCAGCTACAGTGTGAATGGAACAGTTGTAGTTCTGTGTTTATCTCTACCCAGTCTTTCACAGAACATTTAATGAGCCATGCAGAAGAATTCATTGCAGGATCTCTTTCTATTGAGAAATGTCTGGCTGATGTGGATGAGAATGATACAGGTGAGCTTGAGTAACATTTAAATGTCTTGAATGTTGTTTGTTTTAAAGGGGAAAATCACCGATGATATAAGATTGGTTTTGATGAAAGTTCAAAAATGAGAGAAACAAATCTGTGAGTGTCTCGGGGAAAAAAAGAAAGAAAGGAATAGATGGAGTTTGTAAAAACATGTGCCCAATAATATATCTAGTGCATAGGTTTATTGAAATATTAATAGGAGAAAATAGAAAGTTATGAAATTTTTAGTACAAAGCAAATGGGAGATGTGCTCGTAAGGTAAACCACAGAGTTGCCATCTTGTGTTTGATCAGTCACACATTTTAAACTCTATAAATTTCTTGTCCATGGTCAGATTTTCCTTAATTTTCACTCAAAATTTGTTTTGATGTTTTTGTCATGTTATACATGTAAGCATTTTATTATTTCATGTGTGAATTAAAGATTTATTTGCTGAAACCCTGAAGAAAATAGACTTATAAATTGCACAGAATTGATTGTGGTTCTTTACAAACAAAATCCTATTTGCATTCTATTGAGGAGTGTACCTGCTTCTAAAGTAACTGAAAAGAATTTTGGTAGTGCAGAATTGGAAAAATGGCATTGAAGAGAGGCTTACTAAAGCCTAAATGAATATAGCTGATCTTGATTCCTTTCATGATGGGTAATCCTATTTTCAGATGATTATCAATGCCAATGGGTGGACTGTGGGTATGTCACCAATGAGGGATCAGCAGCATTACTCAGACATCTTCTGTTTCATGGATACCATACACGGATTAAATGGGCTGGGACTGTAGAGAGAGAACGATGTAAGGTAGAACCATGCCAGCTGGAACCACATAGTCGTAACATCATCCCTGAAGTTCCTAGCTCATTTGTATGTAGCTGGGAGGACTGCTCGGTAAGATCAGAGAGAGAAAGATAGAGACAGGGAGAGAGAGAGAGAGAGAAAGAGAGAGAGAGGTAGAGAAAGAGAAAGAGAATTTATGTGTCCCTCAAGTTTCTTCATTCAGCAAGCATGGTATGCTAAGCATCTAGCTAATAGAACTTGTTGAGTTTCTATCTATTTACATTTGTATAAGTCCATAATTTTCTTTTTTCTCACAGCCCTCTTAACCCATTCAAGACAATTGACCACATTTTGTGGTTTGGCTCAATAACTTTTGATCCACAGCTCTAAAAAATATACCAGATGCATGAGTAGAAAGAGCAAAATTTTCTGCACACACTATGTCCATTTTTATTGCATGACCATATTGCGTTTGATGCCAGGAATTTTAAAAACAAGAATAAGCTTTGAGATCCTTAAATTGGCAACACATTGAGAGGTTTAAAATCATTGTTTTTCATTAAAATTGGCAATTTCTTTCAACTATTCAACAAATTTCTAACCATGTATATTGTTTTCAAAGACATTACACCTTATTTGAACCATGTAGCACTAAAAGAAAAATATTATTGTTGCCAATTTGAAGAACAAAATGTGATCAATTTAGCCCTTCAATAATCCCTGTCCTGAAAGGGTTAAACAAGTAGAAGAAGAAGAGAAAAAAAGAAGAGAAAATTACATTCTAATATGCTCAGATGATAATGTTCAAATGTTCTCTTTTGTTCTTCTCTAGTTTGTGACCAATAATCCAGACTACTTCTACTGCCATGTTGAGATGCACAGTCAGATGGAGGAAGCTAAATGTGGATTGATATGTTGTAAATGGAGAGGTAATGTCACATACTCTGCTTAGAGCAAGAAGGATGTTATGTTAACGCAGGATTAATCCCCTTCTGAATCTGACCAGATGATATATTGAAATAGTCTCAAGACCCCTACATTTCATAGGTTCTGGTGCACATGTATCCCCAAAACGGTACACCACACCCTCAAAAGGAAAATAGAGTGTAGAGGCATTTTGTATGTAGGCATGTCTCAAAACATTACATATTCTTAAGGTGTAAATAAGGTTGGTAGACTGTGCAATTGTCACATAATGAGAAACATTATTATGCTTCATGACTGAACAATGATTTCAAAATTTGTGTGGCTGTGAAAATTCAGTTGTGCTATTGAATTTTTTTTCTGCTTAGATTGTCAAGTGAAAACAAAGGATAAATACAAACTTCGAGATCATCTTCGATGTCATTCTCAAGAGAAGCGGTTTGGTTGTAGTCAGTGTGGTGGTCTATTCAGCAACAGGACAAAGTTCTTTGACCATATTCATCGCCAGGGTATACTAGATGGTAAATCCTCCTTCTCAGTTCATTTTGATATGGTGATGGAGACCAAGACTGCCATATATTGAGTTAATGGTGGTGATGATGATAATGATGGTGATTGATGATGGTGGTGATAGTGATAGTGGTAGAGGTGGTAGTGATGGTGATGATGGTGGTAGTGGTAGAGGTGGCGGTGGTAGTGGTGATAGTGGTGATGATGATGATGGTGATGATTGATGAACGTGGTGATGGTGATGATAGTGATAGTGGTAGAGATGGTGGTGATGGTGGTGGTGATAGTGGTGATGGTGGTAGTGATGGTGATGATAATGATGGTGGTAGTGGTGATAGTGGAAGTTGTGGTGGTGATGATGATGATAGTGCTGATGATAATAGTGGTAGAGGTGGTATAATGGTGGTGTTGGTAGTGATGGTGATAGTAGAGGTGATGGTGGTGGTAGTGATGATGATGATAGTGGTGGTAGTGGTGGTAGTGGAAGTTGTGGTGATGATGATATTGATAGTGGTAGAGGTGGTGATTATGATGGTGGTAGTAGTGATGATGATAGTGGTGATGGTGGTGATTATGATGATGACGGTGATGGTGAGGAGATTTATGATGATTGTATAGGTTGTGAATATGATGTAAAGGTCAATGTTCATGATGACGACGATGGTGGTGGTGGTGGGACTTGTGGTGCTGGTGGTGGTCGTGATTGTAATAATGATAAAAACCTAAAAATCTCATTCCCTTTACTGTGTTGTCAAACTAGCATTTATCAAGGCTAATACATTTTAGAATAAAGAATGGAACTATTGGAAGAAGAAATTTGTTTTCTTTATTTTCTTAACACCCATCAAGTTTCCTTCATTTGATATCACTGACAATTCACTTTTATTTTATTTCAGAGCCTAACTACCAATGCTCACATTGTTCTAAGGTCTTTGCTTCTGAGAGACTGCTAAGAGATCACATGAGACATCATGGTAAGAGTCTTATCGTTAGCCATTCTCTTTTTAAAAATTTGTGGTTGCTTAATGCTTATGTACCAATATATTAGCTTTAGTCAGTGTATTAATGATTGTAACAAACACAAATGTATACCGTATGCTTATTGGTTGCTGAAGCAAGCTAGGCTACCAATGACTTAAAGATAAAGTTGAGTTCTGGCCATGAGATTGAATTGTGAAAGAAACTGTGTCAAAGCAATTTGGAAATGTTGATTATATAGCACATAAGAATTGGTGTATGCTGTAAGGTTTTAGAGTCACCAAAATGATAAGAAATTGACTCAATCCTGCTGAGAGTCACATACACTGCACACATTTCCTTACACTGCACACAGAAATGTGTATATGGGACTACACACAAATATTCAGCCCAAACATTTCAGCTGTTTCTTGTCATATTTTGAATGTAAGAGCATTTGAAGAGCATTCCTTTTCAGGGGACATATCTACTATGATAATCTTCCAAACTAACATAAAAAGAATGAGAAAGCTCACAAATTATTATTTACCTTTCCCAGAACTCAACCTTCCTTTTAAGCTCTTGTGTTTCTAACGTGACTTATTACCATTTATTTTCAGTTTTAATAATATGTTTTCTTCTTTATCGTTCCAGTGAATCACTATAAGTGTCCTTTCTGTGACATGACATGTCCAGCGCCCTCTGTGTTGAAGAAACATATCCAGTGGAGACATTCATCAGACCGACCTTTCACCTGTGAACTCTGTAACCATGCGTAAGAGAACATCTTGTATGTCTTTGTGGTACTGTCTTTGTGTGCTGAATAAGAGAGCAAATAGATTCATGGATCCATGTGCTTTTAGTCTTTCTGCAGGGCTGTCAACCCTCCCGCATTTGGAGGGAGTCTCACGCCTCGACGCTAATTCTCCTGCCGTCCTTCCAGCATCAAAGCGAGAGACTCCCGCTCTCCCGCCAAGCATGTAAATCTCCCGCTTTATGAAAAAAACCTCCCTCCAAACGTGTAAAATGATAGCTTGTCAGAGATTTTTGGACTTCAAAAGAGACCCCAAAATGCTGAGGACCTTTTTTTTTTTTTTTGCTTGTCAGAAATTTTTGGACTTCAAAAGAGACCCCAAAAATTGGAGGGCAGGCGAGAGAAAAAAAATCACGAATCTCCCTCCAAGCAGTTCCCCAAAGTTGAGAGCCCTGCTTTCTGTGAATATATCTATGCAGTCCATACATTGTTGCATTAACAGTGATAGGTTAGAACTTATCTGTATCATTTCTTTATCCTGTTATTTTAATACTGATAATATGAGAAATAAGATCAAAATTTGTGTTCATGATCTTCTGCTCTGAACATGATGAAATGTGCTTGTTCCTTGCTTTACTGAGTCTTTCTACAGCATTAAACATGAAATAATGTGGCTCGAAATGCTGGGACACTATTTATTTTCCTTTTGATTCCTTGTATGGTATCTTTGATGTATCAAAGTTTAAATTTTTACCACATCACAAAAAATCAAGCTCTAGAATACTCTCTTCCTTTGATATGTTAGACAAAACAGAAATACTAGAAGGTAAAAAAAAGAAGATTTTCTTCATTTACTTAATTAAAGTGAATTTGTAACTTTGTAGAGGCTTGATATAATCTGTGCTGCCATGGAATATGGTGTAAAATAAAGCCCAGGAGAAAAAATTCACTTCAAAATCATCATGTGTTTCACAAAAGTAAACATATATACAAGTGAACAGAAATACCAGACTCATTTCCCCTATAGACTGCAGTGTTAAACTAAAGTGTACCCCCGTACGGTTTCGTAAATGACAGTATTCAGTCATAGATCTTAATAATAACATTGTATACTTGAAAACCTTTCTATGCCTGGCTATTTATTTATCCTTCTAAACATCATTATACAAGACAGATATCAAAATTCAACAATTTATTAAATCAAGCCTCCACAAAGTTACCAATTCCCTTTAATGGGAAAAGTATTTGTCATAATTTCTTATCCATCAGTTTTTCTTACTTCGCTACTTTGATTCATTGTATCCTGCAATCATGGTCCAGTTCCTCTGTTATGATGACCTTTTGAACTTTAACATTGACCTTTTGACCTTGACAGAGCCAAGACAAGGACAGATATGAGAAGGCACATGGAGAGCCATAATGCTGGAGATGCATATTCATGTGACATTGAGAAATGTACCTTTACAGCTAAGACACTCAACACACTCAGAACACATTTCAGAAGGTGTCATTCAGTAAGTATTCATGTGATTCTGAGCACAGCTAAGACACTCAACACACTCAGAACACATTTCAGAAGGTGTCATTCAGTAAGTATTCATGTGACTCTGGGCACAGATAAGACACTCAACATTTTGAGCATAGCCAACGAGCACATGAATTCATTTTACAAGAAGCTTTTTCAGGACATTGTTCAGAAATCAACAAATGTGTCTTTCAGCATCAAGCATGCAACATAGATGCAGTGGAAGTATGTCTTCTTTAAGTCAAAATTTGTTTTAACTCCAGGGAGCTCCAGGTACAACTAACCAAAATATTCCTCGCCCATTAAGTTGGTCGGTCACATTGATTAATTTAGGCAGGTAAAATAAAAATTTGTACTTACATTTTAAGAGAATTACTGTAACTATCCAGCAGGCACTTTGATTTCACGATTGGATGATTATTTCGATGAAAAAAAAATGGAATTTCCTCGCCGAGCCGATCTTACCCTGTACTGTACCGTCGATTCAAAGGACTCGATTGCACGGTGCGTAGTGTATACCGTCGATTCAAATGACTGGAGTAGAAAACAAATGTTGACTTAAAGAAGACATACTTCCACTGCATCTATGTTGCATGCTTGATGCTGAAAGACACACTTGTTGATTTTTGTACAATGGTGAAGCTCCCTGGAGTTACATTTTTTCATGCTACATTATTATTTTGCATGTCATTTCATTCTATATTTTCATGCCAGAGGCATTATGTTTTTTGTTGTCCATCCGTCCGTCCCGCTTACTTGTTAATGCCATATCTCAAGAATCATTTGAGGAATGAACTTCAAACTTTGTATGGGTATGTATCATGGTGGGAAGACAATCTGATTAGATTTTTTGGCTGTGTAGATCAAGTTCAAAGGTCATAGATGTCAATTCTGAAATTGCAGGTTTTAGCCTCGTTGATGCCATATCTCAAGAAACGTTTGAGGTATGAAATTCAAACTTGGTGCTAATATGTATCACTGTAGGAATACAATCTGAATAGATTGTGGGTACATAGGTCGAAGGTCAAAGGTCATAAAGATCAATACTGAAATTCAGGTTTTAGCCTCATTGAACATGGCATCTCTAGAACTATTTCAAACTGGATGCTAGCTAGTATGCACCACGGTAGTAAGACAAACTGATAAGCTTTTAGGGTAAGTAAGTCAAAGGTTGAAGGTCACAGATGTCATTTGCAGGTTTTTAAGCCTCCTTCTCTTAAACAATTTGAGCCATTAACTACAGACTTGGTACTGGTATGTATCACCATACTGAGACAAACTGATTAGATTTTATCAACTATTTTGTATACATGACAAGGAAGAGGTAAAGTGATCAGACTTTTGGTTTGTTTGGTCAAAGGTCAAAGAGGTCATTTAACCTGTAATTATAGACTTCTTATTATCACAATCAAGAACTAGGAGATGCAGTTGCATTCATCTTGTTTGTTAAGTTTTGCTATTTGTTTGATTTAAATGCAGGATTTGGAAGAGAAGCGATACATGTGTCATGTATGCCAGTCAAAGTTTACAAGAGGTCATGTCCTAACCAATCATCTTAAAGATAAACATCGCTTCAAATGGCCTTCAGGTCATGTTAGATTCAGGTAAGATAAGGTCATGTTAGATTCAGGTAAGATACCATTTTTATATTGTCATGTCCTATTAAACCAATCATTTGAAAGATAGACATTGCTTCAAATGGCCTTCAGGTAATGTTAGATTCAGGTAAGATACCATTTTTAGCTCATCCGGCCCGAATGGGCAGATGAGCTTATGCCATGGCGAGGCGTCCGTCGTCCGTCGTCCGTCTGTCCGTCCGTCCGTCCTTCGTCCCGTCCGTCCACAATTTCAAAATGCTTCTTCTTCGCCATTTCTTACCCGATTTTAATTCCGTTTGCTTTATATGATAGCACTAGGTGGGGGATTCGAAACTTCTACACAGAATTTTGAAACTCATTAAATATGCTAATTTATGCGCATTTTTCGAAAATCGCAAAAATCGCTTCTTCTTCTTCATTTATTGACCGATTTTGATTTTTTTTGTTCCATCTGAAAGACTTTCACGAGGTTCATTGAACTTCTACACAGAATTTTGAAATTTTGTCTAGAAAATTATTTATGCTAATTTATGCGAAATTAATTAAAAATCACGAAAATTGCTTCTTCCTCATTTATTGACCGATTTTGATTTTTTTTGTTCCATCTGAAAGACTTTCATGAGGTTCATTGAATTTCTTCACAGAATTTTGAATTTTTGTGTAGAAAATTATTTATGCTAATTTATGTGAAAATTTATGCTAATTTATGTGAAATTTATTTTAAAAAATAAAAAAATTGCTTCTTCTTCCTCATTTATTGACCGATTTTGATTTTTTTTTTTGTTCCATCTTAAAGACTTTCATGAGGTTCATTGAACTTCTTCACAGAATTTTGAAATTACAGTCTCAACTCAGTTCAAAGTACAAATTGCGTGAATTTCTTTGCTGGATGCCGGATGAGCGCCACATCATTGATGTGCTAGTTATGTTGTCATGTCCTATTAAACCAATCATTTTAAAGATAAACCTTGCTTCAGGTCATGTTAGATTCAGGTACAGTACTGGTTAGATTTTGTTTCTAAGAGGTCAAAAATCAAAGGTCACAGGGTCATAAGAGTATAAGAATATCCTGTAGAATTGCTTGTTACAGCGATACATGTAACTTAAAAACTGTTAAAGTAATTAAACATGATTTTTTTTTTCTAAAACTGGTACATACATCAAAACATATTGATGCCATGGAAGATATATCAAGCCAAATTTGACAATTGAACAAACAGCTCCCAAACTTGCCTCCTTAAGGTTCAGTTATGATAATTTCACAGTGGGTTGGGTATGGGGCAAAACAACATGAAAATATGAGTTTATCCTTCCTATGAGGAGGGGAGTTGGCTCAGTCAGGAAAGTGTCTTCATGTCGAACCAAAGATTGTGGGTTGAAATCTAACCCAGGCAGAAGACTGAAGTCTGTGATGTGTGTTTTTAATGTACCCCACCTGTTTCATAGATGCAGGCTAAGTTACAGTGGAAAACAGTCCGTTCCTCAGATAGGACTTGAAATGGATTGTGTAGGAGAGTCACCGTTACAAATCCACTGCACTCTTCATATAAGAGTAGAGGGAAACCCCATTGTAGTGATACACTTCTACATTCCAATCAGTTATACTGGGAGGAGAGACGTGAGGGTCACAGAGACTGTTCTCTTTCCGCTCCCAGGCCCAGGAGATGATATATGATATAAACAACATGTATATTTCTGATGTTATCAGGTATAAAGAGCATGAGGATGGTTTCTTGAGGCTACAGACAGTAAGATATGAGAGTATTGAACTCACTCAACAGATTCTGCAAGATACCAACACCAGTACCCCGCCCAATGCCCCGCCCAATGCCACACCCAGCACCACACCTAGCGCCATTTCTCTAAGCACTATTCAGGAGGAAGAAGGGGGCGGGGCACAGCGGCCATCTAGCACTCAGAAAACGGAGATGGGAAAAGTGAGTTAGTGAATAATGTATGTGGTATATAGATGTCATATGCTGAGATGAAAAAATAAGAGATTTACATAAAATGGAATTTTGTTCTTTACGCGATTCTCAGGGTCTGTGCAAAAATTTGCGGCGATCGGTCATGTTGCGGCTGAGATCAGAGGAGGGGGGGGGGGGCTTGAAATAGCCCAGTGCAATAAGGGTTAAGCCCTTTTGCTGTTAACAAAAACTTTGATTTACAGTGTCATGTCTGCTGTTTATGGCTCATATCTTGTCTTATTTCTAAAAGAACAATTGGAAAAATTAGAATATGTATATATGAAAAATTTCCCAAGTGTGGAAAGGTAAAAAGAATTATATAGAAATCCAAAGGATTATACAGAAATATTGTGTTGTTTACCAAAGGAATTAAAATATAGAAGTACATGCATTTTAAAATTGGCATTTGAATTTTAACTTCCTATATTTGTGAAATTTGCTTGCTGAATTTGCATTCAGTGAGCTAATATTGAAAGTTAAGACGAAATTAGCATTTTGCATTTTACATTTACTTAACCATACTTTACCTCTATATACTCCATATTTCTCTATGGTAATAATGGATACTTTCTCTCTTTGTGTCCTCTCTTCAGTCATCTAAGAAACGAAAATCACCGAGAAAGGGTACCCCAAAGAAACGAAAGCAGAGTTCTCCAGAGAAGGTAGACTTTCAACCTAGTCAGGTCCAGTACCTAGAGGGTGATCAGGGTCCTATTATCATTGTAGATTGTACGCTGGATTTAAAAAATCCTGAGGGATCCACAAGGAGAATGTTTGATGTAGAGGATTTGAATGATTCCATCGGTAGTAACAAAGCACGGATTCAATCAGGTGATGGAGAGACAGGGTTATATGATATCATACAGCGTGATGATGATGGTCAGGAGGCACAGAGCACCATTGCTAAGAACGTCCAGTTCATGACTTCAGTGACTAAACCTGGGTCAAAGGTGACGTTAGAGAATGGTGGATATCCCCTCTCACAAGGGCAGTACCATCATGAATTGAACCAAGCTGCCATGAGAGATGAACACCAGACTAATATCTTCCCCATTGAGCAGCTTCAGAGTGTTGAAGAGGAAGAAGATGAGAAAAGAAGTGAAGAGAGAACTCCTAAGAAGGCTCGTTTTGATCTTTCTCCTAAAGCTGCAGTTAAGAACTCTGTGACATCGGATGAGGAGGAGATAAGGAATCGATATCCTGGTTTAGAGGATGATAGAATGGCCATGGCGGTAGAAGCTATGACAAATCTCTCTAGGGGCTATGTGAAATGAATTTGAGGGGAGAGGTAAGGAGTACGCTTGTAGCATTGAAAGTACCTGTTTCTAGGCTTTGTAGATGAAATAACAGATGGCTATGATGAAGAGGCAATGAGAAATCACTGTTTTAGGGGTGGGTGGGGGGGGGGGGGGGGTATGTTAGTGAATCGTAGGGGAGAGATACAGGGTTATTAAATGTTCTTCCTTCAGTGTTTGAAGGTAACAGTTTTAATGGTGACCATGACAGTCAAATTAGAAAAAAGGTGTCTTAGATGCATTGAAGAGGAATGATATTGGTGGTAAAGGGTACCATTCACCTTTTAAAAAAATTGTGTACAGCATGAATGTATTATATCAACCTCAGAAAAATTTACCTGGTATCCTATTGGTTAATTGTGAATGAGTATGAAGATTCCGAATCCTGTGCACATAAATAAAGTCACACAGTTTCGGTTTTGTGAGTCCACTAGTCTACTCACAAGTCGCTTTTATGTTTATTGAGAGTGTATTTAAACTTTCAATATCTCTGTTTATCATGGGCGTAAATATGCAAGAATTTCTTTTCAACTGGGGGGGGGGGGGATGACCATTCATGGAGAACAAAGCCATCTGATGCTAATTTGTGTTTGATTACAACTTCGAAAATTCTTTTTTATTTATTATTGTATTTTGCTCGAACCTTCACTGATCTGTTTCTTAGATGTTTCTGCTTATTGTAAACCCAATTTGGTACCAGAGAGGACTTCCTCTATAGTAGGGTATCTTAGAGGGGTATCCGTGCACCCCCCCCCCCCCCCCCCCGACTAATCAAAACCAAATTATTTTTCTTCTCTATAATGTACTTTAAGATATTCAAGATGTTAATAAGAATAAAAAGTGGCCCCTCATGGTGAAAATCAAGATGGCATCAAAGGTGATGAAAATGGGCTTTTATTCAATTTTTTAGGGGGGGGGGGTCCCACTGAATCCTTTTACATCTTCCCCTGTAACTCTTTGTATGATTATTAGATTTCATTGAAAACTTGGTCGTCTTATTTAGTATTATATTCCACACATTTTGATATGGACCAAACAGAGGGACCCCTTAAGAAATTGAATAAAAGCCCATTTTCATCACCTTTGATGCCCCTTTTTTTTTCTTGTTAACATCTTGAATATCTTAAAGTACTTTATAAAGAAGATAAAAAGTTGGTTTCGGTTAGTCCGGGGGGGGGGGGGGGGGGGATGCAAGGATACACCTCTTAGATACCCTACTACTACATGCAATTTATTTCCATAAAAAGCATAATGTCAGCAGCAACCCAATATGTATGCAGTGGGTTTCTTAAAGAAGGAAATCCAACTTTTCCCATCGATTAGTAGAAAAATTAATATTTCTGGGGTGATTCTTATTATTCATGTCAAAGTTCAATTCATCCTCATTAATATGATACCAAATATGTAATGATATTGTCATGCATCAATAAATTTGAATGGTTTTAAGTGAGTGATGTCAACAGTAGTTTGCGCACAGAAGTAATGCAAAGTGTAATGCCATTAGGTACAATGCAAAGAAACAAAACAAGTGATAAAGACGCTTAGCAAAGAAAAGTGATATTTCAAGATGTTTCCTTATTCATATTTCAACATGTATGCAACCTTGAATGAGAAACAAGTCCAAAATAAAGCCTCCATATATCCTTCCAAATGACAGCCTTGTCTGTCCAAGCAAGTGTGTGCTTGAGAAAGCAGAGTGAGATTCAATGAATCGCTATTCATTGTGCAGATGAATAGATCCCACTCCCATGTGTAAATCAATTTTTACATTGCTGGTTTAAAATTGTTTTAGTTCAACCCAGACTCTATCATCACAAAATGTGGTAGCATATGAAAGGGATAAAATCCCTCTTTTTATGATGTATTACAATAAATCAAGTTATGTACATTTGCTGAAATGTTGTTGGAGGAAGTTGGGTTTCCTTTTTAAAGAAACATTCTGTAGTTCATGGGCCGCAGAACCGGGAGGGGGGGGGGCTGCAGTCCCTCCCCCCCCCCACTTTTTTGAGTAGACACGTTTCATAAAATCTCAGAAAAAAGGTTTGAAAATTGTCATTAATGAGTGAAATCAAATCAGCCCCCCCCCCCCCCCCCCCCACTTTCAAAAATGCTCTGTGCCCCTGTAGTTGTCTATAATGTTGTGATGGGAGTGACTACTCAAATAATATTCTGGACTTATGTAGCATTTAACACAAGCTGTGAATCTGTAAATGTGTTTACAAGTCTATAAGAATCATCAGATTCTTGTCAATTTCCTTGTCTAGGGAGCATTCCAACCAGTTGCTCCTTGAGAGGCATTAACTGCTAAACTAGTCATGATGACATAATTCCTATCCTGCCATATAATGGAAATGTAAATGCCTTTCTTAATGAACATACACATGATGCTTGGCTCAAAATTCAATTCATGAAGTACTTAAAGTTTAATAATAAAAGAAAGAAATTTAGAGCTCTGTGCCTTGATGCATAGCAGTAAATGGAGAAAACATCTATAACTACCCAAAACTGTACAGTAGAAACTCACTATAACAAGGACCTTGGGACCATGAAAATTACCTTGTTATATCAGCAATCTCCTTATATCAGCAATCTCCTTATATCACGGTAGAAAAATAAAAGAACATAAAGACTGGGGACTAGCAAAATTACCTTGTTATATCAGCAATCTCCTTATATCAGCAATATCCTTATATCAG